>OX465298.1:158454638-159054638 GCA_949987735.1 Leucophora obtusa | reverse complement strand
CCAAAAATATTCGGTTATCATTGAACTGTAGCGACTCCTATTTACAGTAACGTGCCGGTCTTGATCATCACGGAAGAAGTACGGCCCAATGATGCCGCCGGCCTATAAACCGCACCAAACCGTAATTTTTTCGGGATGCAATGATGACTCATGGAGTACGTGTGGTTTGCTGTCTGACCAATAACGCATATTTTGTTTATTGACGAAGCCATTCATTATGACGACCATAAATTGGACGTAGCGCTCTTAACGTTGAGGCCACTGACTCCGAATTTCGGTAGTAAATTTTAATAATTTCGACTCGTTGTTGGCTCGTATATCTTTCCATCTTGAAATGGCAAACCTTACTGAAGAGAAATGTCAAAAGAGCGGCAAGAAATATGGAGTCGTTTGCTGTCCCTGTCTTTCTACTTTTGTAGCGTCCCTGTTGAAGAACCCTTTATTATCATGTTATAATTATCATTATTTTGATTTAAAAAATCTTTAACTCTTAGAGTCCTGGGTACAAAAAAGACCCATCAAGCTTAATTTATTTCTGACTCCAGGTTTCTAAAATTTTGAAATTTTCCCTTGATGAGAAGTATTATTTTATGTAACCTGATCTACACAGGATTAATATTTATTGAAAAAAATTTTAACCCTTAGTGTACTGGGGACAAAAAGTCCCATAAAGCTTATTTAATTTCTGACTATATTTTTATGAAATTTTGAAACATCCCAGTCAGAAATCGCCAGTGGTACAAAAAATCAAGCACTGGCATACCACTGGGTAACCATGGTATTAAAAATAAATGACTGGCAGAACACTCATTTGGGACGCTTTGCCAGCGTTTGCGAAAAGCGTTTTACCAGTATTTTTTTTACAAAAATTTCGGTGGTTTATAAAAAAAACCACTGGCAAAGAATTGGCTTAGAGTGATATGCCAAGGTTTGTAACCAGTGGTTATCCAGTGCTACCTAGCCAATGCTACCAGGCGTACAAAAATCAATTCACTGGAAAACCAATGATTTTATAAAAATGCTGACGCTTCGTTAAAAAATGTTTGTAGTCGGAAGGTTCCGAGTTCAAATCTGGTTGGAAGCAAAAAAATTTTTTTGGATTTTTTTTAATTTAAAATTTTTTTTGTTTCATTAAACTAATTTTTTTGCTTGTGGGAAAGCTCCTTCAAGACCAACTTTCTTTTTGCCCTCCAAACACTGGCATACTAGTTACTAAAAATTGTTTGCCAGTACTAGCATTTTGGCACAGCCAGTAGTTGTCCAGCTATTATCACTCATTTATGTATTTAGCCATTAAATATTATATGTCTCGTTAGCTCAGTGGGTAGAGCAATCGTCTGCCAATCTGACGGCCTGGATTCAAATCACAGCAGGGTCAAAAAATACATATGAACTTTTTTTTAATTTTATTTTGGAAAATATATTTCCAGACCACCTATTTATTGGTTTTGCCAGCGTTTTTCCAACGTTTAAAAATGTTGTTCCTCCAGTGCTTTTCCGGCGCTTTTTGAACAGCCGGTCCTTTTGTCTAATGATGTTATCATTTTGGGAATGGGAAAGCACTTTTTGCCAATACTTGTACCACCTGTTAAAGTGCTTTGCCACCGCTTTCCCGTTTGTATTTTTCTGACTGGGATGTGTTCTACTTGATAAAAATTACTATTTTATACAACCTGATCTATATAGGGATAATATTTCGACTTCTGCTCAAAAAAAACCCCAAACAGGAAGCTTGTAGGATAATGCTTTTTAGGCAAACTTTCAGACTTAAATTAAATTTGGGTATATGATAGACTGATCTTAGTTATAAAATATGCTCTATTCCTTACGGTTCAATCTCACATTTTAGGGTTAAAAAAGTGGGGTCAAAATGGCCCTAGTTTCCTTTTCCATGCATAATAGAATCTGTGATGAAGTTATAAATTTTTTTGCCGGAAATGTAAAAATTATATTCATTTTTTAAGCAATATTTCTTAAGTTTCAGAAAAAATTACAAAGAGCTTATTATAACTAATATTAACCTCATTTTGATGTAGTGTATAATTTTTATTAAATAGCGACAAAAAATTGGAAGTAATAACATAAGAGGAAACGCGGAAACCCTAAAATTTCACAAAGTAAAATATAAAATTCATAAGGGAGACAGAAATTTCCGGATAACAAATAAAATTAAATTTTCCAGATAGTTAAAAAGTATAATTTTATAAGTTATAATTAGTTTTTAGTGCATTTTGATCATAAATGTAGCTTAAATTTAGTTTTTAAGAAAAAGGATATATAAGAGATAGTCATGTCCTTGCCCCGAATGTAACCAAATTTGCCACAGAGCTAAAAGTATAATTTTATAAGCTGTACTAAGTTTTTAATGCATTCTGATCATAAATGTGGTTTAAATTTAGTTTTTGATAAAAAGGATATATGGGAGGTAGTCATGTCCTTAAACCGAATGAAACAAAATTAATCACTGAGCTAAAATACATCATTTTACTAACAGTTACCAATTTTAGCTTTATTTTGTTTCTAATTGTAGCTAAAATTAAAAATTTTATATTAAGGATGTATGGAGGTAGTCATGTTCTTGCATCGATTTTGCCGAAATTTTCTTAATTTACGCGTTATGAACCAGCATACCAAATTTCATTCTTCTGCGATACCTCCTCTAATTTTGCCGATTTACGAAGCACTGTGCGACAGGAGAGAAAGAGGAGAGAAAACTGTTCTTTTACGATTATTCATATATCTAACAAAGAAAAAATAGCTAAAAAGATTATCCAAATTTTGTGGGGCCTTTTCAGGCACTCAGGGATCTTCTGCAGTCAAGATTTGTTAGTTGTCTGAGGAGTAAGAAGTGCGCCTTTAAAAATTGCAACACATTTTTCTTAATAACTTTTTCCGTCCTTAATATAATTTTTCTTCATCAAGATATCTTTAAGAAATATGCTAGATTTTAAAATACATCGGCTTATCAAATTCGAGTGGGTTATTAGTTAACAATAGAGAACCAAAGATAAGTGCACGACAAAATTATTGGAACTATTCAAAATAATAAATTGTGATCTTATAAAAAAAAAACAGCAACAGAAGTACACGTGACCAATCAATGTGATTCCAGAGTGGTCAAAAAGTTCAACAAAGACCTAATAATTGAAAGAAACCAAGGAACGAAACCAAAGACATAGAGGTGGAGAAGCTGATAAGAGCGATTCCAAACATTTTTGGTAGCAAAATGCCACGTTGCGAGCAATGTTCGGAAACTTTTGTGCGCAGACTTAAAGCCAACGGGTTTTAAAAACCGACTCGAGCACCCTAAATAGTGGGGATTCCACCTTTCGGATTTTGTACCTACTTAGGACAGCGATATTATTCGCGATACAGTAAAGTCCTGAATAGTTTTTTTTAGGATTAGGATATCAAAGAACGGATGAAAAAAAGGTATTCTGACTTCAGATTTGTATTCAGAGTGCCAGACACCTTTTACTGTATAGTAAACTTTGAACTCAAGGTCCCAGAGTAGAAAATCATTACCAGATATGTGGTTATGTAACTACATACTTGGTAATGGTAACTAGTTACTTTTGTTATTACATTTCTTATTACCTTTATAAAATGCGATGTCGCGAAAAATAATGAGTTATGGTTACACACCAGCATACGAAAAATCAAAAAATATATCGTTACCTATGTGCTTACCAGAACTGACAAAAATAATGAGTCTAAAAATAGATTTTCAAAAAATAAATTATATAAAAAAAAAATATTTTTTATTGTACTTTTTTTAAATAAAATTTGCTGGTGCGTAAATCGAACATGGGTCTACATATTGCCAGTCAATAGCTCTACCATCTGATCTATATCGACATGTAATATTTAATAGATAAAAACATAATTGAGCTGCTGCACACAAGTAAGCTTACTCGCCAACATACAAAAAAAATATTGAGTCTAGAAATAGATTTCGAAAAATTTTCAAAAGAATCTAGAAAATTATTTTCTATTTGAAATAATGAAAAAATAAGTCATTATTAGTAACTCATTATTATATGTTTTAAAATAATGCAGAAGGTAAGTGGGTGTCATTACTGGTAGTCCAAAAAATAATGATATGTAATTCCGGTTTCTACACTCGGGTAGTTAGTTGTGGCAAATTTTACTTCCTGAGCATTAAACCATGTTAAAAATATAATTTTTCTCAGAAAATATAATTTTTCTCAGAGAACTTCGTAAAAAATATGACTAATTATCGATCTACCCATGGGATCCCATTGTAATTTTTGGACGTTTTGGCCTATCCGCAGAAAGTACAGAAAAAAAATCTTATAAGTAATATTTTTGCAATATTACTGTAGACTGCGTATTTAAAAAAAAAAAAAAAAAAAAAAAAAAAAAACATGTAAAAATAAAAGAACTAGGGCCAGTTTTTTTGTTTCGAGTTCGAAATTTTATTTAAAAACTAATGACTTAAGTAAAATTTTAAAAAAAAATTTACCAGAACTAAAAAATTGGCTCCGAAAATTTATAAAAATAGAACAATTGCTAAAAAAGTTGTAGCAGTTTTAATTTTAATTATTTCACTCAGTTTTGCTAAAAATATGGATCTTTTAGCAACATAGAATGCAACTAAGTTTGAGAAACATAAACTAGCACAGACAACAGACATGTGAACTATTCATGTCGTAATTAGCATTGATATACATAGACATTAGGGCGGATCGATTTAAAAATCACCCAAGTGACAAGGAAAATCGTATTCTAGGGATCAAAGAAACTTTGCCCGAGGAACCACACCTCTAAAACAAATTCTGATGTCCCAACTTTTGACCCGTAGGGTCAAATTTTGAAAAATCCCACTTTGACCCAATAGGAGTGCCCCAATCGAGTCCAAATGTATGGCCGACCCCCACTAACTTTGGAGGGCCGACCCACCCATGACAGTGGCACACCCGCTGGAACTCCCCTGGGGTGTTCCCCATACAAACATTTCAAAAAATCACCATTTTTGGCACTTTACATGAAAAAATCAGCGAAATGGCTGTTTTTTCTTTTTGTGAATTTTGCATTTTAGGTATAGGATGTGTTGAGTGGACTTTTGTAAAACACTACGAGGAACGTTTTTGTGGAACATTCTAACCCTCTAACTCTTCAATGAAAGGGAATTTTTTGGCCCCTTTTTAGAAAGGGACAAAAAAGACCCGATCCTGCATGAAAACAATAAATTCTCACTGAATTAAAGCTTACAAATATTTCTAGAAATTTTAAAGAGTCGACCCCTGATGATTTCATTATGATCTAATTAAATTTAAAAAAAAAAAAAAAATAAAAAGCTGGAGTGAAGTAAAAAATATTGCGATGGACAGATCTGAATGGAAGAAGTTTGTTAAGGCCCTATGCTCCTTATAGGAACGATGGGAATATATATAATTAAATTTGGATAGGTAATTATTTTTATTTTACAGGAAATTATTTTTGGTAATTTTTTTTTTTAAGTTTATTTTTTTTCCAATTTCGGTTAATCGAATAATCGTATTAAATTATTCGAATTATTTGTTAATCGAATTTTTTACAATTTTAGTTATTCTAACAATTTTTGGACAAATTTATTCGATTAATCGGATAATGATTACTAGATTAAAGTGCCTATTCCTACTTGTGACTCATTATGACTGTATTAAGAATATTTTAAGACTGAAAGTCACAACTTTCCATACAAAACAACAATAAAATTTAAAAAATTTGAATTTTATTTGTTATTATTATTATTATTATTGTATCGACACCAGGTCTTAATTTTTTAGAAGTTTTCAAACAAACATTTTAATAAATATAATTTATTATGACCTTGCAACAACAAACACAAGGGAAATACAGTCATAACTAAGAGTCACAGACTTTTTGTAGGAATAAACACCTAAATATCCTAATTCTAATTATTTTTATGAAAATTTGTTTAAATTATAATAAATTTTTAATAGAAAAAAAGACTGCAACGATTTTCCTAAGAAACTTAAATATGATTAGAAAAAAGCTCGTGTTCTTTGAAATAAAATTTCAAAATTCTGCGAAATATTTCCAATAGTAAAATTTCTTAATTATGCGCCATTCTTCAATAGAAAAATTATCGGATCTTGAGGTAAATTTTCGTATAGAAAAAATTTTAGATTATAAGTCATTTTAACCATATAAGAATTCCTATATTCACAGGCATAGTTTATTAATAAAATACAAGGATTTAAAGTTATTTCATAGTTTTCCTATTACTGCCGATTAGATTCAACGAATTTTAAAATTTTCTCATAAAAAAAATATAACAAATCTTTATTAAAACTCTTTAAAATATCAACTTTCATCATAGATTACTATTTCCAAGTGTAAATTTAAATTTTAAATAACAATTCATTAATATCAACATCAAAGATTTTCGTATCATTTTTAATTTGAATTTACATCAATAAATGTCTGACTACACCTGGGAATTACAAAATATAATATGAGAAAAAAAAACAAACTATTCTATGCATAAACAAAAACAATAATAATAAAAACCATTTAAAAATAACAATAAAATATGCTAACAACGTATAAAAACCAAACTACATGAACTATTAACAACACCAGTACAAAAAAAAAAATAATTAAATAATTCAATTCATTTCATTTCCAAACAGCCACATCTTTAAAGACAAAACTAAGCAGAAAAAATATGATTCGGTTAACAAATATAGCAAAACAAAACATCTAACTTGTTTAACATTTTATAAGAATATTTCATTGTTTTTAATTTTTATATTTCTTTTTTTCTTCTACAACTTATTACAAAAGACAAGTCATGGGAACTGAAATTAGAGCGTGACAAGTGCAAACACCAGTATAATATTAGAGAATGCTAGTAAAGTATAGAATTTTGTAGAATTTTAAAAGTTGTGTAGAACTTGTGTAGTACTATGTAGATAAGCTATAATTTTTCATTGTGAATGAATAATTTTTTTATTATTATTTTTGCATAACTATGAGAAGGGAAGTTGCAGCCAAAGAATTTTAAATGTGTAGTTGCTGTGCTTTTTGTTTTAAAAAAAAAAAGATGTTTTTCGAGATAGCAGCTATGTACTTCCAAGTTAGAAGGAAGTAGTTTCAAATGTACGGAATTTTTTTTTTATTTCAGGCTGTGAAAAGACCTTGGGGCATTTAAATGAAATATGCAAAAATATTAGTTTAAATTTTAAAATTTATTAAAAAAAAAAGAAACAAGTTTTTTGCTTAAGTCTTATGTTATGCAATTTTCACTTAATTGCTATTAAATAATTAAAGGTAATTTTTTGTTCTTAAGAAGTATAAATATTAAGTTGAAAACAATTAATTATTTTGTGTACAATTATTTTTAAAAAACTTTGTATCTTAAGTCTTTTGATTTTATTACTTAAATTTTTGATGCACATGCTAAAAAGTTTACAACCATTTTTATGAAATTTAGTGTGCTTTAGTATGGCATAGACGTCCTCTAAGAAGGGATTGTTGGAAATTTTCAATAAGGAAAGTATGGACAATTCACTTGTAATTTACTTTTTTTTTTTGCTAGGAACGTGCTCAAAACGGTCCTCCCGATTTGCGGATAAAACGATTGCCATTGATCAATTAAATGAAATCCTTAATAACGAATTAAGGATTTCATTTAATCTAAAAAGCGATAGTGAAAATAATTTCATTATAATTGATAAAAGGGAAATTGAAACACGTACCGCAGCGAAGTAAATGAAACGGGAACGAAATGCTAATTATATGCTATAAATTGAATTAAAATGAGTCACCCTGCCTTACCTCATGTAAATAATAGGAATTCACGCTACATCGCATTAAAGCTTGCAAAAATTTAGTCCGGTGTAAAATGCACCGTATTTTAAAAAAATGGCCCGCATCTCAAAAACGAAACAAGATAGAGCAGAACGGATTAAAGTTTTGTTCATTAGACAACTAATGCTAATGAAATTTCAATAATAATGAAAAAATCTCAAGTATAAGAGATAGATAGAGCAAAATGGACAAAAGTTTTGCTCCGTTGGATTACTAACACACTGCGATAATACAAATAGGCCAGGCCCGGGAGAGATCCTGAGGGATGCATTTTTATAAAACAGCCAATGTAAATCAATCTAATAATCCGCTTTTTTAGTAAACAAATGCTTTTTTTGCTCAATTGTAATTAGTTTCTAAGGCATTACTGCGATTTCATTAGCATTAGTAGGACATATTCTAATGCCAGAAAATTTCAGTAGCATTAAATGGTAATGAAAATGTTTTGACATTAGCATTAGTCAACTAATACTTATGAAATTACAATAAGAATGAAAAAATCTCAAGTAAATTAAACATGTATTACTTCTACCGAAAATAATATCCCTTGTGGGCCTAGAACCTTGTGTGAGCAGACATTTTGAAGCTTAAGGAGATATGTCTTAAATACTTCATTACTTCAAAAGTTATGATTTCTGCAACGAAAAAAGTCAAAAGGCCCCACTGTGTGTCGGCCGGTTTAAACCATATTTAAGCGCTTCAATATTTTTAAATTACAATAATTTATAAAATATTACAAGTTTTTTTCCCACATCATAAATTATTTAAATGACAAATTCATCAAACAACTTGATTTGTTTATACATTTTTTGCCACTAAGCTCACCTTTAAACAAAAAAGACGATAAACTACCAAATAAAAACATCTTTAAAGTGTATAAATTTTTTCTATGCAAACAAGTGTTTGCACGAAAAAAAACACTTTGACTGCCACACAACAAACTTACAGCCAGCCTCACGAATAATGATGATGAACTTGTGCTAAAAATTTACCAAAAATAGTAGTTAACTAACTACTAAACCAAGTTAAACTAAAACAAGCAACCATCACACTACCACAACTAGTCACCTACGTTCATTATCTAGTAAACTACTTTGAATAACGTTAAAAAAAAATAGTTAAAATTTTTAACATCGACTGTTAAACAAAAACAGAAATAGACAAATATCTTTTAAGCCAACTATTAACAAAGCAGAAGCTACTCATAAATTATTTAAAAACCTCTTAAGACCTCGTGGATACCCAAAACATTGCCTTCAATTTTAGTGTTTTCAAAACACTGTTAAACTTCAATATTTTTCAAACACTTTGCAACATTTTTAAAAGATTTAAATTTTTTATATTATTTTGCTTTGGAACAGGTCATTTTTAACATTAACTTTTGCAATTGCCAGTACTTCTTGCTGTATATTTTGAATTTCTGTTTTTAAATTTCAGAGGCTTGTCTTTTGTTATTTGAACTTTTAATAGATTTGTTTGTCTTGTTTTAGTGTGTCTGTGTTTTGTTTTTTTAATTTTCTATATATTTCTTCTATAAATGCAACAAGTTATTGCAGTTTATTGTATTTTTTTTTTTTTTGTTTTATTTTATAGGCAACATTTTACCTTGTTGACCTTATCTTAAATGTCAGCCATTGGAATTTTATTGCATTTAGTTAATATGAGTTTTTAACTTAAATTTGAATACAATTTAAGATTTTAAAATAAAATAAGAAATTTTTTGTTAAACAAAGTAAACTCTTGGAAATCATCTATTCCATTATGTGAGAGGGTATATAAGTTTGTCATTCTGCTTTTAGTTCATAGAAATATTAATCCAAGAGTCCATAAAATATATACCTATACGATATTTTTGAACCTTAAACTGATGGAAATTTCGTTCGTACTGTTAATTAATCGATTTCGTGTAAATGGATTCATTGATATAATGAATTATTTTTATCATATATTTTCAACTAATCAGTAAGATGTGCTATTATTTTTTAATTGGGATTTTGGATTTGCTAAGTACTGAAATATATGTATGTTGTAATAATGCACTTTAGGGTTGCATACTGAAATTATTTGGATATAAAAGCGCAAAAAATCACATCATTTTGTTTTGGCATAGTTTACAATATGGCACTGGAATTTTGCATTTCAACGTTATTTGAAAACTACTACTACTACTTACAAACTACTTCTTTCAATGCTTCACAAGTATCCGTTAGTGTATTTTTACTGCTTTTTTAGAAGTTATTCTGAACAACTTCAAAAAATCACTTCTTTCATTGCTTCCCAAGTATCCGTTATTACATTTTTACAGCTTTTTTAGAACTATTTCAAAAAATCACTTCTTTCATTGCTTCCCAAGTATCCGTTATTACATTGTTACAGCTTTTTTAGAATTACTTCTGAACCACATCCAAAAAATCACTTAAGTTTTGCTTCTAAAGAGTAGTTGCTCTAAAAGTGATCGTAAAAAGCGATTTTGGTATCATTTGGCATTTCCAAACAGAGGGTCCCGGGTTCGATTCCCGGCGGGACCAATATTTTTTTTTATTTTTTTTGAAATTTTTTTTATTCTATTAATTTTTTTTTAATATTTATTAATTTTTTTAAATTCAATATTTTTTAATTTTAAAATTTTTAAAAATATGTCTATAAAAAATGGTCAGAAATTGATTTTTATGTACCTGTAAAAATAGTACGGAAACCAATATTGGATTGGAATGCACCTTTTACACTTGTTTAATAAGTACTTTTATTGAAGAGAATAAGAAACAATACCTCGCATTAACAAAGTGGTGTTTTTTTTCCCCGGTGGTGGCAATAAAAAAACTTTTGTAAATTAAAAATAGTATAAGTTTTTTTGTAAAGAATTTTTTTTAACTTTTAATTGGTGAAAAAGAGCTTCCTTTGCACTCGTTTAGAAAGTACTGAAAAAATGTTGAAGTAGGAGTACTCCTCTCCTATGACAACTCAATCTTAAAATCATTAGTTGTTTATGTTAAAAAAGAAGTACATCTAGATCATCAATTGTAGTGCTTTTTCTACTGCTTCGGTATCTCTTTTTTTGCTCCTTATTCTCTTCAATAAAAGTACTTATTAAACAAGTTTAAAATGTGCACTGCAATTCAATATTGGTTTCAGTACTATTTTTACAGGTACATAAAAATCAATTTCTCACCCTTTTTGTATATATAAATATTTTTAAAAATTAAAAAAATATTGAATTTAAACAAATTAATTATAAATATTAAAAAAAAATTAATAGAATAAAAAGAAATTAAAAAAAAAATAAAATATTGTTCCCGCCGGGAATCGAAACCGGGACTCTCTGTTTGAAAATGCCAAATGATACCAAAATCACTTTTTACGATCACTTTTAGAGCAATTGCTCTTTAGAAGAAATACTTAAGTGATTTTTTGGATGTGGTTCAGAAGTAATTCTAAAAAAGCTGTAAAAATGTAATAGCGGCTACTTGGGAAGCAATGAAAGAAGTGATTTTTTGAAGTTGTTCAGAATAACTTCTAAAAAGCAGTAAAAATACACTAACGGATACTTATGAAGCATTAAAAGAAGTAGTTTGTAAAGCACTACTTGCAATTTTTTTTGTTTGTAATATTTTTCAACATAAAACTAAATTTTATAAATTATATTACGGCTGATAAAAAAATCGCTAGATTTTTGGCTAATAGATATAGGACAATTTTTACCGCTAGGGACAAAATAAAATCGCTAGATCTGACGAGAAAATCGCCGTTATGGCAACACTGCATGCATTATCAGTGTCTACATACGTATGTGGTATTCATAAATACACACATTGTATTAAGAGATTTTCTAATCTTCCTTATTCCTAGAATGCAATTAAAAGATAATTAAAGCACACTGCACTTATGTGATTCTATTACAAACAATCTCTAACCTACTAATTACCAATTTTTCAAAGAAATTTTTGTGTTCATATTTCAACAACTATTGAATAACTTCGTATATATAAAGAATATTTTCATTAAATTTATGAAGATCAAATTTGTGAAATTCAATGAATATTTTTAACGAAATTATGAAATTTTGTGAAAGAAAAGTTACGAAAAATTTCATAATATTAATTAGACATTATACGAGTATATATAATAAAATTCTGCATTGATTCTACGAAAAAATTCTACGAAATTATATCATTAATATCATGAAGGATAATTCTTTTAGTACAGGAACCAAAAGGAGAAGCACACTGATCTTTGATAGTGTCATTTCCCAGCAAAACCACACATTACCAAATAATGTTTAAAGTAATGTGTTGCCATAGTGGCTGATGCATTACTTTATACCTTACTTCACTGATGAATTTTACAGGCGATGAGCCCCGAAGTAATGTATGAGGAGGAAGTGATAAAGTAATTGGTTACTTATGTAGTTACGAGGATGCGAAATGTAATGGGTCTAAAAATAGATTTTGGTAAAAAAAAATTTTATTTAAAAAAATTTATTACAAATATTATTTTTAATAAATATATAAACGTGGTCACGCTGGGATTCGAACCTGGGATCCCTGCATGTTAGCCGGGAACTCTACCACCTGAGCTATCGACACATATAACATTTGATTGCTTAAAAAGTAAATGAATTGTTGTGATTCGTATTTTCATTTGTAATGTCGAAAAATATATACCTTACACCCATGCTTACAAACAAACACAAAGTAATGTGTCTAAAAATAGATTTTCAAAAATATTCTAAGCATTACTTTCCATTTATTAATCATACATTACGTAATCAGTGATTGGTAAGTCATTACTTTTTGGTCCGAAATAATGCAGAAGGTAACGAGGTATCATTACGAGGTAATGAGTGAGTATATCGCACCCATTACCAAAGTTTTGCTGGGTTGTAAAAAAACTAAGAACTAATACAAAAATATTAGAAAGCTACGACAAAGCATCCCGAAGCGCGGATTAAGATAAAATGGCTTTAGAACTTTGATAAGGATAAATCGTTAAATTTCATTTTAAAATAGTAACTATTCACGTAGCTTAATCATGTCTTCAATAGTAACAATATAGAAACAATTAATTCTTTGTATAAAAATTTTAAGAAAAGAATTAAAAGCTTGAATGTTAAAAACAGCACCAAATACATTGCTTTGCTATTGAAGGAGCTTCAGTCAAAGTAACAACTATAATATAGAGAAAAATAATAACTTTGTTGAAAGCGTGTAATTTTCGTTCTAATATGAAATAAATAAGTAAAATTGTTTGGGTTTACTTCTCCATTTGTTTTTCACTTTGAAAGTTATCATTATACAAAAACTAAAATCTACATTATAACCTAGAGAGAACCCCATAAATACAATCTGAAGATAGTGTTTGGTTACACTTGAAAATGCATTAATTGTCAACTATTGGTTCTAGGAGAGTTTTTTTCATAATTTTTTTCTCTATTTGTTGTTAATTGTAAATTCTATTTGCAATTTGTCATATTTGATATTTAAAATCGACCAAAAATAACACTCATTGTAATTATCAAAAATATTTTTTGATAAATCAGGAATTATCAAATTAAAGAATGAGCTGGGGACCAACTTTAAGCACGCTTTCAGAAGCGTGATTTATCAACCAGTCTCATAGCTACAATGTTAAAGGGTTTAAAAAATATTTTTTGTGAAAATTTACAAATAAATTGTGACCCGATATTTTTGGCCTAAAAGTAAATGTTTTCCAATAAAAAAAAATATTTTTTTTCCAAATTAGACAAATGAAAAAAATGGAATGGAAAACTGAATGAGTGGAATTGAAGCATAAGAAGAAAAAAATATTTTTTACCTAAAATATTAAAAAAAAGTAATAAACAAAAGGTTATTGATTTTTATGGTAGCGGTAACAAACATTTATTTTTACCGGCAAAACTGTTGAGTATATAGAAAAACGTTATATGAACAGATTAAAGGAATTGTAATTTTTAATTTTTTTAAAATTGTTTGAGCAAAATCGGACTAGTGGTTCTCGAGTTATGTCAAAAAAAAAGATATATCTCGATTCCTAGGGGTGACTCAGCGAAACGCCGGGACACGTATAACTTGTTTTTGACCGATATAACATTTCCCGTTGGTTTCATCCCATCCCGATTTTGACTGTCGCATATTGTAATTAGCATTTAGTTAAGAAACAATGGGATTCCGTTCTTGGGTATAACTTATAAAAAAAAATCCTCTCTTATTAGCAATAACATATTTTAATTTCCGATCATTTATTCAAAACTTCTTATACAAAGAAATAATTTACATACTTCTGTTTATATTACTAAACACTTTTCACGTGTCCTTTTATAATAAATTTTTGCTTTTTTTTGTAACTTCGAATTTTAATTTTTAAAAAAAATTTTGTACAAAGTTAACATTTCCAAAAAAAAAAAAACAAAAAAAAATCAAAAATTTAGTTTTACCCAAATTCCAATTAAAAAAAAATTTTTCGTATTTACAATTTCAAATGTTGGTGGCAAATTTTTTTCTTTGTAGGTTGTGTTTATCCTAGGTTTGTTTTTTTTTTTGCAATTTTGTATAAATATTCCATACAAATTTAAACATTTTAATTAGGTATAAATTTAGCTTCTTAAAAATTAAGTAGTTATAAAAAAAATATTTGTCATAAAAATATTTGAAATTTTAGTATTTTTTATTTTATAAAATATTAAAAACAACAAAAGCTAACAAATGAATTATGCGTTTGTTAGTAAAGCTAGAGCAGGGCATATAAGATAATTGTTCCATTTCGCGTTCCGGCGAAGCCTTTGTATGAAAACAGCTTTTGTAAAGGGTTCTTCAATAAGAGCGCTACAAAAGTTTTTTTAAATAAAACAAAAACGGTTTTGAATATCAATGAAATTCTTTATTCCTGTGAAAGTACGTTCGATGCCATTATGTATGGAAATCGATCTCTTTTGCATGGCCACCACGGGCACGCTTGCAGAAGTCCAGGCGCTGAACCAAATTTTCGACGGTTTCAAGCACGAATCGGCCGATATTCGTACGAAGTTCATCAATAGTCGCTGGCTTGTTGGCATAGACCATAGATTTGACGTAGCCCCACAGGAAATAGTCCAACGGCGTCAAATCGCACGACCGAGGCGGCCAATCGACTGGACTATTTCGTGAGATAACACGTTCTCCAAACTTGGTTTGCAATAAATTGATTGTGACATTCACTGTGTGGCTTGTGGCGCCGTCCTGTTTGAACCACATGTCCTCCAAGTCCATATCATCCAATTAGAGCCAAAAATATTCGGTTATCATTGAACTGTAGCGACTCCTATTTACAGTAACGTGCCGGTCTTGATCATCACGGAAGAAGTACGGCCCAATGATGCCGCCGGCCTATAAACCGCACAAAACCGTAATTTTTTCGGGATGCAATGATGACTCATGGAGTACGTGTGGATTGCTGTCTGACCAATAACGCATATTTTGTTTATTGACGAAGCCATTCATTATGACGACCATAAATTGGACGTAGCGCTCTTAACGTTGAGGCCACTGACTCCGAATTTCGGTAGTAAATTTTAATAATTTCGACTCGTTGTTGGCTCGTATATCTTTCCATCTTGAAATGGCAAACCTTACTGAAGAGAAATGTCAAAAGAGCGGCAAGAAATATGGAGTCGTTTGCTGTCCCTGTCTTTCTACTTTTGTAGCGTCCCTGTTGAAGAACCCTTTATTATCATGTTATAATTATCATTATTTTGATTTAAAAAATCTTTAACTCTTAGAGTCCTGGGTACAAAAAAGACCCATCAAGCTTAATTTATTTCTGACTCCAGGTTTCTAAAATTTTGAAATTTTCCCTTGATGAGAAGTATTATTTTATGTAACCTGATCTACACAGGATTAATATTTATTGAAAAAAATTTTAACCCTTAGTGTACTGGGGACAAAAAGTCCCATAAAGCTTATTTAATTTCTGACTATATTTTTATGAAATTTTGAAACATCCCAGTCAGAAATCGCCAGTGGTACAAAAAATCAAGCACTGGCATACCACTGGGTAACCATGGTATTAAAAATAAATGACTGGCAGAACACTCATTTGGGACGCTTTGCCAGCGTTTGCGAAAAGCGTTTTACCAGTATTTTTTTTACAAAAATTTCGGTGGTTTATAAAAAAAACCACTGGCAAAGAATTGGCTTAGAGTGATATGCCAAGGTTTGTAACCAGTGGTTATCCAGTGCTACCTAGCCAATGCTACCAGGCGTACAAAAATCAATTCACTGGAAAACCAATGATTTTATAAAAATGCTGACGCTTCGTTAAAAAATGTTTGTAGTCGGAAGGTTCCGAGTTCAAATCTGGTTGGAAGCAAAAAAATTTTTTTGGATTTTTTTTAATTTAAAATTTTTTTTGTTTCATTAAACTAATTTTTTTGCTTGTGGGAAAGCTCCTTCAAGACCAACTTTCTTTTTGCCCTCCAAACACTGGCATACTAGTTACTAAAAATTGTTTGCCAGTACTAGCATTTTGGCACAGCCAGTAGTTGTCCAGCTATTATCACTCATTTATGTATTTAGCCATTAAATATTATATGTCTCGTTAGCTCAGTGGGTAGAGCAATCGTCTGCCAATCTGACGGCCTGGATTCAAATCACAGCAGGGTCAAAAAATACATATGAACTTTTTTTTAATTTTATTTTGGAAAATATATTTCCAGACCACCTATTTATTGGTTTTGCCAGCGTTTTGCCAACGTTTAAAAATGTTGTTCCTCCAGTGCTTTTCCGGCGCTTTTTGAACAGCCGGTCCTTTTGTCTAATGATGTTATCATTTTGGGAATGGGAAAGCACTTTTTGCCAATACTTGTACCACCTGTTAAAGTGCTTTGCCACCGCTTTCCCGTTTGTATTTTTCTGACTGGGATGTGTTCTACTTGATAAAAATTACTATTTTATACAACCTGATCTATATAGGGATAATATTTCGACTTCTGCTCAAAAAAAACCCCAAACAGGAAGCTTGTAGGATAATGCTTTTTAGGCAAACTTTCAGACTTAAATTAAATTTGGGTATATGATAGACTGATCTTAGTTATAAAATATGCTCTATTCCTTACGGTTCAATCTCACATTTTAGGGTTAAAAAAGTGGGGTCAAAATGGCCCTAGTTTCCTTTTCCATGCATAATAGAATCTGTGATGAAGTTATAAATTTTTTTGCCGGAAATGTAAAAATTATATTCATTTTTTAAGCAATATTTCTTAAGTTTCAGAAAAAATTACAAAGAGCTTATTATAACTAATATTAACCTCATTTTGATGTAGTGTATAATTTTTATTAAATAGCGACAAAAAATTGGAAGTAATAACATAAGAGGAAACGCGGAAACCCTAAAATTTCACAAAGTAAAATATAAAATTCATAAGGGAGACAGAAATTTCCGGATAACAAATAAAATTAAATTTTCCAGATAGTTAAAAAGTATAATTTTATAAGTTATAATTAGTTTTTAGTGCATTTTGATCATAAATGTAGCTTAAATTTAGTTTTTAAGAAAAAGGATATATAAGAGATAGTCATGTCCTTGCCCCGAATGTAACCAAATTTGCCACAGAGCTAAAAGTATAATTTTATAAGCTGTACTAAGTTTTTAATGCATTCTGATCATAAATGTGGTTTAAATTTAGTTTTTGATAAAAAGGATATATGGGAGGTAGTCATGTCCTTAAACCGAATGAAACAAAATTAATCACTGAGCTAAAATACATCATTTTACTAACAGTTACCAATTTTAGCTTTATTTTGTTTCTAATTGTAGCTAAAATTAAAAATTTTATATTAAGGATGTATGGAGGTAGTCATGTTCTTGCATCGATTTTGCCGAAATTTTCTTAATTTACGCGTTATGAACCAGCATACCAAATTTCATTCTTCTGCGATACCTCCTCTAATTTTGCCGATTTACGAAGCACTGTGCGACAGGAGAGAAAGAGGAGAGAAAACTGTTCTTTTACGATTATTCATATATCTAACAAAGAAAAAATAGCTAAAAAGATTATCCAAATTTTGTGGGGCCTTTTCAGGCACTCAGGGATCTTCTGCAGTCAAGATTTGTTAGTTGTCTGAGGAGTAAGAAGTGCGCCTTTAAAAATTGCAACACATTTTTCTTAATAACTTTTTCCGTCCTTAATATAATTTTTCTTCATCAAGATATCTTTAAGAAATATGCTAGATTTTAAAATACATCGGCTTATCAAATTCGAGTGGGTTATTAGTTAACAATAGAGAACCAAAGATAAGTGCACGACAAAATTATTGGAACTATTCAAAATAATAAATTGTGATCTTATAAAAAAAAAACAGCAACAGAAGTACACGTGACCAATCAATGTGATTCCAGAGTGGTCAAAAAGTTCAACAAAGACCTAATAATTGAAAGAAACCAAGGAACGAAACCAAAGACATAGAGGTGGAGAAGCTGATAAGAGCGATTCCAAACATTTTTGGTAGCAAAATGCCACGTTGCGAGCAATGTTCGGAAACTTTTGTGCGCAGACTTAAAGCCAACGGGTTTTAAAAACCGACTCGAGCACCCTAAATAGTGGGGATTCCACCTTTCGGATTTTGTACCTACTTAGGACAGCGATATTATTCGCGATACAGTAAAGTCCTGAATAGTTTTTTTTAGGATTAGGATATCAAAGAACGGATGAAAAAAAGGTATTCTGACTTCAGATTTGTATTCAGAGTGCCAGACACCTTTTACTGTATAGTAAACTTTGAACTCAAGGTCCCAGAGTAGAAAATCATTACCAGATATGTGGTTATGTAACTACATACTTGGTAATGGTAACTAGTTACTTTTGTTATTACATTTCTTATTACCTTTATAAAATGCGATGTCGCGAAAAATAATGAGTTATGGTTACACACCAGCATACGAAAAATCAAAAAATATATCGTTACCTATGTGCTTACCAGAACTGACAAAAATAATGAGTCTAAAAATAGATTTTCAAAAAATAAATTATATAAAAAAAAAATATTTTTTATTGTACTTTTTTTAAATAAAATTTGCTGGTGCGTAAATCGAACATGGGTCTACATATTGCCAGTCAATAGCTCTACCATCTGATCTATATCGACATGTAATATTTAATAGATAAAAACATAATTGAGCTGCTGCACACAAGTAAGCTTACTCGCCAACATACAAAAAAAATATTGAGTCTAGAAATAGATTTCGAAAAATTTTCAAAAGAATCTAGAAAATTATTTTCTATTTGAAATAATGAAAAAATAAGTCATTATTAGTAACTCATTATTATATGTTTTAAAATAATGCAGAAGGTAAGTGGGTGTCATTACTGGTAGTCCAAAAAATAATGATATGTAATTCCGGTTTCTACACTCGGGTAGTTAGTTGTGGCAAATTTTACTTCCTGAGCATTAAACCATGTTAAAAATATAATTTTTCTCAGAAAATATAATTTTTCTCAGAGAACTTCGTAAAAAATATGACTAATTATCGATCTACCCATGGGATCCCATTGTAATTTTTGGACGTTTTGGCCTATCCGCAGAAAGTACAGAAAAAAAATCTTATAAGTAATATTTTTGCAATATTACTGTAGACTGCGTATTTAAAAAAAAAAAAAAAAAAAAAAAAAAAAACATGTAAAAATAAAAGAACTAGGGCCAGTTTTTTTGTTTCGAGTTCGAAATTTTATTTAAAAACTAATGACTTAAGTAAAATTTTAAAAAAAAATTTACCAGAACTAAAAAATTGGCTCCGAAAATTTATAAAAATAGAACAATTGCTAAAAAAGTTGTAGCAGTTTTAATTTTAATTATTTCACTCAGTTTTGCTAAAAATATGGATCTTTTAGCAACATAGAATGCAACTAAGTTTGAGAAACATAAACTAGCACAGACAACAGACATGTGAACTATTCATGTCGTAATTAGCATTGATATACATAGACATTAGGGCGGATCGATTTAAAAATCACCCAAGTGACAAGGAAAATCGTATTCTAGGGATCAAAGAAACTTTGCCCGAGGAACCACACCTCTAAAACAAATTCTGATGTCCCAACTTTTGACCCGTAGGGTCAAATTTTGAAAAATCCCACTTTGACCCAATAGGAGTGCCCCAATCGAGTCCAAATGTATGGCCGACCCCCACTAACTTTGGAGGGCCGACCCACCCATGACAGTGGCACACCCGCTGGAACTCCCCTGGGGTGTTCCCCATACAAACATTTCAAAAAATCACCATTTTTGGCACTTTACATGAAAAAATCAGCGAAATGGCTGTTTTTTCTTTTTGTGAATTTTGCATTTTAGGTATAGGATGTGTTGAGTGGACTTTTGTAAAACACTACGAGGAACGTTTTTGTGGAACATTCTAACCCTCTAACTCTTCAATGAAAGGGAATTTTTTGGCCCCTTTTTAGAAAGGGACAAAAAAGACCCGATCCTGCATGAAAACAATAAATTCTCACTGAATTAAAGCTTACAAATATTTCTAGAAATTTTAAAGAGTCGACCCCTGATGATTTCATTATGATCTAATTAAATTTAAAAAAAAAAAAAAAATAAAAAGCTGGAGTGAAGTAAAAAATATTGCGATGGACAGATCTGAATGGAAGAAGTTTGTTAAGGCCCTATGCTCCTTATAGGAACGATGGGAATATATATAATTAAATTTGGATAGGTAATTATTTTTATTTTACAGGAAATTATTTTTGGTAATTTTTTTTTTTAAGTTTATTTTTTTTCCAATTTCGGTTAATCGAATAATCGTATTAAATTATTCGAATTATTTGTTAATCGAAATTTTTACAATTTTAGTTATTCTAACAATTTTTGGACAAATTTATTCGATTAATCGGATAATGATTACTAGATTAAAGTGCCTATTCCTACTTGTGACTCATTATGACTGTATTAAGAATATTTTAAGACTGAAAGTCACAACTTTCCATACAAAACAACAATAAAATTTAAAAAATTTGAATTTTATTTGTTATTATTATTATTATTATTGTATCGACACCAGGTCTTAATTTTTTAGAAGTTTTCAAACAAACATTTTAATAAATATAATTTATTATGACCTTGCAACAACAAACACAAGGGAAATACAGTCATAACTAAGAGTCACAGACTTTTTGTAGGAATAAACACCTAAATATCCTAATTCTAATTATTTTTATGAAAATTTGTTTAAATTATAATAAATTTTTAATAGAAAAAAAGACTGCAACGATTTTCCTAAGAAACTTAAATATGATTAGAAAAAAGCTCGTGTTCTTTGAAATAAAATTTCAAAATTCTGCGAAATATTTCCAATAGTAAAATTTCTTAATTATGCGCCATTCTTCAATAGAAAAATTATCGGATCTTGAGGTAAATTTTCGTATAGAAAAAATTTTAGATTATAAGTCATTTTAACCATATAAGAATTCCTATATTCACAGGCATAGTTTATTAATAAAATACAAGGATTTAAAGTTATTTCATAGTTTTCCTATTACTGCCGATTAGATTCAACGAATTTTAAAATTTTCTCATAAAAAAAATATAACAAATCTTTATTAAAACTCTTTAAAATATCAACTTTCATCATAGATTACTATTTCCAAGTGTAAATTTAAATTTTAAATAACAATTCATTAATATCAACATCAAAGATTTTCGTATCATTTTTAATTTGAATTTACATCAATAAATGTCTGACTACACCTGGGAATTACAAAATATAATATGAGAAAAAAAAACAAACTATTCTATGCATAAACAAAAACAATAATAATAAAAACCATTTAAAAATAACAATAAAATATGCTAACAACGTATAAAAACCAAACTACATGAACTATTAACAACACCAGTACAAAAAAAAAAATAATTAAATAATTCAATTCATTTCATTTCCAAACAGCCACATCTTTAAAGACAAAACTAAGCAGAAAAAATATGATTCGGTTAACAAATATAGCAAAACAAAACATCTAACTTGTTTAACATTTTATAAGAATATTTCATTGTTTTTAATTTTTATATTTCTTTTTTTCTTCTACAACTTATTACAAAAGACAAGTCATGGGAACTGAAATTAGAGCGTGACAAGTGCAAACACCAGTATAATATTAGAGAATGCTAGTAAAGTATAGAATTTTGTAGAATTTTAAAAGTTGTGTAGAACTTGTGTAGTACTATGTAGATAAGCTATAATTTTTCATTGTGAATGAATAATTTTTTTATTATTATTTTTGCATAACTATGAGAAGGGAAGTTGCAGCCAAAGAATTTTAAATGTGTAGTTGCTGTGCTTTTTGTTTTAAAAAAAAAAAGATGTTTTTCGAGATAGCAGCTATGTACTTCCAAGTTAGAAGGAAGTAGTTTCAAATGTACGGAATTTTTTTTTTATTTCAGGCTGTGAAAAGACCTTGGGGCATTTAAATGAAATATGCAAAAATATTAGTTTAAATTTTAAAATTTATTAAAAAAAAAAGAAACAAGTTTTTTGCTTAAGTCTTATGTTATGCAATTTTCACTTAATTGCTATTAAATAATTAAAGGTAATTTTTTGTTCTTAAGAAGTATAAATATTAAGTTGAAAACAATTAATTATTTTGTGTACAATTATTTTTAAAAAACTTTGTATCTTAAGTCTTTTGATTTTATTACTTAAATTTTTGATGCACATGCTAAAAAGTTTACAACCATTTTTATGAAATTTAGTGTGCTTTAGTATGGCATAGACGTCCTCTAAGAAGGGATTGTTGGAAATTTTCAATAAGGAAAGTATGGACAATTCACTTGTAATTTACTTTTTTTTTTTGCTAGGAACGTGCTCAAAACGGTCCTCCCGATTTGCGGATAAAACGATTGCCATTGATCAATTAAATGAAATCCTTAATAACGAATTAAGGATTTCATTTAATCTAAAAAGCGATAGTGAAAATAATTTCATTATAATTGATAAATGCGATGCTAATGAAATCGTCACTTAATTATTCCACTCAATTAATTTGTAGAGGTAAATATGTATGTGATAAAATGAGGGTTAAATTCTACAATTTTTTTTACACTCGCAATAACTTTACGGTAAAAGTTCAACAGTTGTTTAAAAACTAAATCAGTAAAGTAGTTTCAATTGAATAAGTTGTTAAATTGGAAAGAAAAATATTTTTTAACTTTTTCTATCTGTCATTCAATAAACAAAATACACAAAATACGGATTTTCAGTAGAAGTTAAAATATTCAATAAAAATTTTCTGTTAAAAACAGTTTTTATAATACAATTAATTTTAAAATAAACGAAAAATCTATTATTCTTACCGACTTTTTCAGTTACTTAGTTAACAATTAAAAATAAACGACAAAATACAATTGTTTTAAACGAAAAGTGCGTACTCCTTTTTCAACTTATTTTCAATTGTTTTAATGTACATAGTCGGTAGATTTTAAGAAAAAAATATTGTGAGTGTACCAATTAAAAAATCATTAAAATTTCTATCCTAATAAATATTCTACTTTAAATAACACATAAATCAAATTAAGTTTTAATTTATTATAACTATTTAAAAATCAGCAATTAATATTTTATATGTTAAACATTTCATTATTACAATCATAAATGTCATGGTAACGAGATGTCAATTTAAATCTTAAGAACACACAGACAAACAAAAATTCCACAAGTGTAAAATATTACTGAGAAAAAATAAAACAAGATTAAAATCGAAATTGCTAGTGTTTAAAACAATATCGTATCGTATAAACTACAAACTTAAGAAGTGTCATCAATTTTAAATGATCGATTGAGCGATTTAACAAAACACATGATCGCATCAGATGTTCTATTGTTTAAGAAGCAAACAAAAACTTTAAATAATAATGAACTTGAAGTAGCCAATAGCTGCTAGTGACCTTTTAAACAAAATATACAAATGATTTCTTAGAATTTAAAAATTAAAACAAGCTTATAAAGTAATAAATGTAGATTAATATATTTAAGTTCGCCAGACATTATGGAGCCTAAAGCTTTAACATTATACTGTAGAAAATCGATCTTTATAAAAAGTCTCTATAAAACATTAAATTTTAATATTATGTTTATTAATTTTTTCTCTCAAATTTTATTTTAGATGCTCAATCACAAACCAAAAGATCGTCACGTATTACTAGTTCACGTACTAGTTTTGGTACAAATGTTAAATCGTCCTCTAATCCCTCTTCAAATGGTGTAAATTTTGATTGTCCTGAGGAGTTTGGCTATTATCCACATCCTACCGATTGTACTCAGTATTATGTGTGTGTATTTGGCGGAGCCTTGCTGGAAAGTTGTACCGGCGGTCTTATGTATTCCCACGAATTGCAAACTTGCGATTGGCCTAGAAATGTAGGCTGTGAAGTTGTTGACAGCGGTGAACGTGATGATCGCCGTAATCAGGCACCACAACAACAACAGCAAACAAATGCTAATCAACATGTGCCAAGTAGAGTTAGATTTGGTGCTGCTTTCACCAGCCAACAACAACAAACACAAGCACCACAGCAGGTTTTAAAGCCTACCATACCGCCACAATATCATAGACAACCACCACAAGTTATACAGGCCCAAGTACAGACTATACCGCCACCACCAGAATTGAAAGTGCCACCAAATCCTGTAGTCACATCAAGGGGACAACCTAAACATTTGCTAGAAGCTCAAGAGGAAATTGCCAAGGTAAAATATATAAATTATTAAGGATTTAACAAAACATATTTTGTTAAGAACAAAATCTTCGGAATCATTAATTTTTTATAATTTAATATAAATAAGTCTGCCGTAGTTGGGAATATTTCATTACCATTAGTTGACTCTAATGCCAATGCAAAAATATGTTATTACCACTTAATGATAATGAAATACTTTTCATAAGAAAAATCAACACTTATTTTTACATTTTTAAACAAAGGATATTTCGGATAACTGATTCAAGTATATCACTCATAATAATCCATGCATAAAAATACGAAATTATTGTCAAAACAACGAAAACTTTCGTAAAATGGACAATATTTCGTTTGTTTTACAAAAATTTTTGTTATCGTGACTTTTTTCTTATTTTTTTAAATTTTTGTTCTCTGTAATTTACTTGTATGATCTTAAAACGAACAAAAAAATTAATTTCCCAATTAAAAGATCAACTATACATACCTTCATACATCTCAACACACGAGATACAGTGAAAAATATAATTTAATATGCCTAATTGTTTGATATCAACATAGATTTATGTTGTAGGTTAAAAATAATTAGAATATGCATTAAAAATTAACAGTTCGTTGTCGTTCAATAAATCTGTATTTTATAAGCTGACGATTAGAGTTGAAAAAAACCATCTACGATACTTTACGAACTAAAGTTCAAAGCAAAAACAGTCATAACAAAGGATAAAAAAGGCAATGTTGAAATTTCGCTGATGTTAGTCTAATTGAGTTCTGTTTACATTTGTTTATTTGTTTCGCAGTCAATATAAGAAGATCATGATCAGAATACTAATGATGGGCCTAAAGCGGGATCCGAAATACGTATTCTATCCTGCTGTCTTTATCGAAAATTTCTGACTTAAGAAATATATAAGACAAAAAAGAATGTTTAGGACCATATTTAAAAATATTTTAGAATATTTAAGGTAAAAAAGATCAAAGATTAATTTAATTGAATAGTTTTGGTCAAGTGACTATTCGAACTCGAAATCAAACATTTTTTGCCATCCTTCGGTTAATAGTTCTAAACTAGCCCTCTGTCAGTGCTTTTAATATGTTTACTGTTGTAAATTTTGTAAATTAGGTTCTGCCAAAGCTTTTTTTGCCAACGTTGAGAAATCATTCTAAACGAGGGATGTGTAAGTGCTTTTTTAATTTTTATGGTACTAAAGTTTTTTTAAAATTTTGCCTACGTTGGGAAAATATTCTAAAACAGGTTCGTGCTAGTGCTTTTAATATTTTTACGACTATAAACAGAGATACATATATAATAGCTGTGTTTGTGCGGCAAGCTATCAAAGTTGACTCATGTCATTCCCATACAAATTTGGCATTAGTAACGTTGAGAGTTAACATTAAACGTTGGCTAATGTCAAATTTATATAAGAATGACATATGCTTACGTTGATAGCTTGCCGCACAAACACAGCTAATGTAGAGATCGATAACTTTTAAAACAAACGGTAGGTGTCTCTAACATGTAGGAAATTTTGGGAAGTTTTGTCAAGGGATTTTATTTTGGGAAATTTTGTCAAAGCAGGATTTTATTTTCTCAAATGGGGTTTTAACAGAATTGTCAGGTAAGGGGATTTGGGCCCAAATTAGGGATTTCGACTTCGGTTTGGGAACAGATGTAATGTACTGTATAGTAATTGGTGAAGAGGTTCAAATGGGTGACGTTAAATCGACAATAATCCTAAAAAAAACTATCGCAACCATAGACAGCAGATGATCCACTAAAAAAATTCTTAATTAGAAGTCGATTAACACAACTCCACCATCATAAAGGTGCACAGAACATTCGATAGGTTTAGAGTCGGCGGGACCCGTCTATCCAGCTAACTGCAGTCGTGGGGAGGTTCTTGACCCTTGCCTATCAAACTTGACATTACTTTATTGTTATTACAGAGTCCCTCAAAATTGTTGCTAGTGAAACAAATGTATGAACTGGTATACTAAAACTATTGTATCGTATGTAAATTCCCCCTGTAAAAGATGAAAATATGAATCGGAACCTGAAACTGTAAGTGAGGTATCCTATGCATGAAATTAGAGAGGCAGATGGTATACTCTCGTGCTTCAAAACCCTCCCATCCTTGTCCTCATCAGCGAGGTTCTGAGGACCCAGACGCAAAAGTATCCTACATTACCCCAAGGAAAAGTCTAAATTTACTTTAGCACTTCATAATTTTCATTTTATTGTGATATTTCATTCCAAATAATTCATATCGCTTAACTATTGTTAGTTTAAATATTATTCCAAAATTTATCCTACAACCTGATCCTAATCTTAATTGAAGTAAATTATTATTAATAATTCAAGATTACTTAAGAAAATAATTTTGATACTCATTACGTTTTCGCTTAACTATTGTTAGTTTAAATATTATTCCATAATTTATCCTACAACATGATCCTAATCTTAATTGAAGTAAATTATTATTAATAATGCAAGATTACTTAAGAATATAATTTTGATACTCATTACGCTTTCGCTTGACTATTGTTAGTTTAAATATTATTCCATAATTTATCCTACAACATGATCCTAATCTTAATTGAAGTAAATTATTATTAATAATTCAAGATTACTTAAGAATATAATTTTGATACTCATTACGCTTTCGCTTGACTATTTTTACCTTTCTTTTTCTTTATTTTTGAGGGACGTAAAAAAAATCTGCACAGTAACACCTTAGTTGGAATATGCTGGTGGTATATGCCAATTACAAAGAAATTATCCCAGTGGTAGGGTATACTAAAACTTGTCGAACGCAATCTTGTTGCTATACTTTACTTTGGTCCCTTGTGGATTATTCTACGAATTGCCAAAGAAAAGTTCACTTTAAGCAATTCTTTTGGGTTCCATGACCCGATTAATTTTTAGTCACAATAATTATCAATTTATTTATGTTTCTTTTATTAGTATTTATCACAGAGTAATATATGTAAATAAGAACAAGATGCAATCACAACTGCTGTCCCTTTAATCAGAAAGGAAGCAAGTAAATTAAAAAAAACCAAGTTTTATTTTTTTTCCCGCTTTGCTTGTAAAATTGCTTTATATCATTACTCAGCACAGTGTTATTAAATTACTTTTATTTCTCTATGAGTCTAAGTTTCTTTAGGTAAAAAAAAAAACTCAGATACACAGCATCAAATACAAAGAAGAGTTGAGGAGATGAAAAAGAACAGCAATTGCCATCACACAAAAAAATTTAACCAGCCCTTGCTTTGTAATAACCATTCAACTAATTATTGGTTAATGTAAGTTAACGGAATACTGCTAATTTTGCAGAGACTGGTTTGAGAAAAAAGAACAAAAAAGGAGAGATCACTTACTTGAGCATATGCGTTGAAAGGCCTTCCATCGGGGTATGCTGCAGTTGTTGTTGTTGATGTGGATCAATTCTTCCAATAATTTCCAGTAGCAAAATGAATGTTACTCTCATTAATTAGCAACAACAAAAAGATTGTTATTATGTTTTTTTGTTGCTATTATTGATACACAGTTATTCGTTTTTGTTTTTCATCTTGCTATCGTATACCAAATTTTGTAATTTTTTCTACTTTATATTTACCACTTGTTCCTACTTTGGTTCACAAAATTAGCTTTTATTTAAATCACAGTGTAACGATTTGAATTATTGTATAGTTGTATATATTTTTATTTTTTTTTTAGATTTTAAATTACATTATTTTATTTTGGGTTGAACCCTATACCGGTTTATACCTTGGGCTTAACATTACGAACAGAGATAACTAGTTAACCGCCTGTGATTTTTTTTTTTTGTTTTTTTTTTTTTTAATAGTAACTTTGTGATATATATTCTGCTGTGATTTTTACTTCCTGTGATATTTTCTTTGGCTATACTATTCGGACAAAATACATATGGTTTTTTTTTCTTTTCTAATTTCATCCACTTTTCTTTCGATTAAATTTGGGTATCTACCTTAAACTAATTTAAATTTGTTATGAAAACCAAATTCGGTAGAGACTATAGTTAACCCAATATTTTGTTAGATTTTTCTACTAACGCGGAATACTGTGCAAACTTTTTTTCGTTCTCTCTTTTTTTCTTTTTTTTTTTTTTTGTTTTTAATTTAATATTTTCCGTTACTTCATTTTATACACTATTTTGTTTCCTTAGCATTTTCAATATCCCATTATTTAGTTTTACTCGATTTTAAACATATTTAAATAACGACTTGCAATTTAATTAATATCACTTTTATATATACATAATTTTTGTTATTTCACTTTCGAAATTCAAACGGGACATCGATGGTAAACGAATTTTTATATGACCTCGTAGACATGAACTGTACGACTAATCAAATTGGTGGCTTAAGCAGTTGAACAAACTGACATTTATTTTCCCTCTGCTCTCACTGTAAAAAAAAAGAAAAGAACAAAAAAAACAACAGAAGTTTTTGTTTTGAAACTCAGGAGGCTTAGCATTAAAACCTTCTTTAATTTTTGTTTTTCCAGTTACCTTTTGAAAAATAAAATTCTGGAGTAGCGTTCAATAAATAAGCGGTTGCCAGGGGAATTTTTCCCCATTCACATTGAATTAACGAGTTGTTATACCGTTTGTTGATATAGAGGTGGAAATTTCGTCACCAGGAAATTTAATTGGTATTTATTTTCCTTTGGCCTTTTCCTTTATGCGCTAAGATGAGTTCTGTAGAACGCTCACCCGGAAAAAATATAAAAACTTCTAGACCGGAAATATCCTTTAGAAAATAAATATTTCTCTCCGTAGCAAGTTCTGTATAGATTTATATTATCTGTTCAAATTGGAAGGATTTTCCCTTTGAACATATTTTTAAAATTAAAAAAAAATTGAAAATGATTTACCCTTTTTCTCTGCAAGATGCCAATACTCAAAACTGGATGGAAAAATATATTTTTCCCTGAAATATTTTTCTGACGTTAGGAGCGAACTATTGCTGATGAACATCAAATTTAAAACGGAAAGACTTTTTAGTTTCTTTCTTAGAGGCTACTCGATTTTATGAGAATCGATAGTAGGCTATTCGCTACTTTACTGTCTGTGTTAAGATGTCATTTCGCAACAGCTTCAGCGTTTCATTTTTTCACCACAATCGTTTGTACAATTATGTTATTACCAGGCTAAACTTTTAGTCAGAACCAACGCAAACTGCTGGGTGTAAATAATGACCATTGTTAAATACAATCCTATTACGTATATATAATTAATATGACACTTATTGAAAACGAGTATCAATTACGAACTTGATAAGATCTATTAAGGTTTAATGAATTTTGCCCCTACCACGATTACTTGAAACTCTGTACTTGATTTAACCAACCACTTGTCTGAACTGAATTCATTTTACCCCATTTTCCAATTAGATAATTTAGGTTAATAATCTTTTCTGCACTGAAAATATTATCACAGTAACTGACTGTAGTCTACTTAAAAAGTTATCCGTACATTTATCCTTAAATGATTATATAGTTAAAATAAAAAGAAACATATTCTTCGACTTCATTTCCCCTTTTTCTTTTTCCTTTTTTCTTCTTTTCCTTTTTTTCCTTTTTCTTTTTTTTTTTTTTTGTCATTGGTTAAAAACAATGAACTACCTATAATTACGGATTTTATATTACAGTTAATATTTTCATTTAAAATGTTCTGTGAAAAAAAAAACCTTTTTAGATTTCCAGGTCAGCTCAAAAAAAACGAAATAAATTGAATCTCATGTATTCTCACGAATTTTGTAGTTAATTTTTGGCAAGTTAAACCAAATGAAGTAAATGAAAAATTATCATTGTTTCACGGATTTTGTAGTTATATTATCAGCATTTAAAAATAAATGAAAAGTTCTTTTCATTTAAATGAGAAGTCAGTAGACCGGTTTTCAAGTGATCTTCCATTTATTTTAAATTACATTCTCAGTTATCTTCAGGTTGGTTGTCGAATTGAAGAAAAATGCATATGTGGCTAATGTTGAGAAAAAAAATTAGTACCCCGAACAATCTCAGAAAAACCGAGATTGCATATTACACAGATTAAAAAATTATAAATTTTAAAAGTTTTAGTTTTATGCGTATTATTGGGTATGTTAAAGTATTTCAAAATTTCTACAAAATATTTGAATTATTGGAGAAATGTTCTCTAAATATTTATAGATCTTGAAATAACGAAAAGAAACCAAGCTCAATAATTAATCAAAAAGTCTTTTACTTTCAAAATTCTGAAAAAAAAAAGAATTTCACTATAGTGAGTTTCGTGTAAAAATTGTGTAGAATTTGTTCTCTCGAAAATTGTATTTACAGCACTATTATTTTGAAAAAGTAACATTTCAGATTAAAGCCCAAACCAGATAGCGGAAGTGCCAGTGAATATTGGCAGTCATGTCAAACTTTGTTCTTTAATTTCGCGAAAAGTGTTCAATATTAATTATAAATTCATTAATTGAGTTCGAAGCCAATTTTCTTATTATGAGTTAACATAATAAGTACTTTTTTTCAAAAACTGCTATCTTTCTTCATCAGGATACTCTCCTGACAAATACTTTACAGAGTGTTCAATATTTTTAAGTATTTCTTATTGAATGTTGTTTAAAAACAGCTCTTGTGTATTTAGGAAATTTTCTAATATATCGGCAGTGACAAATAAAGAAAATACAAGAACCTGTTTTATCGACAAAACGTCGCATTGCGGTAAAATACTGTTGATGCTGCTTTTATCTGGTTTAGACTTAATTCTGATTGTGTCCATCTTATACATGGATGGTAACCGAAACGAATGCGCCTATCGTTAGGGTAACGATATTTCAGGTTATTTCGGTAACGGTATTTTAAGGGTAACGCTATTTCATTTATTTCGGTATCGGTATTTTAGGGATAATGGTATTTGAGTTATTTCGGTAACGGTATTTTAAAGATAACGATATTTGGGTTATTTCGGTAATGGTATTTTAAGGTTAGCGGTATTTAAGTTATATCGGTAACGGTATTTTAAGGGTAACGGTAGTCAGTTATTTCGATGCATCCCGTAAATTTTTTTTTACAAAAAACAAACGAGATTAAAAATAGAACCAATTTATCAACTTAATGTACAAAAAATAATCAATAACCACGTGAAATTACCAAAAGCAGAAAACTAAAAATAACGGTAACTGTATTTTAGGGATAACAATATTTCATTTGTTTCGGTAACGGTATTTAAAGGGTATTGATATTTCATTTATTTCGGTATCGGTATTTTAAGGATAACGGTATTTGAGTTATTTCGGTAACGGTATTTTAAGGATAACGGTATTCCGGGTATTTCGGTAACGGTATTTTAAGGGTAACGGTAGTCAGTTGAAAGGGTTTTGAATCGATAACGGTATTTTAGCGGTATTGCCTGCCAACCCTGATCTTATAATAAAAAATTGTTTACTTTCACAGTTTAAACAAAGTTCGAGTGAAAAAGAATTTCTTTGTAAAATATTCATTTTAGTCATTTATTAATAATTTGCTTAGTCATATCTTAATAATTTTCTGGACTTAAGAGCGATGCGAACTAAGCTTCTATTTTCTCTTTTAAATTGGGTTTTTGTTTAAATTAAAACGAATTGGGTATAAAATTTGAGATTTTCAAACGTGTATTGCCGTAGTTCAGGAACATACGAGACCCCTGATTTTATTACTAACTTGCACAAAATATCTTTAAAGTTGTATTTTACCTAAGTCCATCGATAATTTTACACTTTTTATTTTTTTCCGTGAACCAATCGGGGCAAAATAAGTTTGAAATTTCTTATTATTCACAAAATGTTGGTTTTTAATTTTTATTTAAAAAATAAAATTTGTTTTTTTTTTTATTTTTTAACAAAAACCAACAAAATGTTAAAAAAAATAAAAAATAAAAAAAAACAATTTTTATTTTTTTAAATTACAACACTCACAGTACGGAGTAAATGTTTTTGCCTCTTCTTGTATTAACAAAGAAGAAGGCTAAAAATAAAATTTGTATTTAATTTATACCGATGGTATGAAATACAAAACAAAAAACTTTCATAACATTTCTATTGTTGGTTCTGTTTTGCAGAAGACTTCGAAAACATATTCTATTGTTTGCTCCATTCTCATTTCGTTGATGTAGCAGATTACATTTAATATGAGATTTTGATGCTTCAATTTGCATTGCACTACGCCACCACTTTCTAAAGAAAACAGATGAAGGGGACCTGGAAAATCCCCGAAACGATCGTCTATTCATTCCTGAAACGATCGTCTTTTCTTATATTGAAATTGTTCTTTTTATAAGTTTTAGTGGATCTGTCAGCAAAATGAGCGAAACTCTACTAAATAAACTCTACTAAAATAAACATTTCTCGCACCGTTTTAAATAGTGAGTAAATAAGATTTTGCCGCTAAACAGGTAAAAATACTTATTTTTCTGTCTTCCCTATTACATATCCAAGTTTCATTAAAATCTCAGGGAATCATACACACTGACGTTCCTCGTGAGAGATTTTAACACATTTTTTGAGATGGAAATTTTAAATAAATTGAGTATTCTAGTATCAACAATACTGGAGCATTCTGTGCTTTAGAGTGAATTTTTGTTTCCTTCTCCCTCACAATTATATATCATGGCATCTCAATTCCAGAACATTACTCTTTCAAAACAATTCCACTTTTCATTAATAAAAACGCAACACAACTTTTTTTAATTGTTTTTTTTTTCTTATACTTTTTAGCTTTATGCTGATGCCCATGAAACTCTACCACCTGTCGAAGAAGAGGAAAACGATCGCCAACAGCGTGTCTATCGTGGTCAACCCAGTACTGTTAGTCAAGTACAAAAGGATCGTGATGGCATTATACATCAAGCTAGTATAAACGCCATACCCAATAATGATAAATTTAGTTCATATGCATTTGGTACACAATACAGGTAAGTTATAAAATGAAAGATAAAAATAATGCCTATAAAAATCTCAAAACTCTTTTAATCACTCTATTCACTATTGTATTTCACTGGCTTTATCAACAAAATGCTTTAATTTATAATTTTCATATTTAATGCTCTTTTTCTATTTTTTACTATTTATTTGAAAAAAAAATCGACAAAAAAACAAACTTAATAAAAAATTTTAAAAATCAATTTCATCGCTGAAAACAAAAATAAAACAATACTGCAAATTCATATTAATATAAAAAAAAAATCAAAATGCATATTAAACTGCACTACAATGACCAAAAACAAATATTTTTTTTTTGGACAAAAAACGCACATTACTGACACAACAAACTTACAATGTTGTATATGAATACATTAGAACTGACATTAACGACCTCGACTTGCTATATAATGAACTAGACAACGTTTTTGTTATAGACTCGAAAGATCTTGACCTCAATGTTCATAAACGTTATAAACGTGATTTAGGGTTGGATAAAAAAGTTAACGAAGAAGTTAAACAAGTTCAAACTGAGGTGGAAGTTTTGCCAACTAATAATGCAGAAGATTTAAACGTTATGAAATATTCATCAAAATTTTCCTCTAATGAGAATGAAACTATGATTGCAATTGAGAATTTAGTTAAAGAACTATATGGTCCGGAATATAAAATTTCTTCAACAGATGAGTTAATGGAGCTTATGAATTTAAAAGTCGAAAGAGAATTGGAAATTGCAAGAGAGATTTTAAAACAACAATCTTCTAATGAACCTACTGAAGAAATGTTAGAAAATGGCAGAAAACTAGAAGATTTAGAAAGAACTTTTGCTACTTTAAATCGTGACGACTCTCAAAAATATGAAAAATCAAAACAAATTGTACAAGAAATTTCCCAAATTTCAACAAGTAGTGCAAGCTATGACTCAACAGAAGTTGAATTACAAAATTTAGGAAACTCTGAATCTACCAGTGATGCTCCAACTTTCAACATTTCCAATAATTCTAAAGCTCTAAACAATTCCAATCAATCTACAACTTTTAAAACATCCAGTGATACGCAAACTTCAGGCAGTGGCAGTAGTTCTACAACTGTAAATAGTTTAAGCGATTTTCAAACTAAGCAAAATTCTAGTGATTCTAAATATATGACAAATATTTCAACACATATTGATTCTTCTACCTCTATAGATCGTTTAGATGAGAATATACTTAGAACTGATAACTTTAATCAAAGTAAAATACTGGAAAATCAAGAAACTGATAATTTCTCCAATAAACCTGAAGATTCAGATCTCAGTGATAATTCAAAATCTGCTGTCGATACGGAACAAGTAACGAAGATAAATGAAGAAACTCAAACAGAAATTTTAACATTTCCACGAGATCCCGAAGATTTAGAATATATGGATACTGGTGACAATAATGCGGCTGAATCTATACGTACCATACGCCAATTAAGACCCTATACAGCAGACTCTAGAGCTCCATGGTTGAGTGGAGGAAGAGGAGCATCTGCTGGCAACAATTATCGTTCCATTGATTCTAATCCCTATCACCAACAGGTATCTTATTCCTTTGGGGCCTTCAATCCATATTTGACACCTCCTTCTACCCCATCTTATGCTCCCCTAAATTCGGTGAATTCTCAATATAAACCCAATAACTATCAACACAATCTAGCTCAATCTAACAACTATAAACAACAAAAGCCCAAGGTTGTTTATACAGGTTACAATCTATCCTTACCACCTCCTATGCCCACTAGCAGCGAAGATGATTTTCGGCCTATTGTTGGTAACTACTATACATCGGGAACTAGCAGCACTACGTCAAGACCAACTTATCTTAAAAACACCGATTTACTGCCTTATATTTTAAAATCCCTGCAAGAGTTAAAAGAACAACGTAAAAAATTACAAGCGCAAAATTTCGCTTACTTTCATTTAGACAATCAACCAGCTCAAAATGATAAAACCACCCAAAGACCTCTAACGGATTATAAAGCCACCACCCAGAAGGTAACACCTAATTCACATTTTTCTCAAATCAGCACGGTAGGAGGATTTTATAATAATAATAAAAATGTAGAACCGCAAACCTATCGACCTCATATTCATAATCCATATATCAATCAGGGAGATAACTTTCTACCCACTACCACGGAAAGTAATTATTTTAAATATAATCTAATAGCCAATCAAAAAATGAAAAATTACTATAGTACATTGAAGACACCCAGCTCAACATATGAATTTACCACTTTTGCTCCAGTAACATCCAACTTTAATGTTGTAACTCCCCCAAAATTAATGCTACAACAGGGTAATTATGTGGACTTTAATAAATATTCAAATGGTATAACTTACGATAATAATTCCTCAACTATAACGGATTCATATCCAATATTTACAACTAAATTTACAACTACAGAGGCATCCCTAACAAGAGTTCCTTTGCCAGAACTAGAAATTTCTACCAAAAAGCCTATAAAACTACAGTTCAATTTACCAGACTTCTTATCCAATTTACAATCAAAAGACATGGCTCATCTCAATCCTGCTGTAGTGGATATGTTAAAATATTTCAAAGAAGTAAATAAACCATTGGAAACTTTGAAACAGGCTACAAAACCTAAGCTTTCCACTCTGAATATAAATGAGGTAGAAGGCTCCACCACTTCGACCAAACGGCCTACAAAAGGTTATGAAAACTTTCTCAATAGTTTAAATAAACCAGCTACACTTAAAACAACCACAACTTCCAAGCCTCCTATGACCCTTAACACAGAAGAATACTATGATGAATATGAAGAAGAAGAGGAGGAAAATGAATCTGAAGGTATAGATGCAGATGATGAAATACAACCTCCTTCGAAAATGCCTCCCTATATGCCAATGACTGAGACTATGGCACCGCCAAGATCACAAATGATGCCACAACTAAAACCCATGGACAATCCTTTAAAGAATCAGCAAACTTATAATACGGGTTTCTATCAAGCTACTTCTACCAGAAGGCCATTATTTACACCAAATTTTGAACAATTCTATCAACCTCATGCTAATACACAATCCATTCCTAATCAAATACCCTCGTTTATAAATTTTCCATCGGACTATTTTCAAGAAATAAAACCAAAATTACCCGTAATTTCCGATAAACCCCTGCAAACACCACAGTATACCATTAAAACCTCGACTTTAGGTTTCACAACAAGACTGACTTCTACTACTCCCACAACAATAAAATCTACCACGACTACACCAAGACCTATGACAACCACAACGACCTCGGCAACAAAACAGCGTTATACCATAAGACCAAATCGTTTTAGAGGGCAAAATAGATGGCAACCCTCAACCACTAGTACAACAACAAAAACTACTAACAACAACAGTAATAGTACAACTACCATGACCAGCAACAATAACAACAACAACTCTATTAGAACATTGACCTTAGACTTGAAGCATAAAACTATAGGTCTAAAAAAACGTCCTACTTCATTGGCTTCAAGTAGTATTGGCCTTAACTCCGGATCTAGCAGCTCGTTAAACATGAATTCAAATCTGGACCTTAACGGACAAATTAATAACAAAAACAGGTACAGTGTGTTCAAATTTATTCAAAATTTACAACAAAATTTAAACAAAAGAAAATCTAATTGTGTTTTTTAACCTTATCCCTAATGTAAGATACAAGGGATTTTAACTTGTTTGTTTCTAAAATATAACTCCCCCTTTTTACCCAATTACAGAGAAAAACAAAACGACACTTTTTTTATACACCTGTTCTGTAAATACCTTTAAAAACAAATTGTGAATACCATTACTGTTAAGGGATATGTTTCCTAAACTGATTATATTAAAAACAACCTGTACAAATTTAACTGTTTGAAAAAAATTACAAAACTATGACTTAAAAAAAAGACGCCTACACCACATAATGATTATTGAAAAATTAATTAATTTCTAGGAAACAAAGATGATAAATTTATAAAGATAAGGAGAGAAAGAGAAAATATTATGGACAACTTGTGAAAGCAAGCATTAATTTTTAAAATATGAGGCGTGCACGTTATATAAAGTGAAGTCAAAATTGCGACGTTTGAAGGAAGGAAAAAATATGTATCAGTGATTTTAAAACTTTATTAACTCTAAAGAAAAATTTAAACCACGTTTTGAATAATAACTGGATTCCTCTCTACTCCATTCCAGTAAAAAGATAACTCCAAAGAACAGTTTGCAGAATAACTGCATTAGCATAGGTTCTAATTAATGTTCTACAACCAGTTTCTATTTTATGGAGTTTGACCTCTTAGGTTAGGTTGAATATACTCTTCATAATCGACTTACATATGTCCAAATGAAACATATGTAAGTGAATAAGCCCGAAGGTCTGTTTGTTGCGTGCTCTCATGGCGTGGCGGTTTTCGTACCTACCTATTCCAGTAACACCGTTCCGTCAACGAAATTCTTCAGTCTCCTCCAGCTCGTTCCCCTTAGATCACTCAAAGTCGCAATATACTCACCAAATAAGTATTGGAGTCTTATTATTGACCAGACAGCCACATACTTAGGTAGTGTTGCAAGATCTCACCATCTTATCCGTACCAATCGGAATACATGTGCCCTCAGCGATAAGTGCTATCGTACCAAGTTCTATTTTTTTGAATGTCAAAAGTTCCTTATTTTCTTCCCCATCCGAGCCTCTCCATATAATCCTGTTGGTATCCTGTGAGCAATGACTGTACATTGACGTAGTTCTGTCCTAAAATCCACTCCTAACTCAGAGAAGAAACTCCCCTGACCAATTCATCAATTGTTACAATGCCCCGGCTGGCAGATTTCAATATTGTCACGGGTTGAGAAGTTTTTAATTGCCTCCTTGCATTTGATGCTAGTTGCTGATCTTACAGAGTTTGAAGAGATCGCTTGAATAGACGCTAGAAAGAATAGAAAGATTGATATATTTCCGTTAATTGCTCAAATATCCGCCTGAAAGGTAGTATTATAATCCGGGAGGTGAAAATATTTGCCAAGAGGTCGCAGCTTTAGATGCCCTTTCCCATTAATTTTCGAACCGTCCTTTTAGAAATGAATGCCTGGATTGTCCCACAAAAAGTCACCTACCAACCAGGATTCCCTACTTGGGATTCATTTACTGCATGTTGAAGCTCTTGACATCTCTGAAATGTTATCACATTTAATTCTGTGATTTTGGATCCCGTTAACTCATGTAAGATCTTCTTGTGGTCGGTTTTCGGGTTTAAACCCCATTTGGAGCCTAAAGCTCTACTACATGAGGCTCACGCTCGGTGGGCCTCATGATCCTGCACTCGGAAGAGAGAGTATCATCATAACTAATGATACTCTGAGAAACCTCATTGTCTAAAATCCTAGCAGTTAATCCACCTGCTGCCTAGCATATGATCGATCCAGGCTACAGTAACCTGGTCAATGGCAAATTGGTCTAGGACTGGATAAGCGATTCGGTCGAGACAATATTAAATGATCCCTCTATATCAAAAAATACAGCTGTAGCATACATATGTAGATCAAATGAATTCTCAACATGGTTACCCACCTCCAGCCAGATTTACGTCAATCAGCTCAATATTTTGTGGCAAAAGAGCGGAAAAGACCCCATCTTGTTCTGCTACCCTAAAAGGGAAAAAGCTTCTCAAAGCTCTTTTAACCATTTCGCTGGTTTCATCCTTTATTTAATCCAGCCTGGTAGCTACCATTTGCACCTAATTGTTGTTACACATAAGGTGCAAAAAAATTCTTCCATATTGGGATCCTTAAAGATTCGTCGAAAGAGTCTGCCCTATTTTCGTTTCCATCAATAAGGATTTAGGCTGCGTCGGAGTATTTAATAAGAATTTCCTAATCTGCAAGACATCGTTTAGGCCATCCACCTGTTCATAGGAAGATTTCCAGGAGCTATTCATTGTCAATCGAATCTTCCCATTGTAATCCCTTAGCTTCCTGTGGTAGGCGTCCCAGTATTGTGAATGTCTTTTACGATGTGCTCTATTAAAAAGTCTGCTGGACATATCTTCGGAGTTTCAAACAATATCATTCGTATTAGAAGCGACAGTGGAATGAATAACAAAGTAAATGAAGTTGTTCTACAACCTGTTCTTTCCAACAGAGAATTTTTCTTAGACCCACCCCCACTTGTCCATCGATTTGTAACACAAAATTGTATTGGACTCCATGAAGTATTTATATTGTTGATTTCTATAGAAATCTAAAACGATCTAGCTGTATCCGTTGCTAAATATCACAGAAAAAACATTAACCTAAGGTATCGAATTAAAGTTTATTTTTACAATAAAAGCTGTTTTTAAGAAAACATTTAATTAAATAGATTAATATTTTAATCAACTTCTGATATTTAAGTAATAATTTTTTTAACACATAATTCCCATATTATTTTTTCTTGTCGCCTGTCGTCGCAATTTTGTATAAAACAAATGTATGCATAGAAAAATAAATTATCTAAATAAACTCCAGCCTCAAATGCTTGCTTGTGCCATCTATCGAAAATTATAGTACATCTTCATAAATGAATCATCTTTGCTAAAACAGAGTTGCCATATAGGTTTAAAAATAAATATGCTTTATATTAAGTGTTTAATCATAATCTGCCTAGTAAAAGAGTACTTGAACTCTCATTGTAATCAAAATGTAATTTTTAGTTCTTTTTTTAAATTGTAAAGTGAATCAAGAATCTATTCGACATAACATGTCTTAAAACTAATATATTTTTCTACTATTTATTTTGCTAAATATTATTAAAGTCCACTTATTCGGTTATGAGTCTTTGAACTAAAATAATAATTTACTCTAAAAGAAGAGGCTCTAGTACAGAGATGCATGCCACCGGTTAGTAGCCGCTTAGCCGCCGAGATATGTTTTGTTGGCCGCAGCCGCCACCGTCCATTTCGCTTTCAACGGGCTAAAGGCTGAGTCACTTGATATATTATATATATATTATTTTATTTTTAATTATTTCCTTAATTTAGGTCTAAAATTCTAAATAAATTGGTTAGTACAAGAGCTGCTGTTCTTGAAAAAAAAAATGGCAGGTTAAGCCACCTATGCCGGCGACGCAAGTTTTTGGCTTTAGCCGCCACCTCTATTTTGTGTCGGCTTTCATATTGTTTCTAGCCTAATTTTGTATTCATGCTTCATTCTCTAATAATTATGTTTTAATATAAAACCACTTAGAATTTAACTAGACTTTTACTGGGTTATTTTTGTTCCAAATACATATTTATAATATTTTATCGAAATTAAAAGCAAACATTATGTAGCAACTCTGTTTTCATAATAATAATAGTTATACATTTTCTCTTATGCTCTTTCTCTTTTTAACATCTTATCTGTCTCTGTCATTCTCTCACTTATTAACTCTTAACTCCCTCATCAATAACACTAACTTATATTTCTTAGCTTTTTGAACTTTTCTTAACTTAAAAGCTTTTACTAAACTCCATTTCTGTAAAGAAAAGATCTAAAAAAAAGTTGTACAAAAAACTAATTCAACATTTTTGTTTTTATTATTTTTTCATTTTTTTCCATTGTAAATATCGCAAAATTTAAAAACAAATACAATAAATTTAAATAATATATCATTGTTATAAACCATAATTCCTTTCATCACAATTATTTTGGAATAAATAAATCAAAACCAAAAAAAAAAAAAAAAATAAACAAAATTCTTGTAAATAATAATGGGTCTTGAAACATACACATAACAATCATCAAAATCAACCATTCCCTTAATTATACAATAAGTAGAATTGAATCATCATCTCCATCATCATCATCCATACAATCTACACCGGCTACAATATATATACAAACGGCTAGACCAACACCACAACAACACCTCCATCAACAGCAACAAGTGATTGTTGAGACTATACCTTCAACACAAACTCAAAATCGTAATCAACAACAACAACAACAACAACAACAGTACCGCCATCAACAACAATTATCACCACCATTACCGACATTAGCTCAGCCCCAACCATTTAGTCAAAATCGTAATTATTATAATACATCAACGTCTTATAATAATCACAATAATAATCAAAATAATCATAATGTTGATGTTGTATCATATATACCACAACAACAACAACATCAGCAACATTTGCAACAACAACAACAACAACCAATTCCTTTACAACATTCATCTCAAAATCAACAACAACCACTTATTTCACAATCACAAAACGATAATGTTCAACAATCTGAACAAAGCCCTTATGATACTTATTATTCTGTTTATGACGATGATATTGATTTGTATAGGGATATAGAATATCAACAACAGCAGCAGCAGCAACAACAACAACATCGTCAACCACTACAACAGCAACCACAATATCAGCAACCTATTAGAACTTTACAACAATCGACATATCGCCCATTGGATATCTTTACCACACCGCAACCGCAAACTGCGCAACGAGAGACTTATAAAACACAACAAAAACCACAAGATAGACCCACATATCAATCGAATCAACAGCCACAAGAAAGACCCACCTATCAATCGAATCAACAGCCTTTGGTTTATAATACTGATTACGATGAGGACTTAATAGCACAGGTAAGTGTAAAACATATAATAAGATTTCGAACAGAATTTTCTCCTATCCTAATTTCTTCCAACTGAATTGCAGTCAACTTTCACCTGTAAGGTGAGAGAATTACATAGGCATTGGATTATCAGCACAATTTTGGTAGCAAAATAGATTAGTAAAACATTAGTTCAAAATTAGTTTAGTGCTGAAAAAATATAACTAAAACCTTGGCTGACAACACAATTTCAGCAAAAAAAAAATTGCTGAAAACTAGCAGAATGGTAGGAATCAGAATGGTAGGAATCAGTTTTAAAGTGTTTTTACGTATAAGCAAAGCTTTCAAACCATTAGCATTAATAGTGAAATCGTTTTTTTTAAGCTTAAGGGTCTGAAGTGGGAAAATAAACAACTAACCATAAATGTATCACCAGAAAAATGGTCTAGGTACGCCTATGTATATTACCAATGAAGTTATAAATAACGCCCTTCAGCAATCATCTATTGTAATTTCTGGTTCCACAAAAAGTAAAAACTTCTTTGATTTTGGCATAGAAAATTTTGAGAAAAAGCTTAACAGATACTTAAAACACGGTTGATTTCAGAAGGAATCAAAGAAAACTGACGTGCTCGCGGAAAAGAAGCTTCGCATCCCAAAAAAACAGATTCGGTGCTGATAACCGAATTTCTTGCCATCAAATGAATTTTTCGGTTGGGACTACCTAACTATTCTTGTAACAACTGAAATTCTGTTGTCACACTCAAATTAGTCCTGTCTCAATTGGTTTTCTGTTGTCACAACCGAAAAACTCACAACCGAACCGAACCATTCGATTGGCTATAAATGTAGTTGTCAGCGCCGAATCTGTTTCCTGGGTACTAGCGAGGAAACTTCAAAATAATCTTTTGTCTTTTTAGGTACAAACTTTGTAAACCTGCGCTATTATCTCCTATTGGTATTCACAAAATTGATGAACACTAAGGCTTTTAGAGTTGTAAGATGACGATAGTTTTGAATAATCGGTACTACTCAATACTTTTCAGATATTAACTCGATACTACTCATACTATTTTACGCTTTTATAGAGCAAAATACATCTCTGAAAATGGCAATATATGATCATATATGAGCATACATGAATCATATGTGAGCATATATGTGGTCATATATGAACATGTATGGTCATATACCCTCAAATTTCGGATCCGAAGATATATGGAAATATATGAGATAGTGTAGGGTGATACATTGAACTATGCATTGACGTATATGATCTATACCATTCAATGTATGATCATGTATGTTCATATATATTTCGATTTTCACATGGGTACTCAATACCCAAATATTCAATACTTTTACAAGTCTAAAGGATTGCTTTCTTTTAAGATATTTATAAATAAATTTAAATACATTGCTGTGCGTAACGTGGTGTATCTCGTTTTCAAGTGAAGCTACGAATCAAAGCCCATAGAGAGTTGATGGTTCAAGCCATAGTATGCTACTATGGTATACTATGGTTCAAGCACCGATCACGGTATAGAAATGTAGAAAAACTTTTATTTAGAGACAATTCAACAATTTTAAAAATATTTTGATCAATTGATACATAAACTAACCGCTGACGACACTACTGATGGGACAAAACCACGGTCCACCAATTAGTCTTAAAAACAGAGTTGGCTTAGCCATTTTTTGTAATAGTGACAGCGCACGGTGGAATGTCACATACCCAGTCAGAAAAATACAAACGGGAAAGCGGTGGCAAGGCACTTTAACAGGCGGTATAAGTACTGGCCAAAAGTGCTTTCCCATTCCCAAAATGATAACATCTTTAGACAAAAGGACCGGCTATTCAAAAAGCGCCGGAAAAGCACTGGAGGAACAAAATTTTTAAACATTGGCAAAACGCTGGTAAAACCAATGAATAGGTGGTCTGGGAATATATTTTACAAAATAAAATTTAAAAACAGTTCATATGTATTTTTTTGGTCCTGCCGTGATTTGAACCCAGGCCGTCAGATTGGCAGACGATTGCTCTACTCACTGAACTAACGACACATATAATTCTTGGTGGCTAAACACATAATTGAGTGATAACAGCTGGACAACTACTGGCTGCGCTAAAATGCTAGTACTGCCAAACAATTCTTTTGTAACTAATATGCCATCGTTGGGAGAGCAAAAAAAAAGTTGGTCCTGAAGGAGCTTTCCCATAAACAAAAAAATTGATTTTATAAAACAAAACAAAATTTTAAATTAAAAAAAATCCAAAAAAAATTTTTGCTTGCAACCGGATTTGAACTCGGAACCTTCTTATTATACAACAAATAGAGAAAAAGAACTTATGAAGAAAACTTTCCTAGAACCAATGGTTGACAATTAGTTCAGGGAATTGAAAAAATACTACATTCACTGAATTGAAAAAAAATACGTTCACTGAATTGAAAAACAAAAAATTACGTTCACTGAATTCAGAAGCTATTTTCTGCATATCACTTTACAGTGGAGTGTTTTCAAAATATTTTGAAAATAATTCAACCATTATTGGTTTGTCAGTATGAGATGAAACTTCACACGCCCAAAGCAACACTCTTTTGCCTCCAGATTAAAAGTTTCTTAAAGAACACATATAGTATTTATATTTTTCGGAAAGCATACTTTTTTTAGATGGGCCTAATGGAAAAAATATTCTCCACTTTTTTTCTTCCCCCAAACCATTCCGAATTCTAGTAAAATATCCAATTTTTGGAAAATTTTCACAGTTATTTGGGAGTTGTGGGATTTTTTTTAAATTTTTATATAAAGAATAGTAACCAATAAGAAGTGTCTGAATTATTGCCAAAATATTTTGAAAATATTCCATTGTGTACTGAACGGCAGAAAACAGCTTTTGAATTCAGTGAACGTAATTTGTTTTTAATTCACTGAACGAAACTGAAATTGAACGAATTCAGTGGTGAATTAATTCAATAAGGAATTAATTCATTTGATTTAATAAAAAGAACTAAAGCAATTGACTTAATTTTTTGAATTTGTCTTTTGTTGAACGCGTACAGTTGAACGAATTCAGTAAATTACTTAAGAAAAGCAATTCATTCAACTCTAAAGGAAATTTAATTCGATTGGTAGTAAATTCATTCAAAAACGAATTAATTCCTCAAAGCTCTGGCTTCAGTCGGCTTATACTTTCATGGCTTGAGTCGGCTTAAACCTTAAAAAAATAATACAATCATCAGAAATACTTCAGTAAAAAAGAATCAACAATCAATAAAATTTGTTTCTTATTCGCGAATAATGTTCAAATTTATTTGATTCGCACGAACTATCATTTTATATTTTTATTTGCGAATTAAATTTGTATTTTTATGATTCGCCGAGCAATTTCAGTCAATAATATATCTGTAAGAAACTTTCATTGAATAAATTGATTTAACTATTATATAAAATACAAAATTAAATTTACTCCTAATAAATTAATGTTTTAAATTATAATGCAATTTTTTAAATGAATTAAAAAATTCGCGAATAAAAACGAAAAAATTTCTTTCACGAATCAAAAAATATGAAAATAATTCGCGCGAATTATCGTTGTGTTTTTCGATTCGCGAATTTATAAATCACTTTTCTCGAATCATACTTGAAAATAATTCTTTTGGAATTAATTCTTCAAAGCTCTGAATGCGAGACGAGTCAAACGACGGCGGCTAAGAACTCGTGACCGCGTCGTGCCGCCGATTTTAAGCCTATCGGCCTGGGATTCTGACATGGCATTCTGCAAATTGACGTCACGCTGTGTATCTTTTCATACTGTGAAAGCCATATTCTAAAATAGCAGAATATTAACCCTGTTTCTTTGAATATGTTAAATTTTCCAATAAAAATTTTTACGTTTTCCTTTTCCTGCAAAATTGCATTTTAGGAAATTCTCTAGTAATTCAATTTAATATCAATTACAATTGTCTATGTTAGAAACACTATGGGCCAGTGTTTTAATCCCACCTAAGAACGAATTTTTTCTAAAAATTTTCTTAAGGCAGAAATTGTAAAACAAAATTTCTAACTTAAGAAATATTTAAGACAAAAATCGTTCTTAGTGTTGATTATAAAACTAGCCCTATGGTTACAAATACTTAACTCAAAAAATATTTTATCTTTTTAGATTGAACAAGATAATGCCTATGATCAGCCTACGAGACCACCACCAAGGTAAGTTTAAATATTTTCATAATCCAAAACAGCTAACCCAAAACACACATATAATATTGAAATATGCAAACAATAAATCGAATATAAAACATGCTAACCAATATCTAACCCAAATCAAAACGAATGATTTAATAAAAGAAAATTAAGGGTCATAAAATAATAAATTAAATAATAAAAGGCATGCCTCCCAAAAATTAGAACAACCCATAAGGCCATATTAGGGCTCCATACCAAAGACCATAAAATTGAAAACCATCTCCATTCGAAAAAGTAAAACATAATCAAACACAAAAAATCAAAAATATACTAAACAAAAACATCAAAATTATTTTTATTTTTTCACTTCCCAAAAAACAAAAACAAATTTTGCCATATAAACACTTTTACAGGAAAGAACAAGTTTCCATACAATCGTTAAATAGTGGTCCATCATCAACGGATCGCACTTTAATCGATGAAAATGATGAACGTAATTATTATAGTACCTTAACGACACCTTTACCGCCGCCATTAAATAATGTTAATAACGCTGATGAACCAACCTACATCTATGAAACGGAATATGTGGATGAACCTGATTATTATTATCAAGATAAATTACGTAGACCGGTACAACCAATACCTACAACATATAGACCTAAAATCAAAGCTACATTAAATAATCCAAATGATGATTATAATATAATTGGTATAAAATTACATAACTCACAAAATGTTAATCAAAATAAACCAAAGACTAGAATTAATACAAGACCTGAAACGGTCACATCGTCAGCGACCAGAACTACAAAACCGACCACTCCGTTTAGAACCACAACGTCTACTACCACCACAACAACTACACCTAAACCTTCAACTACAAAATTAAGTAGAGCCACTATTCCTTCAATCACAACAACCAAATCAAGGTATTTTTTTTGTTTAAACAACCATGTTTAGATTATATTTTTTTTTCAAAATTTCAAACGCCATTTAGGAAATTTTGCTTTAATAAAAAAATCATTTTGAAACACAATTGGCTTTAAATGTTTTTGAACACTTATTTTCATCAAATTTGCAAGCCAGCAAAACAAACACTAATTTGATGAAATCCATAACTCATCACTGTTCTTCTTCTTCCCATCTTTACTATTCTATCTGTAGATTGATTGGCTTAAATCATACATAGGAAAACTTTACAAATCAAATCACATAAACACACATATAAAACTTCACCAAAATACACTTGTCACAAAAAGAAACATGGAGATCTATTGAGAAATAGTCCTGTTTTAATTTTCTGTAAATGATACACTAATGGAAAAAAATCTGTAAAAATTTTAGCTAAAACTACTAAAAAGTAGTTAAAAATTATCTTGGATAAAAAAACTGCAACTGAATAATTTTTCCTAAATATTAGTATGATAGTAATAGCAAAACTAAACCTGTTAAATATACAGAATTTTGGTTATATTTGAGTTAGATTTAAGTTAATAGAAAATAACAAACTGCTAAAATCAGCAAAAAAAATGTGTCTAAATAATTAATAGACTAAAAAATCACGAAAAAAATCAAAAAAAATTAAAATTTTGAGATTTGTTTTAATCCAAATAAAAAGTTAGCCTTCTGAAATCAGCAGTTTATTATTTTTTTTACCAATATTTCTCTTGATTTTAGCAAGATAGATAGAAGATAGCTATTTGCACTCAAATAAATTTAACTTAAAAATAACAAAACTTTTGTGTATATAACAGTTTGTTTTTGCTATTTTTATTCTACTAATATTTAGAAAAATTTTCGGCAGATTTTTCAGTATATTTGTCATTTTAAATTAATTAAAATTTAACTTAAATATAACTAAAATTCTGTAAATTTAAACACTAATATTTTTCAAAAAAATTTGCTAATTTCAGCAGTTTTTTCTTCAAAATCATTTTTAACTAATGTTTTGGTAGTTTTTTCTGCTATTTTTACAAGTTTATTTTTACGAGTGTATGTAGGTTATAGTTTAATTTTTGCATGTTTAACGTTTCGCCCAGATATTAAGTTTCGTATTTAAAAGTTAAAAATCGTGTTAAAAATATGAAAATTCTCTGGAAAATTAATAAATATTGGAACTGTAATCAAATCGAAGGTAATATAAGGGAGGTAAAAAAAAGGGATAAAACCAGCAGTTTTTAGGAGTTTCTCTACAGGATATATTTATCAAAAGAGATATAAAAATATTTGTCAAAATATTGCCATATTTTTAACTAATTAAGGGAAAAGAGTTGCAGAAATTCGTATTAAAGTTGCAAAAATTCGTACAAAAAATTTATTTTTTTGACAGAAGAAATATAATTGAAAATAAAAATACATAATTTACCCCAAAAAAGTAAAATTAAATACAAAAAAATGTAAAACAACAAGAATTAATGCAAAAGCAATTGAATTGGAAAAGAATTGTAGCGAAATAAATACAAACATAATCTTGTTTTGATTTAATTTTTTTCTAAGCGTCATCAAATGTCGACGGTCGATTGTCGCTGAATTTAAATTAATTGCGACGACTTTTGCTGTCGTCGGTCGACAATCGACACAGTTGTGATTAACCTCTTAGCTGCTCTCACCACAAACCAGCTCATAAGGAAAAACAAATGAGCCTTCTAAAATGAGCATGCTCACTAGAGCGTACCACCTTACAGGGAAAAAAAAGTGCGCCGTACACCCTCCAATATGAAGTATTTTTGCAAAATAAAATTTTTTTCCCGAACGTAGGGGTCGCCATTTTACATTTTTCGTTATATCTTTGGTATTTACAGTCGGATCTTAAAGTATGATACATCGAGACCAGTGTTTTGCTTTAAGGACATTTTGACCCTAAGTATCCCGTTCTAGTAGTTACCCACCAGATCTCAGTTGGTACAACCCTAATGTCAGAAAATTAAAGCTCGCAAAAAATCATTAAACTTTTGCTAAGGAAGTTTTTCGCTAAACCCAGTAGAATTTTTTTTTATATATTGGTTGGCGAACGTAGGGGTCGCCTTTTTAAATTTTTTTAATTGGATTTTTCCTTTATAGCAAAACACTTGTCTCCTCAAGGCAAAAAAATCGATATATCACACTTTAAAATCCGATTTGAAATGCCGAAGCTATAACGAAAAATTGAAAAAGGCGACAACTACGGTCGGCAAAAAAAAAAATTTTTTTTGGTATCGCCTTCCAAAAATACGGCGAACTTTTTTTTTGAGGTACGGTCTAATGCTCACAAGAGAGTTGCTCAAAATATTGACGTTCTCAAGCTCTAAAAAAAATATCCAACTAAAATTTCGGACTCTGAGCCATAATTTTGGTTCGCTCTTTTAAAATACAAATTTTTTAAAACAGCAACACGGTTATTTAACGTCATATATGTAGTTGCAATTAATCTAGTAATTGATAGGCATTTTATTAATTTTACTTTAGTATGTTTGAGGTTAAGAAAAAGGACAAACCTCATCATGAACACATTAATTTTCACATCAGACTAGATCTAGTTTCAACCTTTTTCTATGGACAGGCTTCATCAGTGATTTTCCATTAAATTGTGTTAATTGTTTATATGTTACTGTCAGATTGTCTCTACATGATAATTTTTTAAATGACTATAGAACTCAAACATGCGACTATTCCGACATTACAGACGTAACTATACTAAAGTACGACTGTTTAACGATCTCACCCAAGTAAGACGTTGAATGGTATGTAAGCAATTTGTAGTTTTCTTTACTACTCAGCTTTCTGTTATTGTTTTTTACTCAGAAATGAATAACACAGGCACATACAAATATTCTATTTTTAGATTTTTGTTTATCTTCCAATCTAGTCTGTGTCTCCTTTTGCCAAATTGACGTGTGGTTTTTATGTTCAAGACCAGGCAGCTTGGGTATATATTGAGACGGGTTGCCACTGAGCAAATTTCATAACGTATTTTAATACAGTGTACTTTAACGTCATATAGACAGTTGCAAATAATATTGTAGTTAATATGCATTTTATCACTTTTAATTTACAAGGTTTGAGCTTAAGAAGAAAAATAAATTTATTTATTTTTTAAAAACTTAGGTAATAATATAACTTAGTACACTCCGATAATAGAAAAGGCCAAGTGGGAAACATAGGTAATAAGGTTATTAAATTTTGTTTTCTTGAATTCAATAACGGTGTGCATATACTGCAGACATCTTTTCATATAAAACCTGGCAAATGTTGATCTTCTTAACTCCTAAATGTGAGTTTAGAACGCTAAAAAAGCAAATAGTGTTTCTTATTTTTTTCTCCTCTATCTCATATCCGCATTTTATTAAAATTATGGAGAACGGTATAGTTTCCTTGTGTGGCAACATGAGGATATACTGCGTGACGTTATTGATGTGCAACTGGGTCATCATACGGACATGATTGAGATAATTGTACCAAATAGGGAAGACAGGACCTCTGAGTCTGTTTTTCGGAATGGTCTGTACGGACGTTTCGAAAATGGAGACATTCGAAAGTTTATTCAGATGACCATTCGGGTCTCTATGCGATTTCGCGGCTAGAGTTGCTGCTGTAAAAACCTTGGAATCCAGTACTATATTGAATACCTTGGCTAAATTCATCGGCACTAAGTCAGGCTGCTGCAGGACCCATGTAGGGATTATGGGAAACGAGTTGGCTAATGGATGTGACTGAGGAATGGCTTTGACTGAGTGGACCAATATAAGCGGATGTCCTGGTACTTCTTTTCCTGTGTAATAGAGAACACATAGGATAGGCAGCCGAAGGAGTGGCAAACGGCCTTAACCAATTGCATTGGACTCTATGGACATTGCCTAATGCAGGGAGAACAACAATTCCTCCTGGCTTTGGTAAGCGGACAATCAGTAGACTTAAAGGAATTATCGCGAACATCTGCGAGGTAGACCGAATGGCTGTACGGTTGGGTCACTCTGGCGTGGATTACTGTGAAAGCCGTGGGGACAAGAAGACAATGTCAGAGACTGAAGGAGTGGTGACTCAGATATCTGCAAAGCAGATTCTTCGATGATATAGACAGTCCGCGGGATTTGTCCCTAAACTGTTTCGTGGACTTTTTGAATAATTTTAAGTTTTTTTGGCCTTTTGGCCTCCGTTTTGCGGGCTCCCAATCGTCCCAACCCTCAAGCTGGAAATTGGAACTTTAACCGAAATTTTTTTTTTGTAATCCCCAGGTAAAATGGACATTAAGCCCATAAAACCTTATATTTGCGAACTCTACATAATATTCAATGATGACTTCACCAAAGAAATGTTTAGTATGTGGCCGGTCTTCAGCCGAACTTAAAGGTTTTCTGCTCATTGATGTCTAGCGCCGGCTTTACTTACTAAAGCTTCCTTTGATGAAGTCGTCAAACATTGTGTGGGCTGTGATGGACGAAACCCCAATTAGATACACTCATCGCTAAGCCGGCTGTGGTGTATCGAACACAAAATTCTAATATGACCAATTTGCAAACGATGAAATCTTCAATTGGGATTGTGTTCAAAATCTTTACAAATATAATCCCAAAAATCGGATACTGAAATAACATAAAGTCCACTGAGGTAATGTTCGGGCACCTATTATATTCCTTAAGGCCAAAGACTGCTGTTCAGTCATAAACATCAACTATTATAGTTCCGTTCGAGCTTTTAAAGTATCCATTAGCTTATTCTAAAACGATTATATCAACTGTTGCAATGCTAATAGACCAACGACTCTGTCTTTGTCTTATCAGATTATGTTTGATCTCTTAAAAGTTCAAAATGTTGGTGCACAATTAGTTTTGCAACATTATACGGATTTAGTTTCTTATAGAAGTCTCAATTCAAGATTATGTTTTTAAAATATCAACGTTTGAGGCTATTAAAGCCCAAAGAATTTTGCAGACATCTTTAAATATCCATGATCACATTTCGAATTTAAATCGACAATTGTGTTTCTGAGCTGTAACGATAAAAGTTCTTTTAGACCTAATACAATAACTCGATGTTTGAAAAATTTTAAAATTAGAGACTTTTAAAGCCCTCTGTAATGAAATACTGTTGTATTTTTAAACTAAAATTTTTAATGTTCTTTTAGATCTCTTGAAATTTGCACGTTTATGTTTCAATACGATCAAAATTTAAGGACCTAAACTACCTCCTAAAAGATCGACAATTGTTATTCTAAATTCTAAAGATTAGTGCTCTGTTAGAGCTCTTAAAGGATCTACAATTAGCTCTAAATTTTTTCCTAAATTATTCCGATTAAGGCTCTTTGAGACCTTTTTAATTATGAATGATGATGAGTGTAAGAGATGGATATTTTATGCTCTTTATGACCTCTTTAAGGAATCAAAAGAAGAACGAATGTGCTTCTGAATTTGAACTTTGAACCTGTTGACAAATCACCGATTCTGTATTATCAAGCTATCAACAAACTTCTTTGGAAATCCACGGCAGATCTCTTAAAAGAACAATGATTCCAATCCGATTATATTATAAAGACTCATATTTATATATATAAATCAAAATCGAAATAACCGATGGTTTTTTTTAATATATTCGATTATTGGGTAAGGAAGAATTTAGCTTTAGTACATAGATGGAAAATTTCATTAGCCTAGATTTTATTACCGTTCCAATAAAGTTAAAATCTTTTTCCAAATATAGGCCACAAATCAAAATTGTCTTTGCATGAATGTTCCTTTTATCAATCTCACAATACCCACTCCTTTTATGAGAAAGAACACCCCTTCAATACAAAGTCAAATATCAATGTGAATATAGTAGTGCATGTTTATGTGTTAGCATGAGCATGTTAAATGTTTCATCCTAAAAACATCCCTTCCTTTATAAAATGCATGCCTTTTTTTTGAACAAAATCACGACATACAAAATTAAATTTTCCTAAAACAAAAAGATTTACAAAAAAGTCAGTGAGAACCCGACGTCACCAAAAAAAAACCCCCCCTAAATTAGAATATATTACAGTCGATTCCTGTTTAAAGGTCCTTTTGGGACTAATATCCTGTCCTGTATATTTTGAAAGATGTCCATCAAATTAAGTTTTATGAATTTAAAATATTTTTTAACTTTTACAGGAGTTATGCATAGCATAATTTAATATTCATTTTTTTTTTAATTGTCCAAACAATCATTAAAACATGTTCTGCTTATTTTTTTTTTCTTCTTTTTTATTAAAAATAAATTAAAACATGACCAATATGCTAATTTTCTTTACTTCTAACTGAACTATCTAAACCCTTTCTTCTTAATTGTATCACTATTTGAGCCATATTAGTAGTTCGTATCATAAATCCCGCTCTAATAATAACGATAATTTTAAAAAAGAAGATTATAATGAACAAATCATATTTAATATTGACAAATTAAAAACTCATTATAATAATGAACATAATGCACTATTAAATCAACAACAATTACTGCAATTGATTAATTCAAAACCTCCACCACTATCACCACAATCAAAGTCACTTCTCGAACAACCACCACCACTACAATATCATGAACATCTACAAGAAATTCAACCTTTCATTAAGGCCAATAAAACTGAAAAGTTTATACTAACTCTATTAACGGATAATGTGGATTTCTCCAACAGATCCAAACAAACGCATGCCAAGAAATTACAACAACAAGAACAACTACTCCAACAAGTACAACCACAATCAAAGTCACAACAACCACATAAACATTTTAGACAAGAACCCCCAACAACAACAACACAATCCCATATATCATATACATCATCCACAACATCCAAGAGCACCACAACCCTTATACCTACCACACATAAACCTAAATTCCCTCTTCCTCAAAATCCTTTAACGGTTGTAAATGAACCGGAAAATCCTACCATTAGAGTGGTTGCACAAACACAATCTAACTCGAGGCAAGTGCAAAATTACCAACCATCTCGAATAGAGAAAGACCCGAACTTACAAAGTTTGGAAGATATTGAAACTGTATATGATGAAAGTCAAAATGTTCATGTACAAAGTGCTGAACCTCCTAAATCCAGAGGAACAGGAACTCAGTATATATCTGCCTCTAATGATAGAGGAGTTTATGTTAATGAAAATTCTCCCAATAGCAATCCTAGAGGAAATTTCCAACGTTTACCGACCGATAAATCCTTAAATGAATTTAAATCTAAAAGTTATGATATTTATGGTGGCCTTAAGAGTAACGATTTTGTAGAAGATCAAAAATCTAAAAATTCCAAAGATTTGAGTGCTAAAAAGCTTATCAAAAGCTATATTATATCAGATATAGCACCCCAAAGCTTTAAACCAGCACCGACAGAAAAGAATGTAGACATACAGCAAGATTCAGCAGAAGATATAGAAGTATTAAATGGTGCTAGTTCTTCTACTACCACTTTAAGGTATCCGGGAACATTTAAAACTTCCACAGAAGCTAAACCATTTGAATATAGTTTACAAACAGGCAAAAATGGTTTTACTTTAAGAGCCCAACATTTGGGACTAGGTGAAGATATCTCTCAGCCATTATATGAACGTAGACCAGCCATACAATACTTTACCACAGCTACATCATCGACCACAGCGAAGACTACAACCCCAACAACAACAACGACCACAACTACAGAAGCTCCTACCACTAGCACTACCTCTACCACCTCTACAACTACCACGGAGAGACCTAGTTTTCGACCGCATACTGAGATTGTTTATGTTGAGTCATACTATGAGGATGACTTACAGCCTACAACATATGCTCCTCCCTTGAGAACTTGGCGTAATGGTAGACCCACGATACAAACTACTTCCACAACTACAACTGCAAATCCACAATCTTTGTATGATTATAGTTATAGAATAGCCACAGAGTCAAGTAAACTACAATCGGTAGCTAAGGAATATTTACCCAGGTTCACAACCACAACATCTTCTACCACAACGACAACAACAACCCCAAGAACTACAACAACAACTACCACACCTAGAAGTACTACGACCACAATCGCAACTACAACAACACCTAAAACTACTTCTACTAGTACTACATTGGCTAGCACCGAAAGACCAGTACAAACTTTTACCGCTAGAGCTTCTGTATTTAAGGACAATTTACAAAAGACGACCATTGCTTCCAATCAACGGTTTGTATCACCCTATAAAAGTCTGGAAACTTTACTACAAAAGGAAGAAAGATCTTCATTTTCTTCTGCCAGGTCCACAGTTAAACCGAAAAATTTACCCCTAACTTCCACAGCTCATCCATTTTTACAAACTACTAATAAACCTTTAAGAAGCTATTTTTTGATAACCTCTCCACCGAAAAATCTAAATGAGACCCTATTTGCCACAATGGTCTCTAACAATAGAAATTTCAGTATAAGTGATGCTTTAATAAGTTCCGCTAGAACCAACCACAAAGCCACATTTAGCACAACCACAACTACTACAACAACAACCACTGAAATGCCTAACACATCTATAGCTAGTACTACACCAATCACTATGTCTACTATAATAAATACCTCCCCGTTAAGAGTAAATGCATATCAACGAAATGAAGTTTCCGAAAAACCTAGACCAAGAGGAAGATCTCGCTACACAGTGGCTACAGCCACAAATCTATTGGATAATGATGAGCCCACCACCTATTCACCGAAAAATCGTTTTAAACCTTTCGAACAAGATATAACCACAACACCTTCTTCAGCTCTACAAGGAAGACGGAAGATACAAAGAGCACGAATAGCAGCATTACAAAATCAAAGAAACAATCCATCTCAGTCCCCTAAACCGCGAGAAAAATATCAGTCTTTTAAACAAGAACTTAAAAAACATTATGAAAATGAAGCCATAGAACAAACTCCTAAAGCAGAAGCTTTAATAGCCGGTCCAGTGGACAATCAACAAGATAATAGTATAGAAAGTACAAAATCCACCGAAACTACAGAACGAGAACATGTGGTAGCCATAACTGATAGACCGTTAAAATATTATTATTCCAACAAGTACAGACAACAAACTGGAGAACGTTCTTTGGCTGAAAGTCTACAAAATGCTGGTTATATAACATCTTCTACTAAACCGGGAAATAAAATATTTAAACCTGTCTCAGTATTAGAGCAACTGCAATTATTCTTGGCTGGATCGGATAGTGATGAAAATGAATCATCTTCGCCACAATTTGTGCAAGATTTTTCGGAACCGGAAATAAAAGCAGCCGTACAAGAAATTAAAAATCTATATGCTTCGACAGGACAAAGACCCTCTTGGACAACGACCACAACGACTACGTTAAGACCGACGTCGACAGCAAAACCACCCACTACTGCCTACAGTAACACCACTCCCAGCACAACACAAAGTAATTTAAATGCAATAAAATATACAAGCACTTATTCTACACCAGCACCCTCTACACAAGCTCAAATTAGTTCCACTTCACCCTCCACCACTTCAACCTCAACAACAACAACAACCACGCCTAAAAACTTTCCCAAATTTCCATCCTCAACCTATAGTTTCTTAACTTCCTCGTCTTCCTTCTCAACAACAACATCTACAACTACCACACCTGCTTATGCCACTTATTCGAGTCAAGCATATAATAAAGCATCCAGCGGCGCAGGAATAGCAGCCCCGTCATCATCCTCTGCCAGTTTGGGAAATGTACCACCCGCTAGAGTTTCCAGAGTAAATAATGCTCTTAAATCATCTATAGCTGCTGCGGCTACTGCCTCTTCCTCCACTTCCTCCCTTAGCGGCAATGGCAATAATGCTGGTCACAGTTCTTCTTCTACTACCAATTCAGCGGCAGCGGGAAGATCTAATAAATTCTCCTTGGGTTCTACGGTTAAATGTTCTGATACTACGTCTAATGCTAAATGCAATGAAATTCCTACGAGGTATTAATATTTGAAAAAAACCCCCCTTGAATTACCATATAAAAATATTTTCACTGGCTTTCAAAATTTAAGGCTTATGGTCATCTTTGGAGTGATTAGATGAAAAGATAAAAAGTTTGAAAGAAATTTTGGAAATAATGGAAAATTTGAAATAGTCATACAATACTTAACCGGGATTATTTAGACTCTTTTAAGTAGTTATTAGCAGAAACGGTACTAGTTTTTGCTATCGAAATAAAGAGTGTTATTTTTAGTAATGCACCCAGAAAACAGATTTGGTGCTGACAACCGAATTTGTTGTCAATCGAATGATTCAGTTCCATCAAATTAATTTTTCGATTGCGACTACAAAATTATACTTTATAAAACTTAAATTGCGTTGTCATACTCAAATTAGTCCTGTTTTAATTGATTTTTTGTTGTCAGAACTGAAAAACTCGGCTATGACAACCGAACTATTTGATTGGCGACAAATCCGTTTGTCAGCACGAAATCTGTGGGTATTTTTCGAAATAAGGGGACTATTTTTAGTTCTTTCTCAAATTCAACATACCATTTTTAGTACTTTTTCTTTTTGTTAGTCGTTTGAAGAGGAGTAAATTTACTTGGAAGAGTTCAAAGTAAGTGTAGGCTCAGAATAAGAGCAGAAAATTTTCCAATACAATTGGACATTTACATATCGGCGAGCGGTGCCGTGGTTAGATAAAATATATTTTACTTTTTATTTTTCAAATTTGTGCACACAGAAAACAAATTCATTGTGACAACTTAGCTTTTTTTCCAATTGCCGGTTCGGTTGCAGTCATCGCAAATACGAAGATATTTTGATGCAATTCTGAACACCCATATAAAAGTCCCCCAAAAATAGATATTTTTGGAAGCAACAGGTTGCAAATATTAAGGTATTTTAATGAAATTTGGTACATCGACTTATTTCGGCCCAAGGACGTAGCGCATTGATTTTAGTTGAAGTCGAAATATATTTGGACCTAATGCCCATAGAAAGGTCCCCTCAAAATTGGGTTTATCGCACGCTACATGTCACAAATACGAAGATATTTAAATAAAATTCGGTGGATCGACTTATACAGGTCTAAAGGCGAAGACTTTTGATTACGATTAAAATCGGTCCATGTTTAGATCTATTGTCCAACCAGCAAAACAACTGGTTACCTTTGAATATGGTCTAGAACAGGTCTTTTTACCACCGGTTCCATGGAACAGGTTCTAGAACCGATTCCTGGGAGTCAAAATTTAAGGTTTCACTGTTGCAGAACCAGTTCTATAACCGGTTCCAGAACTGGTTCCAAAGCAACCTATTCTAGTTTGCAGGAAAAAACCAGTTGCTTTTGGGACAAACTCAAACAAAAATCACAGATGATAGAACATAAAGTAGAACAGGTTGCGTGCAAGTCCAAGTTGTTCTACAATCGGTTCTTTGCATCTGACAATTTCGCTGGGCATATATGTAAATTTGGGCCCCTAAAACAATTGGCTTTTTGCTTCGATACAGGTTTCAAATACCAATACATTTTAAAGAAATTTGGTATACTATGGGCCCATGGCCATTACCGATAGATTTTTTTTTTAGAATTGGTCCATGTTTAGACCTAGTGCCTATATAAAAGCCTTCAAAAATGTCCATATTCCCACGTTACAATTCGCAAATATTAAGATGTAGCCCAGGGATGAATCCGGTAGATTATGGTTAAAATCGGTCCACTGTTAGACCTAGTGCTCATATTAAGGTCACCCAAAAATTTATTTATTCGTACGTTACAGGTCCAAAATACCAAGATATTTTAATGGAATTTGGTATGCTGACTGACATGAGCCCAATAACAGAGCATATTGATTTTAAAAAGGATTGGTTCATATTTGGACCAATCGTCCATATGAACTATATTCCCGATTTTCTCTTAAATACACCTAATATTAGGTAAAATTACGATTTCTAGCGGTTTTCTCATTTTTTTATCATTTTATAGACAAATTTTGACACAAGTCCATTTCAACCCATTCGAATTTACTTGGCTTTCAATCAGACTGTTGTAGGGTATCATATAGTCGGCATGCCTGACTTTAACTTTTTTACACATTTAATTGTTGTTACAGTGAAAGTCTGCTTGTGAGTTCTATAAGATTTCGATTAAATAAAAATATGTTGTAGAGGAAAATTGATATTTGTAGGGTAAAGGTGCGTTTATTTAAAAACTTTTTAGCATTTTTAGTACGGAATTTAATAGATTTTTTAATACCTTTCATATGATATCGAGTTTGCATATATTTCCTTGGAACAAATATGAAAACATTCAAAAAACGAAATCAGCGGCTATTATTGACGCTACGTTTTAACCTTCAGGTGTAATATTGGGTCGCTAAAAATGTACACATGCCATTTTTTCTATCTCCTCTATCACAAATCCAAATTTCTTCCAAATCTGAGTAACCACACGGCAGACCATTCTTGTTAGTTAGTTAGACCGTACAACAAAAAAAAAAGTTCGCCATACACCTTCAAATCTAAACTATTTTTCCAAGGAGGTTTGAAAAAAAAATTTTTTTTGCCGAACGTAGGGGTCGCCTTTTTAAATTTTTCGTTATAACTTTGGCATTTACAGTCCAATCTTAAAGTATGATACATCGATGTATTTGTCTCGATGGGATCAATGTTTTGCTCTAAGGGCCATTGACCTCAAGTACCCCGTTCTAGTATTTACCCAACAGATCTGAGTTCGTGACCCCCTAATGTACCACCTTAATGTCAGAAAATTAAAACTCGCAAAAAACCATTAAACTTTTGCTAAGGAAGTTTTTCGATAATTCCAGGAAAAAATTTTCTTTATTGCCGAACGTAGGGGTCGCCTTTTTAAATTTGGATCTGGTCTTTGACTGTAAATGCCGAAGCTAAAGCGAAAAATTAAAAACGGCAACCCCTGCGTTCGGGAATTTTTTTTTTCCAAATTGCCATGCAAAAATACTTTATATATGAAGGTGTACCGCGCATGTTTTTTTTTTTTTTTTTGCCTGTAAGATGGAACGGTCGACACCATTTTCAATTTTATTTCAGAAAATTCCAAATATATTTTAAAATTGTCTAAATATGTTTTAAAATTATCCAAAAATGTTTTAAAATTGTCCAGAAATGTTTTAACATTGTCTAAAAATGTTTCAGAATTGTCTAAAATGTTTTAAAATTATCCAAAAATGTTTTAAAATTTTCCAAAAATGTTTTAAAATTATCCCAAAATCCTTCAAAAATGTCCAAATATGTTTTAGAATTGTCCAAAAATCTTTCAAAATTGTCCAAATATTGTTTAAAAACCTTTGATATTTTGCCAATTGCATTTCAAAATTGTCCAAAATGTATTTTAAAATTTTCAAAATGTATTTCAAAATTATACAAATATATTTTAAAATATTTTATTTGTATTTAAGAAAATTCCATTTGTATTTTAAAATTGTGCAAATGTATTTCAAAATTATTCATTTGTATTCAAAAATTGTAAATCTGTATTTCAAAATTGTCCAAATGCATTTCAAATAATTCCATTTGTATTTCAAAATTCTCCAAATGTATTTGAGAAAATTCCAAATGTATTTAAAAAAACTATACTCGATTCCAGAATAGAGTTTTTTTAAATACATTTGGAATTTTCTCCAATACATTTGGAGAATTTTGAAATTCAAATTGAATTATTTGAAATGGATTTGGACAAATTTAAAATACATATGGAATTTTCTTAAATACAAATAAAATATTTTAAAATATATTTGTAATATCTGACCTTCTCCGAGAAAAGGGACCTAGTGTGTCAAAAAACGGGTTGCGATAAAAATGAGAAAAACATTATAATTTTATTTCTAATTTAACTTTAAATGCGTTCTTCTCAAAACTTCATTTTCACACACTAGGTCCCTTTTCTCGGAGAAGTGCACATATTTTAAAATATATTTGTATAATTTTGAAAAATTTAAAATACATTTTGGACAATTTTGAAATGCAATTTGACAAATATCAAAGGTTTTTAGACAATTTTGAACAATATTTGGACAACTTTGAAAGATTTTTGGACAATTCTAAAACATTTTTGGACAATTTTGAATTATTTATGGACAATTTTAAAATATTTTTGGAAAATTTTAAACAATTTTTGGATAATTTTGAAACATTTTAGACAATTTTGAAACATTTTTAGACAATTTTAAATATATTTGGACAATTTTAAAACATTTTTGGACAATTTTAAAACATTTTTGGACAATTTTAAAACATTTTTGGACAATTTTGTAATATATTTGGAATTTTATGAAATAAAACTGAAAATGGTGTAGTGTGTGTTTAATCATTAGAGTACCATTTTGAATTACGGTTACTGTTTCAACATGATATTTTTGCCTTTTTAGAACTCTTTACCAAAGAGAAATATTTTTCATCGTTTACATGTTTTAATACATCTTACGAACAGAGTGACTTTTTTAGTACCCAGCGAAATTGTCGGATGCAAAGAACCGGTTGTAGAACAACTTGGACTTACACGCAAGCTGTTCTACTTTATGTTCTATCATCGCTGAGTTTTGTTTGAGTTTGTCCCAAAAGCAAAAGGTTCTTTTCCTCCAAACTATAACAGATTGCTTTGGAACCAGTTATAGAACTGGTTCTGCGACAACGAAATCTTATATTTTGACTCCCAGGAATCAGTTCTAGGTTCTAGATCTAGGTAAAAATACCTATTCTAGAACAGATTCAGAGGTAACCAGTTCAAAAAAATGTTGCTGGGTAAAAATTTTACCAATATTTTTACTTATGTTTAGAAAAATTCTTTTACAGTTTTTTTTCCTGAAGAAATATATTCCCTTTTAGACCTTTTCCAAATAAAGCTTTTAATTTTTAGAACACTGATAAATTTTATTTATCTTTTGACAGATCTATTAGGGTCAATTTCATAATCACAACTAAGAACAGATTTCCCAAAAAAAATCTGCTAATTTCAGCGGTTTTTTCTGCAAAGTGATTTGTAACTACCCGTGTAAAAAAGTTTAGATCTGATCAGATCTTTTTGGATCTAAATAGATATGATTGAATATAATTAGATCCTGTACCAGATCTTATCAAATATGATCAGATATGGCATATGTGATAATACCTTATGGCAAGATCTGATCAGATCTAATGCCAAATCTGTGCAAATCTAAAGTGATCTGGATAATTGCACCAGATCTGATCAGATATAATTAGATCTCAAATTTGTCCTCAATTTTGAGATCTAATTAGATCTGGTAAGATCTACTAAGATATGGTAAGATGTGCCTAGATCTGATTAGATCTAATTACATCTCAAATGTGTCCTCAATTTTGAGATCTAATTAGATCTGGTAAGATCTACTGAGATCTGGCCAGATCTGATCCTTTTTACACTGGTGGTTTGTAATAACTTTTCTGCTATTTTTTAGGTTTATTTCTATGAATGTGTTACTATCAGACCTGGGAGTTAATCATTACATTTTGTAATTAATTACACATGCAATTACAACATTACATGTAATTGTAATTGAAAAAAACTCAATTACAGTTACATACTATTTGTAATTGAAAAAATTCCAATTACAATTACATGTAATTGAAAACGAAGTGCTTCAATTAAGTAATTATAAAAAACTAAGTAATTATGTCTTTTTTTATGTATTTATTGTGGAAGAAGTAATTAATTACAAAAATTATCAATTACATATAACAAAATTCAAAATAATAACAACAATCCTATTTATATAATTAAATAAGGTGCTTTATTTTAAAACGAAAACAATGAAACAAGTATTTCTTAAATTTAATCTTTTGAAATTATTTTATACAATCGTTAACCTTTTTAACAAGCATTCTATAAAAAAATTTAAAACCCCCTCATTTTGCTATTTATGTTAACTTTACCTATCCAAAACACTTCACTATTGTTTTTAAAAATTTTTAGTTAAAAAAATTTTTTTTTTAAAATGTAATTATTGAATTCGGTTAAATTGGAAGTAATTAATTACTGCTTAATTAGAATTACAATTACTTGTAATATGTAATTGAACATTTTCAATTACAATTACTTGTAATGTATAATGAAATTTTTTTAATTACAATTACGAGTAATTTTTTCAATTACAATTGATCCTCAATTACAATTACCTCAAATACACATAACATGTAATAGTAATTGTATTTGAAATGTAATGTTTAACCCCCAGGTCTGGTTACTATTAGTATTTTCGAACAAAGAATACTATTTGGTAAGAAAATATGAAACTTATCTTAAATCGAATTTTCCATTTATTTCGCTTTAAAAACAAATCAAACTTGTTCCATTCTATAAATTATTCCTGATGACCCGGCCCCTTAATGCACTATTCTCTATATATATTTTCTTTGTTCTACCTACAAAAAGCCATAAAATTAATACTAAAAATTAAAATTTTAGAAAACTTTTTCACAAAAATTGTTGAATTAACTCAATAGTTTTAAATTTCTTTGATGAAATTTTCCAAAGAAAACCTTAGTAATTTTGAATAATTTGTTTTTCACGTTGTACGCTAAGTAATTTTTAAAGATTTTTTTCACCATAACTAATTTTTTTTTTTTTTTACTTTATGACAAAAAAATTTCAGGTGGTGGTAAATTTTTTACATCTATACATATATTTTTCTTAGAGTTGAAATTTTGTTAATTTTTTCTGGTTTCGTACATTAATAGAATTTTTGCACATATTTTAATTTCTATTTAGCAAAATTAAATACAAAATATACAAAAAAAAAACAACGTGAGAACCGAAAAAGGTCTTTTAGTTGAATGCACTTTAATTAGCTTCCATTTTTTTAATTGTTATGCACCTTAGTAATCAAAAATATTGATTTAAAATACATATAATTGGTTTATATTTCACACCATAATTATTTTCTTTAGATTTTGTAACAACATTTCATTCAACATTTGTTGTTTTGAATCACAAAAACATCTATAATGAGCTGACAACAAGGATAAAAGTTATTATATAGTTTTTTCTAAATTCCTGCGTATTCTATGTGGAACTTATGTTACCAGTTGTTGCATTGTCATATATATGGTTACCCAGTTTTTTCTGGGTCGCCACCAAGATTTACCAGGAATATGTTTAGAATATAAAGGAAATATCAATTTATTAATCCACTGAATATTACATCTACACCTAGTAGGATGGTAAATCGACATTGACTAGTAACTTAACTACAACTTAATGATATAACTCACTGCATATTTTCCATTCTGCATAGTTTTTTATTACACTGTTTTAATATATCGCAATTTTGGCACCCAACGTTGAGCCTTTGTAGAGAGATTTGTTACTTATGTCACTGAAAGGTAAATTACTTTAGGCGATATATGAATGTTATAGTGGATAAATAGTTAAAAATTGTGTTGTGGCATATTTTGATGAAGAAATTTATCTGTCCATCTTGGCAGTTGGATTGTTTTTTGGGTAATCTTAGGGTAATTCCAGGCAGCATACAATATTTAATTGATTGAGGTGCATCATGCTTTTTAATCGAATTTAAATGTGGCAGTTGAGTACATTCTACTAGATCAGTTATATATTTATAAATTTCAGCTATAGTTTTTAATCGAGTGATTTTTTTTTTTTTCTTCAAATTAGAAATTTTTTCGAAACACACACAGAAAAAAAACAAGGGGAATATTACCTAAGGGCTATGTAATTATACAACTACATAATTTTCAAGTTAGTTTTACAAAGTTATAGTAAAATATGCAAATTTTTTTTGTAAATATATACAATCCTTGCAAAATATATACATGTGAAGCGGAAAATATCCTAAAAATTACATATATTTTGCTGGAAAATTGTAAAACTTACTTGGAACTTATGTAGTTGTATAATTAGCACATAGATATATTTCCACCTGTTTTTTTTCTGCGTGCACCATTCAGGGAAATTCTTAAAAAATCCTATCAAAATGTATTCCACATAAACTCTGATTTAAATCCTGGTAATCATTTTGAGGACTTTTTAGATTACGGCGATGTTTTTTGTTAAATGCTATAAACATTATTGTTTTGATTGCTTCTCTAGAAAAACGTTCTCAGTAAGAAGGTTTGCGTAAACTCGGACGGGGCAAGGTCTGGAATATAAAACGGGTGAGGCAAAACTCCGCAACCACTATTTTCTAAATAATTTTTAACCGGTCTTGCAACATGTGGCCGAGCGTTGCCGTGATGGAATATTAAGGCTTCATGTCTGGTCGCATATTCAGGGCATTTTTCGGTCAATACTCACTTCAAATGAATTAATTGGGTTCTGTACAGGTCCCCCGTGATCGTCTGGCCCGATTTTAGGATCTCATAACAGATGGGACCCTTCTGATCACACCAAATACAAAGCATTACCTTGGCTCCCTGGCGTTTATTTGGCTGAATGGCAGGGTTTTACATACGATTTCCTGTGCTTCGGGTTGTAATGGATCCATTATTCATCGCCAGAAATGATTCGATGCAAAAACGCCTTCTTTTTATGACGTTCAAGTAGCATTTTGGATATACAAAATCGTCTTTCAACGTCTCTCGGCTTCAACCCATGTGGTACCCAATTTCCTTTCTTTTGAATGAATACTGCTGCTCGCAAACGTTTCGTAATTGCTGCTCGAGTGACTCCCAATGATTTTGCAAGTTCGTCTTGAGTTTGACAACAATATTCATTCAGTAATACCTCCAATTCATTATTTTCGAACTTTTTTGGCTGATGGGATCGGTCTTTGTCTTCCGTGTTAAAATCACCACTTCTTAAGCGCACAAACCATCTCTCGCACATTGAAATCGATGGAACATATTGAGGATAAGGTTCGGTGAGCAATCGATGTGCTTCAGCTGCATTTTTTTCAAATTGAAGAAGCAAGGCAAAACTTCCCGCAAATAATGCTTTTTTGGCACAAAATTCGACGTTTTCGAAGCAAAAAAAACTTTATTATTTACACTGAAAACTAGTATACTTGATATACAAGACGTTGTACTAATTTTTTTGAGTGTACAAACAGTAAACTAAATAATTATCATAATGAACAAACATTAGCACAAAACAATGATCATAATCATCAGCATTATTCTACGACACATAGGGCAAGGTATAAATTCATAAAAACGTGCTTAAAATGCTAAAATGGTGCTTAAAAAGCTTTTTCAAACTACTCTAAAAAATTGGGAAGAATTGATTCATGAAAAAAATTATATAGGTCCTGCACAAGAAATTTAAATAACTTTGGTTGGGTTGTACCATTTAAGCTCAATACATTCAAGGTCAGATAAAAATTTTCCATTGCGACCAGATGAAAACATGGAACGATTTTAAACATTTTTTAAAGGATTCGTCAATAGAGTAATATAAACTTATGTATCAAATTTCGTGTAATTATGTTCGCACATAGACAGACGGACGGAAGGTCATCGCTAAATCGACACAAATAGTAATTCTGAGTCTATCGGTATACTACTAGGTCAAACACGCATGGAAAATTTGAAGAAAATCCTACAATGATAGAATTTTTGTTCATACTATTAATGAATCGATTTCATTAATCTGAATTCACTAATTTAATGAAAAAATTTCATTGAGTTAATGAAAAATTCATTAATTTAATGAATGTTATCATTATATATTTTCAACTAACCCGTAAGATATGCTATAATTTTTATAAAGGTTTTGAATTTGCTAATTACTAAAATAGATATATGTTCAGTAATGAACGCTAGGGTTGCAAACTGAAATTATTTAAATATAAAAGTCCAAATAATGACATCATTTTGTTTTGGCTATTTAGATCAATCGGTAACGCGATAATGTTTACATTCTGGTGATTGCGGGTTCAAGTCGACTTCAGGGAGATGTCAAAAACGTTATAAAAACGAAAAAGAAATATATCTACAAATAAAAATTAATAATATAAAAATAAATAAAAAAAGTAACGCAAATAGTATTAATGAATTTGTTCATTAATCCAATGATTTTTTTCAATGAAAAGTCCCCAAAGAACGCGTTCATTAGATCAATGAAACGTATTCATTAAATGAAAATTAATTGAAAAAAATATATTTTCTTTGGGTTTTTTTATTTTTTTGTTTATTTTTATTTTATTAATTTTTATTTGTACATGTACATATTTCTTTTTTGTTTTTATAATGTTTTTAACATCTCCCTGAACTCCACTTGAACCCGCAATCACCAGAATGTAAACATTAGCGCGTTACCGATTGATCTAAATAGCCAAAACAAAATGATGTCATTACTTGGACCTTTATGTTTAAATAATTTCATTTTGCAACCCTAGCGTTCATTACTGGAACATATATATATTTTAGTACATAATTAGCAAATTCAAAACCCTTATAAAAATTATAGCATATCTTACGGGTTAGTTGAAAATATATAATGAAAAAATTCATTAAATTAATGAATTTTGCATTAAATAAATGAATTCAGATTGTTGAAATCGATTCATTAATAGTATGAACGATAAGTCTATAATGTTTTGTAGTTTCCTATTAATTAATTAAATAGTGCAAAGAATCAATGTCATTCGATTTCATAATATTTAAAAAAACATAAAAAGGCATTTAAAAATATTTTAACTCATTTCTTTCATAAAATCTTTTTAATCAGCTAAATTTACCACAATCCAGAATAAAATTGAAAATAAAATTCATAAAAAAAAATTAAAGTGAAAAGTTATCTAAAACAAATTCAACTTAGCGTACACTGGAAAAAATATTCTAAATTTCTAAAGAAAATCACAAATAAAAGTGAAAATTCCAAATAAAAGTAAACTTCTGATAATTTTCTTATACCACGCACTTTAACAAATCTTACAGCAGTGATTATAACTCGTTCTATTAAAGGAATTGAAAACAATGTTTCGGTAACCCTATTTTTGGTTATTAAACGTCGACCTCCAATAAAAACAAACCACTCTAAAACTCCCATATAAAACCCACCCATACAAAAAACAAACCTTTTTTAAAAAACTATTTTTTTTAATTTTCTTTCTCTTGCAGTTTCAAAAAAAGTACAGCTTTTACAAACAAATAAAAAAATCTTACACTACACCTAAAAAAATAATACTGTAAAAATTGTACAAAGTACTTTTTTGGTTCTCACTGTATAAAAACTATCATTATAAATAAATATTTCACATTTGGGCTTTATTTATATTTCTGCATGCTTTTGTTTTGTCTCTAATACTAACCATATAAATATGTTTTGTTGTTAACCCTTAAAGTGTCGTTTTGTTTTTCTTAGTTTTTGACTAATTTGTAACTTAAATTTTATTGAAGCCTGTTAAGCTGCTTGTTGCTAAAATCTTGTCTTTTCTTTTTTTCTAACCTCTTTATACTTTTTTTACTAAATTTTTAAAATAAAAATGATCACTGAAAATAATTAGAATCAATTCGAATAGCAACAGGAACCGCGGTTCAGCATCAAGTAACTACCAAGGAGATCGTGATATTGGATCAGCACCTGTGACTAGCAATCGTGGAACACATCCACCGTAAGTATACAAATTTTTAATTAATTTAGAATATTAAATATTAACCCCTAAATTCATAAACGCTTTGTAAAATTACAAAACGTCATTTTCATACAAAATTTGTTCAATAAACCTGCTAAACCTTAACAAAGCATTTATGAATTGAGGGCTAAGAATTTTACAATTTTTTTTTTTTTTTTTTTAAAGAGAAGCAACACTCAGGAAATTCTTCCTACTAATTAACGTGTTGCTTCCTTTGGAAATGGGATAGAGAAGAAGTGAAAGGTGGTGAAAGATGAAGGGCTTCAAATATGGCAACACTGTAATTGCGCGAGATGTTGAATTTTAGAACAGTTGTTGCGCGCCATCTGATGGTAAGTTGGCGAACTTTGTTGAAGCTTTTTAGTCCATAGCCCTGTTATATTATTTTACTTCGGTGGGGTTAAGTGCTATGGGAACACCGAAGGAGGACGCTGCGATATGTATGAGGGATAGAAAAAACTCATACATATTACTATTTTTCATAAATTGATGTCGCCTTGGTTGGGGCTCGAACCCGCAACCTCACGTGTAACAGTCCAACGCGCTAACCATTACACCACAGCGCCCACAAATTCTTACTAAAACACTTAGCAATTGTATTTACCTCAAAATTTGCATATTCACAAATTTTTCTTATTTTTTAGAAAAAAAATTGTTAAATTTTACTAAATATTGTAAATTGCTACAACGTTTTGTTAGTTAAAAATATCAAACTTTAACGCTGGTTCACATGCTGAAGGTTTAAGTGTTAACTATTAGTTAACCCAAAAATTGTTGTTCTTTTCTATATAATTAGAGTTATCCATATAAACAATTTTCTTGTCAGTTGATATCAATAAGATCGGCATACGCGACTTAAATTTGGAAACAAAGGTAGACTTTTCAAACACTTTTTAGGTCTTTAAGATTACCGATACAATCAAATTTTGTGTTTAAAATGGAAATTCTTATAATGTTTTTGGAGTACTACGAAAGAATATTCTAAAAATTTTTAAAATTTCCAAACAATGTAATGTGATATGTTCGTATTACGTAAATGCGGAACAGCACTAGCTTATTTGCAAACCCAGCCAACATTTTCTGAGCGCTCAGAAATTATAACTCATAAAAGACTCTAAAATACGAGCATTTTCAGAGTGCTTAAATTTTAGAGTCATAAATGAAACATAATAGACTCTTATTTATGAGTGTATTGAAAATTTTTTTAAAATTTCATAAATGACTCAAAAATTATTCAGAAATGACTCATAAATTGCTCAAAAAATTAAAAATTTTCCAGCAATGCTCATAATTTAGAGTATTTTATGAGTCATTAAAGTGCGTTCAGAAAGAGGCTTCATCGGTGAAAGAAAACGCCTTCATATATCTATGATTTCAGAAGGGCTAAGGGCACACTGGGAAGCTTTAAAAAATTAATTCCGTTTTGGAATGAATTCCCTAAAATTTAATTAATTTTTTTTTCAAGAAATGAATTCAGTAATATGAAAAAACTAGGAATTAATTCCTGTGAATGAATTTAAATTTAGCGAATGAATTCCCTGACCAAAACATTGAGCATTAAATTAAAGAATTCATTTACTAACGAATTCATTTAAACCGAGTTAACCCTTCTTTGCATGATTTTTTCTTTTTTTGTGAAAAAATCACTGTAATGTATTAGGTGACAAGTTTAAACCTGCTAATTGATAATGAAGCTTACTTTAATTTTTTGACAGATGTGCTCCAATTAAAACAATAGTCATGTAAATTGTTGCTACACTGATAATAATCCATGCATTAAATTACGAAAAAATGTCAAAATAACAAAAAATTTCGTAAAATATACTAAAAATGGTTTATTTTATGAAAGTTTTTGTTGTTTTGGCATGAATTTCGTATTTTTATGCATGGACTAGCGGGCGCAGCCCGCTACGTTGTTAGCGTGCCTTACAGGTTAAGGGGGGGGGGGGCTGCGCCCTCCACAATTTTTATTAAATTCGTTTTTTTATTTAAAGCCTTCACCCAGCCACCACAAATAAATAATTCTGCACAACAATGGGTTTAAAATAAATAAATATTTGATCACTTTTTCTCATGAAAGTGGATTGTTAGTAATGAATCCATAATAAATTGCAATATACGTGTGTATGTTAAGATAATTTGGTAAAGTGCGAACTTAGGTAGATAGACCCGTAAGTAGTTTTGTTCATTTGTGTTTTGAATGAAAATAAATAACGTAAAGCAGGGTTGGAAAGCATTTTATAATATTAGAAATAGCGGGCAAAGCCCGCTACGTTGTTAGCGTGTCTTAAAGTTTTTTTTAATTCCAGTTTATGTAAAGGTAGACCTGGCAATTCAAGTAAATTCACAAATTCAGTTGGAAAATTTACTGCGTCGGTTTCTTCCACCGGTGCTTCGTTACATGAAGTTTAAATATCGGAATATATAAGTTCCATTCCTTTTCTAAGGTTTTTTCTCTTTCAGAAAATTTGTTTAACTTTTTGGGGAGTATGTTTCAATGCTACATAAGTTTCATATTCCGTTGATAGTGTTTGAACAGGTAATTCCCTCTTCCAATCCATTTGCATTGTCTATAATTTCAATTCCACTCGTTCAACGTTTATATCCATTTCATTCTACTTGTGTAGTGTTTCAATGCCACTCGTTTTCTATTTAGTTTCTTAATTTTAGTGTTTCATATACACTTGTTCTTTAAGTTTTAGGTTTCTAGCTAAAGACGTAGACGTTAAGGGGGGGGGGGGGCAATTTTCCCCTTTTGAACCACCATTTTTACCACGTTCCTGTCCAAAGTCCTAGAAATGCCTTGTCGATAAGTTAGCCCATACTCCAAGGAAAACATATTATATATTACAGGTTTCTAGCCGAAGGGTTCGGTTAGGCCATCAAGGGGGAGAATTATTCCGTTTTTACCCCTCCCGGTAGGAATTTCCAAAAATTCCGTCTTAGAGGACGTCTGCGTTGGAGGAGGAACCTACTACATACATAATTTTAGGTCTCTATATCCAGCAGTTTGGCCAGGCCGTCAAGGGGGAAGTTTTTTCCCTTTTTACCCCTCCCGGTATGAATTTCCAAAAATACCATCTTAGGGGACGTCAACGTTGGAGAAGGAACCCAATTTAAGATCCCTTGTTCCAGCAGTTTGGCCAGGCCGTTAAGGGGGAGACTTTTCCTGTTTTTGACCCTACCTGTAGAAATTTCCAAAAATCTCATCTTAGCGGATGTCTACAATAGAGGAGGAACTTTAATACCAAATTTCAACTTCCTACCTCCAGCGGTTTGGGCAGGCCTTTAAGCGGCACTTTTCGCTTCATTAATCCCCATTTTTGCAATGTCCCTGTCCAAAAAGCACCTTCTCGGTAAGTGAGCACATACTCCAAGTAACATATGTTTTACATTTCAGGTTTCTAGCCAACTTTTACTATTTGTGCCCCTCTCGGTAGGAATTTCCGAAAATCCATCGACAGGGAATTCCAGCTTCCTAGTACCAGCAGTTTGAGTAGGCTGAGAGGAACTTAAGTACCGAATTTCAGCTTCATAGTTCCAGCAGTTTGGTCAGGTCGTTAAGGGGCAACTTTCCCTTTTTGAGCCCCCATTTTATAACGACCCTGTCCAAAATTCAAAAAAGTATCTTTCTAATAAGTTAGCCCTCACTCCAGGGACCCACATTTTAAGCTTCAGGTTTCTAGCCGAAGGGGTTTTTACCGGCCCCCAAGGTGAGGCTTTTTTTTTTGCCCCTCCCTTTAGGAATTTACAAAAATTCCATCTTCGCGGCTATCTGCGATGGATGAGGAACATTCATACCAAATTTCAACTGCATTGCCTAAGCGGTTTGGGCAGGCCGTTATTGGGGACATTTTTCCCTTTCAACCACCATTTTTACTATGTTCCTGTTCCAAAATAGAAAAATTACGTTGCCGGTGAATTAGTCCTACTCCAAGGAATACATATTTAAAATTTTAGGTTGGCCAAAAGGGATTGGGCAAGCCGGCAGGAGGAGACTTTTACCTTATTTCTCCTCCCGATAGGAATTTCAAAAATTCCGTCTAAGCGGACGCCTACACAGAAGCAGGAACTCACATACCGAGTTTCCTTTTGGGATATCCTGTAGGGAATTCCAAAAATACAAACTTAGTCGATGTCTACTACAGTGGAGGAACCTTTACACCAAATTTCAACTTCTTACCTCCAGTGGTTTGGGCAGGTACTTTTCCAATTTGTGAGACTGTTTATGGGGAGACTTTTCCCCTTTTTGCCCGTTCCGGTAGGAATTTCCAAAAATCCCGTCTTAGCGCACGTCTATGCCGAATATCAAGAAACCTTGTTTTAGTGGAGATATCCGTGGGGGGAGGAAAAAAAGTAGTTTTTTTGAAATTATATATTATTTTAAATGGTACTTTTTGGAAAAACGAAATTTTTTGGAAAAAGATACTTTGTTTTTACAAAGTACTTTATTTGTACTTTTTTTGCAAAAGGTATTTTTTTTTTTAAAGTTGTTTTTTTTTGGAAAAATGTATGTTTTTTGGAAAAAGGTACTTTTTTTGGAAAAGGTACTTCTTTTGGAAAAGGAAAATTTTTTTAGAAAAAGGTACTTTTTTTTGGGAAAAGGTACTTTTTTTTGGGAAAAGGTACTTTTTTTTGGAAAAGGTACTTTTTTTGAAAAAGGTATTTTTTTGAAAAAATGTATGTTTTTTGGGAAAAGGAAAATTTTTTAGAAAAAGGTACTTTTTTTGGGAAAAGGTACTTTTTTTTGGAAAAAGGTACTTTTTTGGAAAAAGGAATTTTTTTTGGAAAAAGGTACTTTTTTTGGAAAAAGGTACTTTTTTCGGGAAAAGGTACTTTTTTTGGAAAAAGGTACTTTTTCGGGAAAAGGTACTTTTTTTGGAAAAGGTATTTTTTTTTAATAAGGTGTTTTTTTGGAAAAATGTATGTTTTTTGGAAAAAGGTACTTTTTTTGGAAAAGGTACTTCTTTTGGAAAAGGAACATTTTTTTAGAAAAAGGTACTTTTTTTGGGAAAAGGTACTTTGTTTTGGAAAAGGTACTTTTTTTGAATGAGTTATTTTTTTGGAAAAATTTATGTTTTTTGGGAAAAGGTACTTTTTTTTTTGGAAAAGGTAAATTTTTTTAGAAAAAGGTACATTTTTTGGAAAAAGGTACTTTTTTTGGAAAAAGGTACTTTTTTTGGAAAAAGGATTTTTTTTGGAAAAAGGTCCTTTTTTTGGAAAAAGGTACTTTTTTTGGAAAAAGGTACTTTTTTTGGAAAAAGGTACTTTTTTTGGAAAAAGGTACTTTTTTGGAAAAAGGTACTTTTTTGGAAAAAGGTACTTTTTTGGAAAAAGGTACTTTTTTCGGGAAAAGGTACTTTTTTTTGGAAAAAGGTACTTTTTTTTGGAAAAAGGTACTTCTTTTGAAAAAAGGTACTTTTTTTGGAAAAGGTACTTTTTTTGGAAAAAGGTACTTTTTTGGAAAAAGGTACTTTTTTTGGAAAAAGGTACTTTTTTTTGGAAAAGGGTACTTTTTTGAAAAAAGGTACTTTTTTTGGAAAAAGGTACTTTTTTTGGAAAAAGGTACTTTTTTTGGAAAAAGGTACTTTTTTTGGAAAAAGGTACTTTTTTTGGAAAAAGGTACTTTTTTTGGAAAAAGGTACTTTTTTTTGGAAAAGGGTACTTTTTTGGAAAAAGGTACTTTTTTTGGAAAAAGTTACTTTTTTTGGAAAAAGGTACTTTTTTTTGAAAAAGGTACTTTTTTTGGAAAAAGGTACTTTTTTTGGAAAAAGGTACTTTTTTTTGGAAAAAGGTACTTTTTTTTGGAAAAAGGTACTTTTTTTGGAAAAAGGTACTTTTTTTGGAAAAAGGTACTTTTTTGGAAAAAGGTACTTTTTTTGGAAAAAGGTACTTTTTTTGGAAAAATGTACTTTTTTTGGAAAAAGGTACTTTTTTTGGAAAAAGGTACTTTTTTTGGAAAAAGGTACTTTTTTTGGAAAAAGGTACTTTTTTTGGGAAAAGGAACTTTTTTTGGGAAAAGGTACTTTTTTGGAAAAAGGTACTTTTTTTTGTCCCCTTTTTGCCCCTCCCGATAAGAATTTCCAAAAATGCCGTCTCAACGGACGTCTACACCGGTCGAGGAACCTACATACCAAATTTCAACTTCATAGCTCCAGCAGTTTGAGCAGGCCGTCAAGGGGGAGACTTTTTCCCCGTTTTGCCCGTCCCTGTAAAAATTTCCAAAACTCCCGTCTTGGTGGATGTCTACGATAGTGGAGGAACCTTTATACCAAATTTCAACTTCTTACCTCCAGCGGTTTGGGCAGGCCGTCAAGGGGGGCCTTTTTCCCCTTTTTAACCCCCATTTTTACAACGTCCCTGTCCAAAATTCTAGAAAGTACTTTCCAGAAAAGTTAGCCCCTACTCCAAGGAACACATATCTTAAATTTCAGCTTTCTAGCCAAAGGGGTTTTGGCAGGCCGTCAAGGGGGACACTTTCCCCCTTTTTGCCCGTTCCGGTAGGAATTTCCAAAAATCCCGTCTTAGTGGACGTCTACCCCGAAAGAGGAACCTACATACCAAATTTCAACTTCCTAGCTTCAGCGGTTTGGGCTGGGCGATGTTGAGTCAGTCAGTCAGTCAGTCAGTCAGTCACGTTATTCTTTTATAAAGGGTGTTTTTTTAAGCTAGATAGAACTTTAAATTGTAAAAAGTAACACAAAAAATTAAATTTTGATGAAACATTTTTTTTATTTGTTTCAGTATACTCTGACAAATCATCATGAATAGACTCACGCTTGAACAACGCTACGAAATTATCCAAATTTACTTTGAAAATCAGTCGTCGATTCGCGCAACTTATAGACGCAAAATTGTGTTCAGCGATGAGGCGCATTTTTGGCTTAACGGGTTTGTTAATAAGCAAAATTGCCGCATATGGAGTGAGACCAATCCACAATAGACCCTACAGACTCCATTACATCCAGAAAAATGCACCGTTTGGTGCGGTTTTCACGCTGGTGGCATCATCGGACCTTATTTCTTCAAAAATGAGACCGGAGCTCGCGTTACGGTCAATGGAGATCGTTACCGCACCATGATCAATGATTTTTTGTTTGAAAATATGGATGACATTGATCCGGAGGAGATGTGGTTTCAACAGGATGGCGCTACGTGCCATACGGCGAACGCAACCATCGACTTATTGAAATCAAAATTTGGCGATAAGTTGATTTCGAGAAATGGACCTGTCAATTGGCCTCCAAGGTCGTGCGATTTGACACCTCTCGATTATTTCCTGTGGGGCTACGTGAAGTCACTGGTTTATGCTGATAAACCAGCAACAATTGATGCCTTGGAGGACAGCATTGTTCGTGTTATTCGTGACATACGGCCAGCAGTGCTCGAAAAAGTGGCCCAAAATTGGACGTCCAGAATGCGCTTCGTCAAGAACAGCCGCAGTGCCCATATGCCCGAAATCATTTTCAAATGTTAATGTCACGTATTGATCTTTCCAATAAAAAAAAAATTTTGATTACAATTTAATTTTTTGTGTTATTTTTTACAATTTCAAGTTCTATCGGGCTTAAAAAAACACCCTATATATAGAGATTGTTTTGTGTGTAGCAACAAAAAAAAAGACAAATCACGTGTTTGTGTGCATTTTTTTCTTCAATAAATGTTATGATGGAAATTTCCATCATCATGCAAAGAATGCTTAATTCAAATTTTGGTCAAACAATTCATTACTTGGGACTTATTTCATTCAATTGTGCACCTTTTTCGTTTAATTTCCTAATAAATTAGCTTTTTCTTTTAATCCAATTTTCTTTTAATTGTTTCTCTTAATTTCCTGAAGGAATTAACTTTTGTATTTAAGTTTTTTTATGTAATGCACATAAACACTTAACTTTTTACGTAAGACTATAAAATGAAAACAAAATATTAACCGCTTTTTTAGTTTTATCACTTCAATTTATATTTTTACACAATTAAAATATTCCACTGCAATATTTAATATTCACTAATTGGGTTTAATTAAAATACTTACAGTAGAGAGAAAAACTGACATTTCTATTTCAGATATTTTTCCATGTCCAAAATGGAAAATATGTTTGGTGAGGTATAGTTTTTTTTCTAAACATATTTCATACAAAAAAATTTTAAGAAACCGAGTGGAGACTTTTACACAATACAACACTGCATTTCGCATAATTTGTAGAGTTTTTGCATGAAAAAGTGGCAAAGGTAGTCAACAGCTGACTAAAAAATAACCTAAAAATAATAACATAATAATAATAATGAAATAAAAAAATTATTATAAATATAATAAATATAACTATAGACGAAATGGAAAAGTACGAACGATTATAAGAAGTGTTGCGTGGTTCTAATATTTGCTTTCCGCGAAGCATAACTATGAAGAAAGCATTGAGAAGTTCATGTCTTCCTTCCACCAAAATATTGCATAATCTGGCTTCTAGCTTGTCGTCCTTACAAGAAAACAAATTTACTAACATATTTAGAGTTAGATCTTTACATAAAATAATGTAAATTTTACTCCGCCAATGAATAAAATGGTTTTAAGAAATATTTTCAATTTGAGGTTATTTTTTATGGTACTTTGTTTACAAAAATAATGCAGCTGTAAAATCGAAATCTCGTTAGTGTCATAAAGTGCAAATGTAAACGGTCAAGATTTCGGGTCGAGATTTCTATTGAAATCTCGGGATTTGAAAACAGATTTAAACGCAACTTTATGGTGTAAATGTCTAGACGCTCAGACATTGATATGTTTTTAGTTCTGAGGTTGCTGTCACGGCAAAAATATTTTTTTTATTATTTTTTTATAGATTTATTAAGTCTTGTGATGTGATGATGACAAATAGGCAGTTTGTCAGGGTCATTTTAGAAAAACGTAAAAAAGTCTTTAAGAGTCTTTGGTAAATGTCTGCATCTGCTGACTTGTCACTTAAATGGCGCTGCTGATATTGTCTTTAAGACACATTTTCTAGCTGGGATTGCCAGTTCTCTCTAGGCTATAATGTAGATTTAAGTTTTTGCATTAGTACAAACTCTTAAGTAAACTGCACATTGAGAATCAACTCAAACATTTACTAGTTATTTTTGTTTCAAAACGAAAATCGTATGTTTTTTACAAAGAAAAGAACCCCATAAAGACAATCTGATGATAGTACTTGAAAATGCATAAATTGTCCATCGACCATTGGTTCTGGGAAATTTTTATAAAACACACAGACTAGCCCCCTAAAGTCCAGGTTTGTGGTACATTTGAGTGCCAATTCTGAATGAATACAAAATTAACCCTTAAACATATTTTAAGTTTTGACTTATTTCTGGCATCTTTTTTGACACTTTTAAAAAAGGGCCAAAAGAGACCCTTTAATTGCAGAGTTAGAGGGTTAAAATGTTGCACAAAAATGTCCCTCATAGTGTTTTACATAAGTTCGCTGAATATATCCTATACCTAAAATGGAAGATTCACATGTTTTCCTATGCCGATTCACAATAAACATTTTCAAAAGAGGGGAAATTTTAACTCCCCAAAAACATAGGGCCAGACGAAAACTTTTAAAATGCACATACACTTACATTTTTCTTTGGACCCTCTGCCAGAGTTAGTTGTCATCAGACCCTTTTTTTTTTGTACAGTGCAATTTATTTTCCAACACATAACAATTTTAAATTTATGGCCGCCATATTGGATCCGCCATGTTGAATTTTTAAAATTTGATTTCAGATTCGTAATCTGCTACCCAAAAACTTCCCCTGGTGGAAATTTGAAGTAAATCAGGCGACATAAGAAATTTAATGAAAAAATTGTTTGTCGCCATATTGGATCCGCTATTTTCAAAATTCTAATTTCGGATTTTTAATCAGCGGATCCTAGACCTATGTAATTGATTATTATTTTAAGTCCAATATAATAAAAACTAAAATTTAATGGCCGCCATCTTGGATCCGCCATTTTGAATTTTTTTATTTTTTATTTCAGATTCGTGATCAGCAACAACCAAACCCCCCTTTGGGATATCTTTTAGTCCCATATGCTCAATATTCTAGTTTTGGCCAAAATTCAATTATGCTGGCCCACTGTGCAGCGTAGACATCCAGTAAGGCATACTTTTTGGAAATTATAGCGAAGGGGGACAAAAACGGAGAAATCGTCTCCTGCCCCAACCCCTTTGGCTAGAGAACTAAAATTTGAAACTCGAGTTCCCTGGAATATGGGTTAACTCGCTGAATAGATTTTTTTTATCGAATTTTTGGCAAAAATGTAATAAAATTGGTGGTTTAAAAGAAGAAAAGTTCCCCCTTAAAGACCTGCTCAAAACATTTTAGCTAAAAACCTGAAATTTAAAACATTTATTCCAGGGAGTATACGCAAATTCATTGATAAGGTAATTTATAGAATTTTTATCAGGAATGGGGCAAAAATTTGGGGCATTACGGCCTGCCCAAATCGCTAGAGCTAGGAACTTGAAATTTGTCACAGGATTTTTTAAAATTGTAATGGAGAGCGAAAAAGGGTAAAGTTTCCACATTTATGGCCTGCCTAAAACCCTTTTGGCTAGAAACCCTAAATTTAAATCATTTATTCATTGAATTGTTTTTCCTGGAATAATAAAAATAGGGTTCCAAAAGGAGAAAAGTATCCCCATAACGGCCTGTTCAAACCACTTCGAACCGAAATTTGAAATATGTGTTCCCTGGAGTATATGATAATCCATGGATAAGGTATTTTGGAATTTTCGTCAGGAAGATTGTAAAATTTATAAACGCAAAAGGAAAAAGTATCCCCCTGAATGACATGCCCAAACTTTTTAACTAGAAATCTGAAGTTTAAAATACGTATTCTCTGGAGTAAGGATTTCTTCACTGATAAGAAACTGTTATAAACTTTAACCAGGAATGTGTTCAAAATTAAAGGGGAAAAGTCTACCTCTTACGGGTCTGTCTAGCTGGAAAACTGAAAATTGTTATGTGTTCCCTAGAATATCGGCAAATTCATAGATGAACTACTTTTTCGAAATTTAGCCGAGAACGTAGTAAAATTTTGGGTTGAAAAGAGGAAAATGCCCTTCTAACGACCTGCCTTAACTCACGCCTCGTCGGATATTTTTTTCTTGATTGTAAATTTGGGATGTCTCAAAGGACAACAATTATTCCTCGGGAGAAACACATTTACAAGGCGTACCATAAAATTTAAAACCGCCAAAAAAATTATTTTTAATTGCGAATACATGATTTGAAAAAAAACTATTTTTAATTTAATTTCCTTCTAAATATATTTCGGTATTTAAAACTACCGGTTACAAAGTGTCTGACTTTTAAACACTTTTTTTAGAAAACAAAAGAATTTTACAAAGAATCTTTCTAAGCAAAGAAAATTATTAAAGAAAATCTAACTACTATGCTTTATATAAAAATTAATTTGGTTATTTACAACTGCGGTCACGCACATCTTACCACTGAATTTTGTTTGACAAACGCTTGTTTAAATACAAACTATAACGATATTTTTTGCTGTATCGCAATTATATCAATTTATCTGTGCAAGAAACTTCAAACTATAAATAAAAATGGAATATTGTGAAAAAAAAAATTATTTATAAATTAGTAGTGGCATATTAAACAGATATACCTCAAAAATGATTCTCAAATATAAGCGGTTGACTCGAGACCAAAACGGTTATTATTTTTACATTGGAGGAAGAAGGAGTAAGCGAAATTACAAGACGAATAGACGGTAGTCATCCAACCGTGATAAATTTGCTGAAAAAAGAACCAGAACGACCGTTGAGAGAGCAGCAGCTGGAAAAGAACTAGGAGAAAGACATCTGACCGAACAGATACCATTATACACCGAATGAGCCTGAAGAATCGTTTTAAAAGTGCCGTTGAAATAAGAAGAGACCTCGAACAAGACCACAAAGTTAGCATTAGTGTGGAAGCGGTTGGATGACGAGTCCGGGAATTCGGATTTTGTGGCAGCAGACCAGCAAAAAACAACTCCTGACACAAAAAATGATAGCTAAACGGTTGGAGTGGGCCAAAATGCACCGTAATTCGACTTTCAAGATCTGGGGATGTTTTTCTTATTATGTACGAAGTCCTTTGTTGTTTGGGGATGGAATTATGAACGGGCAATGCGGGCATTCTAGTGAGGCTATCTTTCAGGATGACTCCGCAACATGTCACCGTGCACAATAGAGTGCTCCAAGTTTGTATGGAGGAAAATAAATTTTGAGTTTTTGACCGGGCTACGCCCTGGAAAAATTAGGATAATCGGACATCGGAAAGACGTGCCGCATCGGCCCTGAAGTTTGGAACACGGATTACAAGGTGAAAATATGACTTTTTGTGAATTTTCTCGAAAACATTGATACTTTAAAACCAATTCGAATTAAAAACACTAAATAATCGTGATTTAGCGTGAATTCTCATTGTAATAAAGCAATAAAAACTGAAATTGGTTAAAAATCAGCCGAATTGTAACAATTTCCCCAGGTAACTGATGTGTCGCAGGCCAATTAATCAATAAATTCGGGTCCAAATTTTAAAATTTATTGAAATAATCTACTACAGAATCATTTTTTTTATTTTATAAGTTCCAAGAACTCAGATAAGAATTATGTTTTTATATTGCGTTTTGATAACTCGTTTTAAATTAGTGCTAAAAAGGTCGGAATTCTTAAACACTGTTTTCAATTCGACAATTTTAAATTTTTTTAAAGAAATTTTAAAAAAATCAACAATTGGACTTTAAGGTTTCATTAAGAACATATTAGAGATTAAATACTAAAAAAATTGTAGGAATATCTTTTTTCATTTGGCTGCGGCAGAGATTTTCTTTGAGCGGATTTCGAGAAAACAGCGATTTTTAGCATTTATTTAGCTTTTAGGCAAGTTTTTCTTTTTTATTCTTTTAATTCCACATGATTTTTGCCGGAATATAACAACACAAGATTAAATACTTCAATCCTGAAAATTAGGACAAAATATAAATAAATTAAATTGCCCCTGCGTAAGGTCAGCGGTCAAATTTGAGGAGATTTTAATTTTTTTAAACATATTAATATAACAGATATTCCTGAGCTAATATTAATTAAACTTCTTGATATTATTTTTCTAGATCTAAAAATAATATTCTTAATTTAATTTTAGAAAATTAACCCTTAAGTGATGTAGCCTATATGCCCCACTCAAAAAATATTAGTCTATTTTCATCATAGGGTCAAAAAAACCCCCAAGAGAACTCAAGGGTTAATTTTCTAAAATTAAATTAAGAATAATTTTTTTGGATCTAGAAAAATAATATCAAGAAAGTAATTAATGCTGGATCTGATACTGAAGAGTTAACTTTAACTTAGCTATAAAATAAAAGGAAATGTCAAAAAAATATATAAAAATGTTTAGCTACCCAGTGTAGAAACGGTAATGACATATCATTATTTTTTGGACTACGAGTAATGACACCCACTTACCTTCTGAATTATTTAAAAACATATAATAATGAGTTACTGATAATGACTTATTTTTATCATTATTTCAAATAGAAAATAATTTTCTAGATTTTTTTTAAATCTATTTTTAGACTCAATATTTTTTAAACACTGGTAAGGATATATGTAACCACATATTTTTTTTATTTTTTGTATGTTGGCGAGTAAGCTTACTTGTGTGCAGGAGGTCAAGTATGTTTTTATCTATTAAATATTACATGTCGATATAGCTCAGATGGTAGAGCTATTGACTGGCAATCTGTAGACCCAGGTTCGATTCCTGCACCAGGAAATTTTATTTAAAAAAAAAAAAATACAATAAAAAATATTTTTTTTTATATAATTAATTTTTTTGAAAATCTATTTTTAGACTCATTATTTTTGTCAATACTGGTAAGCTCATAGGTAACGATATACTTTTTGATTTTTCGTATGCTGGTGTGTAACCATAAATCATTATTTTTCGCGACATCGCCATATAAAGGTAATAAGAAATGTAATAACAAAAGTAACTAGTTACCATTACCAACCCAGTGTAGAAAATCATTACCAGATATGTGGTTATGTAACTACATACTTGGTAATGGTAACTAGTTACTTTTGTTATTACATTTCTTATTACCTTTATATGGCGATGTCGCGAAAAATAATGAGTTGTCGTTACACACCAGCATACGAAAAATCAAAAAATATATCGTTACCTATGTGCTTACCAGTACTGACAAAAATAATGAGTCTAAAAATAGATTTTCTAAAAAATAAATTATATAAAAAAAAATATTTTTCATTGTATTTTTTTTTTTTTTTAATAAAATTTGCTGGTGCGGGAATCGAACCTGGGTCTACAGATTGCCAGTCAACAGCTCTATCATCTGAGCTATATCGACATGTAATATTTAATAGATAAAAACACAATTGACAAGTAAGCTTACTCGCCAACATACAAAAAATCAAAAAATATGTGGTTACATATATCCTTACCAGTCTTTATAAAATATTGAGTCTAAAAATAGATTTCAAAAAATTTTCAAAAAAATCTAAAAAATTATTTTTTATTTGAAATAATGATAAAAATAAGTAATTATTAGTAACTCATTATTATATGTTTTAAAATAATACAGAAGGTAAGTGGGTGTCATTACTGGTAGTCCAAAAAATAATGATATGTCATTACCGTTTCTACACTGGGAAGTATGTAGTTACATAACCATATATCTGGTAATGATTTTCTACACTGGGTAACTATTATTTAACTCAAAACCCATCCGTACGAAACCCAGTGTAGGTGTCACAAAACATATTTAACAATTTGTGAAAAATTATTTTGGCTGGTCCTTATACGAATATTGACCAGCCGACGAATAGGGACTTATTTGTATATAAATAATAGTTATTTGGTTTTAATTACTAACTCAATGAGAATTTCTTATTTTTACTTTTTAGTTACAAAAATTTTTAATTGTTTAAAAATGAGAATTTCTTATTTTTACTTTTTAGTTACAAAAATTTTTAATTGTTTAAAGTTTTTTTTTACAAAAAATACAAACTTGAAAACTTCAGTCGAAATTTAATAAAACTTGAGCCATTCGTTTGAAAAATCTTGAAAACAGTAAAAAAAACTGCTCCAAATTCAATTATCTTTTCAGACGCACTCGCCCAACATTGAAACCATCTGGTACTATTGTCAGTAAGGCTCAAGAATTTGTCGATATCTACAGAAATCCTCCAAGCCGTCCAGATCCATTATACCCTACACCCCAACCCGACAAAACAGCTGCCAAATGCCGTAAAGATGTATGTCTATTACCCGATTGTTCATGCGGTGGAAGGGATATACCCGGTAAGTGAAAGCAATTAATAAATTTCTTTCCCCCATACTAGTTATTTCAGCTAAACAGTTGAATTATACTATTATACCACACAATAATTCTACAAACAATTTAGGGGATTTAAATGTGGAAGATGTTCCCCAAATAGTATTGATAACATTTGATGATGCTGTTAGTACTTTGAATATTGAATACTATAATGAAATATTTAACAATGAAAAACGTCGTAATCCCAATGGTTGTCCCATAAGGGCTACATTTTATGTATCACACGAATGGACTAATTATGGTATGGTACAAGATTTGTACGCAGATGGTCATGAAATGGCCTCACATACAGTCTCGTAAGTTACAAAGTTAATATAAAAAAAATAACTTATCAAACCATCAAACTGCATCATGCCCTATTTAATGAATCCTTGTTTAGTTTTTGGGAATCATAATATAAAATTTTAGTTTTTTTGTTCTTCTTCTTTTGGATAATGTTTTCGTTGGCATTTTTTTCTATTTATATTTTTTATATTTTTTTTTTTATTTTCATGTGCTTTATCATCATTACCATACGACCCATATATATTGTTATCTCCCTTATCCAAAAACCCCATCCATGCCTTTATGTTTTGACCCCCATCAAAGGTGATATGCCGGTTGAACAAGTTCCACAAATTGTGTTGATTACCTTTGATGATTCCGTTAATGATTTGAATAAACAATTGTATCTTGATTTATTCGAAAAGGGTCGTGTTAATCCTAATGGCTGTCCCATCACGGCCACATTTTATGTTTCACATGAATGGACTGATTATAGTCAAGTACAAAATTTATATTCAGATGGTCATGAAATGGCTTCACATACAATATCGTAAGTATTTTGGTTAACTTAAAGCAACCTATTTTTTCAACTAATGCACCAACAAAAACAATTTGCACGAGTAGTTAGACACAAATGTTAAACCAAAATGTTAACAACAAAAACAACAACTTTTCAAAAACTAAACCATAGTCCAAGCAACACAAAAAGGAAAGAATTGTTTGAACTTTATTAAGTAGGTTTGAGGTTAAGAAGAAGAATAAACATTTTTTCAAAGTTATAAACACATTATTAATTTCCAAATCAAACTAGATCTAGTTTCTCCCTTTTCTTATGGACAGGCTTCATCAGTGATTTTCCATTAAATTGTATTATTGTTTACATTTTATTGTCAGATTGTCTCTATATGATTACTTTTTCAACAACCTGTCGGCTGTAGGAATCGAACCAATGCACTCCCACATTACAAACGTAACTATACTAGAGTTCGACAGATTACCCATCTCACCCACGTAAGGCCTTGCTCATAGTGTGGCTAACTCATAGTTTTCTTTCCTATTCATCTTTCTGTTATTGTTTTTACTCTCAGAAGTGATCAAAGAATCAGAATGTCTACAAATGCATTGAAATGTGCAAAGAAATTTGAAAATAACACACAAAGTAACAACAACGAAAATAATTTTGTTGTTGCTTTGTGTGCTATTTTCAAATTTCTTTGCACATTTCATTGCATATAAATAAAGGTATTAGAGATCTATCTGACTGTGTATAAAACATATCGAAACATGCCTTAATTTTTGGGCAATTTAACAAATTGTCGCATTGTCGCAAATTTCGCATTAAAGGTAGCAACTGTAACTTAAAAAAATAAGACCGCAACGAATTTGAAAACCGAAATCGTTTCAAGAAAATATTTTACATTTTTTTATGGATTTGACTTACACATTTGAGTAACATTTCATTTGAGCATTATTATGTGGAAAATGTTTAATGATGTTTTGGGAAACCCGTAAGAACCTCAATAATTTTCTTTATAACTCCAAAGTTTGTTAAAAATTTTTTGGCAGATTATAGCCATATACAGCTATGGACATGGAAATATGACACTTTTATATGTTAAGAAACATAATTATTTATTTTGAAAAATAAAACAAAAATAAAATTTTTTATTTCATATACGGGAAGTGTTATTATTAGGATATTCAATTAATCGGCTTTTTATTTTAATCGATTAATCGTGCAAATAATTATTCGGGGTTTTTTCTTAACCGGTTAATCGAACAAAATTTTAAAGTTAATCGATTTATCGAAAAAATTTTCTGTAAAATAATATACATACACTTGTTGTATTTTTAATAATTTTATTTAAAAAAGGAACAAAAATAAATTCAGTAACTCTTCTGAAGTTCATAAAAATTAAAAAAATATAATAATTGAGATCAGATTTTGTCAATATTTTTATTTTTTCTATATCCTCTTTCACATATTCAAATTTTATCTAAATCGGAAAGGTTAAAGGGTTAAAGAAGAATATAAGACCCCGTACATTAATTTGTATCTCTTGCGTATGCACTGAATACATAAAAAACGTAAATGTAGAGAGGAATTCTATTGAGAATTGATATTCCCTCTACGTTTCCGTACCTCCATCCCTTTATTTTATTAATTCAGAGTGTTCACTAAACAAGCTTTATTATATTGAGCATTAATTATAATTAATAACTATAATAATCATTATTTACAATAATTTTTAATGCTTTTGTTTAATATCAACGTTTAAAAAGTCGTAAAAAATAATTAAAAATTTATTATACGGAAATAGATACGACTACTATACCAGATAAGTCACAACAAGTAGTAATTTGGAAGATGACAAAGCAAACTGTGATAATTCGTTGTTGTTTTTTCTTTGGGATTTAAGATGTTAATTAACACCCGTACTTGAAAACATGAAATTCTCATTGATTTGAAGCTAACAAATATTTCTAGAAATTCTAAAAGGTCGTCCCTTGATTATTTTTTTTAGGCCAGAATGAAATACTGTTAGGTACAAGCCGACAGCAAATTATTTATCCAATTTTTTTAAAAAAGTTTTGAGATTTTAGCATATTTACTTTAATAAAAAGTTTATATGTTTTTAACATTTTTGTAATTTTCTACTAATTTCGGTTAATCGATTAATCGCATGAAATTATTCGAATTATTCGTTATTCAAAATTTGGACATTTTAAATTATTAAATAACACCTTAATTTTCTGCCTTAGCTATGCATTTTAGAAGTAAATCGTTTATAAAGAGAAAGTTTTAGGTCTTGTTTATATAAACGTAAAAAAACAATATATAGAAAAAGGTCGCAAAAGTCTAAAATTAAGCTGGTTTGTAAGTCTCCTCATAAAAAATTATATCTAAACATAATTGCTTAGGTGCAGCGACAAAATATTTTTAAACCTTTCTTTAAATAGAGAAAGCGACATAACTTTTCTGTCTTCATATTCGTAATTAGAAGGCCAAAATATTTACTTTAAAAAAGTTTTATTAGAAGTCAAGATTACATGACAACACAAACTTTAAATTTATATTTCTTTTGTACCAATAATACTTACTAAAGCACAAAAACTCTTTTGACAGAGTAAGTAACTCACTTACATTTCTATTAAGTTTAACATAACCTCTAAACGAAATCACTTAACTTTTAAAACTCTTTACTAAACCATATGCACCCAAAGCTTTATTCATGCACAATATCAAAGCAAACTTATGCCAAATGCACTAATCACTTAAGGCTCTATTCATAACGAAAACGAACGATTGCCTTTTATTATTAGAATTTGTATGTCTACAAATTATGCTCTCATTGCGACAGTTTTCGATATAAATATAGCAGAGTTAATTGATATATTATTAAAGCTTAAAAATTAACTCAAACCAACTTCCCCCTTTCCAACAAAAAAATCTCAAAAAACAGTCACAGTTTTGGTGAACAATTCTCGCAAAAGAAATGGACCCGTGAAATAGCTGGACAACGTGAAATTTTGGCAGCTTATGGTGGTGTTAAATTATCTGATGTCAGAGGCATGCGTGCTCCTTTCTTATCGGTGGGAGGCAATAAAATGTACAAAATGTTATACGATTCTAATTTCACTTACGACTCATCAATGCCTGTCTATGAAAATCGTCCACCATCCTGGCCTTACACTTTGGATTATAAAATATTCCATGATTGTATGATCCCGCCCTGTCCCACAAAGAGTTATCCAGGCGTTTGGCAAGTACCTATGGTTATGTGGCAAGATTTGAATGGTGGTCGTTGTTCTATGGGTGATGCTTGTTCAAATCCTTCTGATGCTGAAGGTGTTTCGAAAATGATAATGAAAAATTTCGAAAGACACTACACAACAAACAGGTAATGGTTTAGCAACAAAGCTTGACTTGAAATGGACTGTATTTTAATTGAAATCTTGTCTTTCATAATTTCAGAGCTCCGTTTGGTTTGTTCTATCATGCTGCTTGGTTTACTCAGCCCCATCATAAAGAGGGTTTTATTAAATTCTTAGATACTATTAACGCTATGCAAGATGTATGGATTGTTACAAATTGGCAGGCTCTACAATGGGTCAGAGATCCTACACCCATTTCAAGAATTAATTCATTCCAACCTTTCCAATGTGATTATTCGGTAAGTCAAACTTTCTTGAAACGTACTTAGAAGAACAAGAATTTCAAAAAGTAAATTTTATGTCAGAAAGTAACTTTTATTTCAAAATGTACCTTTAATTTCAAAAAGCGCCTTTAATTTCAAAAATTATCTTTTAATTCAGAAAGTACCTTTTAATTGAAATGGTCCCCTTTAATTCAAAAAGTACCTTTTAATACAAAAGGTACCCTTTAATTCATAAGGTACCCTTTATTTCAAAAAGTATCTTTACACATTAAGGCAAAAAGTACATTTCAATTTAAAAATTATATTTTAATACAAAGAGTACCTACCCTCTTTTAATTCAAAAAGTACTCTTTAAGTCAAAAAAGTACTTTTAGATCAAAAAATGCCTTTTAATACATTAAGTACTCTTTAATTAAAAAAGCACTCTTTAATTCATAAAGTACCTTTTATTTCAAAAAGTAACTTTTATTTAAAAAATCACCTTTAATTTGAAAAAGTAACTTTTATTTAAAAAAAAATATCTTTTATTTTGAAAAACACATTTAATTTCAAAAAGTACTTTTTATTTTAAAAAGTACTATATATTTCCAAAAGCACCTTTTGATGCAAAAAGTTGGTTTTATTTAAACAAAAATATTTTTTATTTCAAAAAGTACTTTTTGATTCAAAAATACCTTTTATTTCAAAAAAGTACCTTATAATTTAAAAAGTAACTTTTATTTCAAAAAGTACTTTTTTATTTAAAAGTACATTTTATTTTAAAAAGCCCCTTTAATTTCAGAGTTATATTTTATTAAAATAAAGCTTTTTAAAAAAAGTACCATGTATTAAAAAAGTATCTACTTATTAAAATATTAGTTTTCATTTAAAACGAAACTTTTTTACTACAAAAATTTAATACATTTCCTTATTTTATTTCACAGGATCGTCCTAAACGTTGTAATAATCCTAAAGTTTGTAATCTCTGGCATAAATCTGGTGTTAGATACATGAAGACCTGTCAACCCTGTCCAGATATTTATCCCTGGACTGGTAAGACCGGCATACGATCATCACGTATTGATAACGATATTGAAGATTCAACAGCGTAAATGAATTTTTAATTTAAAGCTAAATTTCAAAACAAATTCAAATTTATATGAACAAAATTTTTTTAAAAACCCCCCATTGAATGGCACAAAATAGGTATTCAAAATTGAAATTAAATGATTTTAAAAAGAAACAACCTTTAACATTCACTCGTTTTTAAATTCAAAGATATTAAACACAAATTTAAAGTTTTTATACAAAAGAATTATATGATTTTTTTTATTATAAAATATGGGCCAGTATTATTTATAGTCCGACTTAACACAGAAGAATGTTTGACTTAAATATTGCTTAAGTAAGAATTTTTCAAACAAAATTTTCTACTTAAGAAAAATTTTAGTAAAAATTCAAGTGCTGACTATAATACTGTCCCTACCTAGTTTTAGATTAATTTTAGTAAAATTTTATTTAAACTAAAAGTTAATGTTTTTCGAAACCTTGTTGTTAAAATTATTTATTTCGGTGTTGTTTTAGATATGTATTTTAATTTTAAACCAAATTATTTATTCAAAATTGTTTTTTTTTTTTTTTTTTAATTTTAGTAGCATATAACCTAAAGTTTTTAAAAATAATTTTTGTTTTTTTATATTAAAAACAAAAAACAATAATATGGCCACTTTTAAGCGCAATATTAGTAATAATTGTTTAATTATTATTAAAAGTTAGTATTAATAAACTGAATTTTCTTGTTTTTCGTTTGTAAAATATTGCAAATTCTCTTCATTTTTTAATTACGAGTGTATTATAATTATAAAAAACTATACATATTATATATAAGTCGTCATAAAACATAGTATAGAATATGTGATACAAAAAAAACTGTTTTAAGATTTTAAAACAAAAATCCTATACAAGAAAATACCGAACATTTTGCGGATCAAAATACTCATTATTATCAACTGTGTGTATGTACCTTTCACTATTTTTCTTCATCACAAACATTTCCTTTATATATTTAGTTATTTTTATAAATATTCATATTTTATCATTTTATAAACATGTTCTTATTTTATAACTTTTTAAATAAATTTACATTTCAAATCAATTCATTGCATAATCTTTGTTTGAATTTTAAACCATTTTTTGAGGAAATCCATATAAATTCGATTGATTTCTTCCAAACGAATTGACTCGGTTGCCATATCCCCCTTAATTCGGTTACAACAGCAGTATTCGATTGTAACCGTATTTGATTGTAACAACCGTATTCTGTTTCCACAAATCATAAGAACTTCTTAATAAAAGGTACTTTTTTAATAAAAAGTCCTTTTCAAGAAATGGTCAACTTCTCTTATATGCAAAAGTGGTACCTAAATGAAAGGAAATTTCGCCAAGGTTAAAAAAATGGTATTTGACCAAGATCTATGAACAAAAAAAATCACAGCGGCGATCAAATTAGAGCACCCATGAAGTATATGTAGGAAATGTGCGAAAGTATAATTTTTTCACCTCCCCACGTATTTTGCGGTAGATTCGGCGTATAAAATAATATCCCCGCAAAAATTTGTCCTCTCTGATTGAAACAGGCCAGTCACCTGCGGCTTTTAGCCTTCACTCAGATAAAAAAGTTTGTAAAAAAATTTATAAACAGTTTCCAATCGCACTATACTATTTTTATACTGATTATTAGTACAATTTTTAGTTTTAGTAATCATTTTTGCTATTCTCTTATTACAAATTACGGATTTTTTTACTAATTTTTGCTGCTGATTTCAGCAAAACATTTTACAAATTTTTCAAAACCGAGTGCTAAATTTAGCAGTAAAATATACTAATTTAAAAATATTTTTTTTTTTTTTTGATTTTTTACAATTCTTGTTTAGTTTATATTTGCTACTATTGATATATTCTTATGTGCTAATTCATAAAAAAATTTATTTGGTATTTGAAGCTTGCTATAGTTAAAGTAGATATTTCGCTTAATAAAGAGTTATTAGAAATCTTGATTCATAATCGTATTTTAACTATGAATTAATTTTTCGATTTGATACTGGCAACACTATTGTTTATTTTCTCTCTTCTCCCAAAAAAGTCGTAAGTGATTTACAAATTTAGTAAACGATTGACTCGGTAATCGGAAGTGAAAATGTATTTCCTTAAATTAGAGAACTAATGATGTGCTAAGATAAATTTAAAAGCCATTCAAAATATTTTTTTTTTATTTATAAAGCAAATCAATGGAAATGTGTGTAAAAAAGTAATTTTTTAGAACATATTATTCAAAGCATACAAAAGTAATCGAATTTCGAATAATGTTTTGACAGTCTGTACATCACTATTGCTTTGTTTTTCTTTTTAATTTTATTTTTACATTTTTTTGGAAATTTTTTCGAAAATGGTCATTGGCTACGCAATTGTTGTAGTTTTTTTCAGTTTGATGGATGCAAGTTGTTGAAAGCCACACATTCTAGGGATGGGATGGCTTTAATAAATCATTTCATTCCTGAAAATGAAATAATTAACAAATAAATGGTGGCTTCCTCACTCCAAACTTTATAAAAAGTTTAAAGTTAGTGAGTACCAACTATAAACCTTTATTATTTTCTTCATTATTAAGCAAATATGAATACTGTTTTTCACAAATTAGCTTAAAATCCTGCAATAAGACTGTTGTAAAAGTTTATGAATTAAACCATTAGTTTAGAAATAACACCCAGAAAATTTTATTGCATCTCCAATGCAAAAAACGGCAATAACTGACTCCAAATTTCAGTACGATGAAGTAATTATGCGCTTGTTACAATCGAAAGAAAAAAATTTTTTTTTTAGATTTTACATTTTTTTTTTATTTTTTAGTACAATTTTTAGCAAATTTCAGCGGATTGATTTTAAATTACAGTTTACAGCAATTTACGGAAATTTAGTAGCTGCAACTAATTATTTATACTAATTTCATTGTACTAAAATTATGATATTTAGTAAGTTTTTTAACTGATTTTAGCAAATCGATTTTAAATTGCATTTTACATAAATTGTACTAAAATTTAGTAGCGGCTACTAATTTTATTGTACTACAGATCAGCAGACATGTGTTGCTAAAATTAGCAAAAAATACCGCTGGCCTCAAAACAGTTAAATTTCCCGTAATAACAGCACAATATTCAGTAGCCATTACAGACTTTTTAGGTTGAGTGTAAAATGGACTAAAATTAGTTCAAAGTTTCTTTGCGCTACAACTCTTAAGGTTTTACAGAAAAATACTAAATGGGCATATCTACAGGCAATAATGTGGCTAGAATTTTTCTCATAAACACTTTTGACGCATCAATGACGCATCATGGTGATTTAAGTGGTTAAAGTCAAAATTTGTGTTTAACCACTTAAATCACTTTGACTTTAACCACTTAAATCACCATGGCCCGTCATTGATACGTCAAAAGTGTGTATGAAAAAAATTCTAGCCACAATATTGCCTGTAGGGGTGCCTATTTAGTATTTTCCTGTAAAACCTTTACTTAAGAGTTATAGATTTGAACTAATTTTATTTTAGTCTACATTTAGGGCTAAAGCCGCGGGTGACTGGCCTGTTTTAATCTGAGATGATCAATTTTTGCGGGGATACTATTTTTTACACCCAATCTACCGGAACGTGCGTGGGGAGGTGAACAAATAAAGCTTTTGTACATATGGGTGCTCTATTTAGCGCCAATTCTGAATAAGCACAAAATTAACTCTTAAACACATTTTAAGTTTTGACTAATTTCTGGCATTGAACCTAAATTTTAAACTTTGATGTCTTCAGAAAGGGAGATGCATGTTTTAATGAACTATCCGCATGATGTTGGTGAATTATTGCGTAAAGTAAGTTCATTGAAATTTTATCCAGAAAGCTCTATCTATGCAGCTTTTTTCCGCATTGGAACATTCCCTATTGGAACATTGGTAAATTTGACTTTTTAGGGCTTCTGTTTTCCCCTGTTTTGTGTTTCTGTAGGATTACCGGACTGGCGGACCGGTAGGGCACGTAGATCGTCGATGACCCAAGTAGGGAATTGGATCGTCTCTAGGCTCCTTAGGTGTAGGTTAGAGGGTCTGCAATGGCACATTGAGTGGGTTTTCTGCATGGTTTTAATGAATTGTCCGCACCATGTTGATGGATTATTGGGTAAAGAGAGTTCATTTAAATTTTATCCGGAAAGCTCTCTAGTAGTAGTTTTTCCCTATTTGAATTGTATTAGATTTATTTTTACACAGCGCTAAATTAATTGAGAATATAAAACTTTTGATACCCATAGTCAGTGTTACCATATATTTTTTTAGAAAAACTGTAAAAAAAAACTGTTTCCTTATAGAAAAACTGTTTTTGTAAAAAATTTTAAAAATCAGAATAAATTTTTGGATGCCGAAGTATCCTGGGACTAAGATATTATCCCAGGGTCTCAATTTTCAAAATATCGAAATTTAAATAATTTAAATGCGTTGGCATTTATAGTAATCAATTTTTTGCACAGCCTTCTAATAAAACGTTTTTTTAAAGAATTTTAGTCTCCAAGGCCCGAATCTGAAGTAAAAAAAAATTCACCGAATCAATCTTCCGAGATGTGAACCTTTTTTTATTAACCCCTAACTTAGGATAGAATACTTTACTGGTCAATGTTGGACTACAAAATATTCTTTATGGATTTGCATTCCACATAAAATTGCCTTTCATGGGATTAAGTATTGTTATGTCGGGAATTGTTTGACGGTGTGTAAAAAATCCACGTAAAAAATTACGTTTCTTTAGAATTATCCTCGATCATAATTGAAAAAATAGTAATGAATTGTTATCCAGAATTGCCAAATATTTATTTAAAAAATAAAAAATCAATTTCGGCCTTGTTTCATTTAGAAATGTCTGAAAAGTTCTGCTAAAAAATGTCCGTCGCATATATGACGTGTCAGATTTGGTTTAGCCAATTTTATTCCGTGCTAATTTTTGATGAAATTTGTTATAAAAATGTTTCGTTTTTGCAGTAAGATATTTTGCAGTATTATATTGGCATTTTTAAATTTATTTATGTTTCGATTTTATCTAATTTTTTACAATATTAAAGTTTTATTGTAATTTTTCACTTTCTAGGTTTATAAATGGCTTATAAAATAAATTTTTTATACAAAATTCATTTTATAAACGCGTTGTAAGATTTTGAAATAAATAATTATGCATAAGCACTTTTATATTTTAATTCTTAAATTTTAGTTAAAAAAATAAAAAAATTTTAAATTAAACAAATGTGCCGATTTAATATGAAAAAACTGTGAAAAAATTCATAAATTTAAAAAAACTGTTTTTTACATAAAAAAAAACTGGAAATCTGTTAGGCATCCCAAAAAACTGTAAAAAACAGTTAAAACTGGCTATATGGCAACACTGCCCATATTGCCAATGTTATTTAAAATATTGAGAAGAGCTCTCTGGTAAAGTCGTCTTAAAGCTGAACGATAATGAAAATCGAAAAAGCTGAGATACCTCGATTAAATTAAATACGCTTATTATGTGTAAATTAGAACGAATACCAACATAAGTTCCCTGAACACATCCTACACCTAAAATGGAAGATTCACATGGTTTCCTCCTAGAATCCAGGTTTGTGGGACATTTGAGCGCCAATTCTGAATAAGTACGAAATTAACTCTTAAACACATTGAACTTAAATTTGCAACTTTAATGTCTTCAGAGACTTATAGTAAAACTCCATAACAAATATTTTTGTGGAACAAAATTTTAGACATGTTTTCATAGAAAAATAGCTTTTTGATCCCACTTTTTAATACTTAAACTTGAGATTTGGCCGATAAAAAATACGTGTTTCTTATTCTTTTCTTCTATTTAACATATCCAAATTGCTTGTAAGACTTTTACACACAAAAAAAAATGCAGAACTGAAACGGTTTCTGTGGGAAATTCAAAAGGAACTAACAGGTTTTATAGAAAACACAGGGGGTTTCTTTATTAAATGGTCTTCTATATCGAATCTATAGGAAACCCATTAAATACTAAGAAATCGTCAGAAAATATCTCAGTTTCTGAGATTTTTTGTATACGAGTAGTAAAAGTCCTTAGAATCTAAGATTTTCTCTATAGAAAATGTTCCACAAAAGTGAGAATTTTCTGAAGGATAAAGTCTTTAAGCTCTAAAATTTTAAGTGCTTTTAACTTAAGATAACAATTTTCAGGACCTTTAAGCATTTCTTTAAAAAAAAGTCTTAAGAATCTAATGATTTTTCTATTCAAAATATTAAAGGTTTTCAATATAAAAAGCCTACATAACTGAGGATATTTAACAGAAAAAATTCTTTAGAAGTTTGAAGAAAAATAAGTCCTCACAAAATGTGTCAGAATTGAACAAGGTTCCAGAACTGATTCTAGGGCAACCGGTTCTAGTTTAGAGCTATAGAAGCGGTTGCTTTTGGGATTATTTAAAACAAAAATTATCGGTGTTAGAATTGACAGTAAAAGGGGTTGTAAAGGAAAAGTAGCTATTATGCAAACTATTCTTTAGAATAGAAAATTTTCGTGAGTACTTAATATATTACATTTTGTTTATTATTTTAATATTGCGTGATATGAATAAAACTTAGCAATTACTTCGAAGTAATTACTTTGGGCTTAGGAATGGCTTTTAACTCCATATTTACCAATTGGCTGGTAGAATAGCATGAAATGTAAACGAAAATGAAAAAATTAAATTTCTAGTCTACTCCCAAGCAGACTAGAAGATTTGTGAAGTAATTGCTTAAAAAAACCTGTACTTCCCCCTATTCGTAATATCTATTTTTTATTCATATGAGCCATTGTCAATAATATCTTTAAAAATAATTTTCCATTTTGAGTTTCAAAGAAACATAAAACATAAGAATTTTGGAATGAGATCCTTAAATAATTTTTGACTTTTTTATTTCATTTAAATCATGCGTATTTCTTCTTATTCTTTCGAGTTTTTTTGAACTATACTTGTAATTCTCAAAAAATGGTTTTACAATTGTATATTATTTTCAATCAACATATTTGCCAATATAGCATTTCCCATTATAATTTTTTTGTTCAATCCCTTTTCATTATATCACTTTTTACCATATTTTATTATAGTTTTTGTAATTTATAAGTTTTAAAAAAATATTTAATTATAATTTAAATTAAAAACTTAAAACATTTTTGTAGAAAAGCAAAATGTTAAGTCCTAGTAAAAAAAAAAAGTATACTAGATCTTATTTAAAACATGTTTAAAATTTAAATTTTATTAATATAAGTAAAATATCCGTTAATTATTTTTTGTTTTCATCCACACAAAAACCATAATTTCATAATTAGTCATAATTCTTCACACACTATATTTGTTTATAAAATTTGCCCATAATTTGCCCCTTAATTTTAAATATTTTTCTCTAATTATCGAATATTAAAAAAAACAAATGGTATCGATATCGAAATAAAATATTTAAATTCATGTTTTGTATTAAAAATAATTCAGAAAAGCAAATGGTATCGAAATAAATTGAAATGTATGTAAAACCTATTTTTTTATCCATAAGTTGACATAACGAAAGTATTATTAATTTGAAATCGCAATTGATACGAGTATTGTAAGAAATGATCATTCAAAATCAACAAATTTTTATTTAGTCCAAAATTGGTTATGTGTTTTATAGTTGAATTAAATTTTTTTAACAAAACGAGTGAATATTTTTTTAAATAATTATTTTGTGCTTAATGTAATAATAAAATAATAAGAACAATTTGCATGTTATCTTAGAAAATACTCTAACATTTACAAGGATAATAAAAAATAATTTAAATAATAAAAACTAATGAGTTTTTTCATTGAGCAAATATTGGTGATCGATATTTGTGTGTATGAATAAGATTAAATATAACAACATTTCTTAATATTTTTGAAATAAAAGCCGATTGTATATACTTTAATATATTACCAATGGTTTGTATGTGTGCCCTGACCCGAATCAAAAATGTGGACTTGACAGCCAAAATTAAAAAAAAAAATTATAGGATTTCCAATATCAAATCTGAAATTTTTGTTTCTGTTTATCATTTTCGGTAGTAGTATCTATTTAAATCCAAAATTTTGGTGCAATGAAATTTCTATTCCATATTGAATATTAAACATTTCTAAAAAAAATAGTTTTACATAAATATGTTTTCCAAGAAAACGACCCCGTTACAGGAAAAGATATGTCGCACAAATGTCAACCTTACAGCATTTATTGTCCTATATACACTGGCGAGCAAAAGTGAGTGCATGTCAGTACTTGAGGAAACTTATAAGTTCAGGCATAAAAATATCAGACACGGGGACTAAAGTATACTTTTCTGAAAGCAAAAGGTTCGCTTAATCTAAATCTGGCCTCAGAAATGTCCTTCCATATCAGACCTTCGAGCTGTATAAACGAGAAAAGCTTAACTTTTCTTCAAAATATTTCGATTCGGATGTTTCCTCGAAAAATATTTTTAACCCGATTCGTAACGACATCTCAATACATAGCTCTTCCTTTTTCAAATGGTTTTTGAATTTTTCTGATGACATATTTTTATGGATTTATCGTTTTTTTAAATTTGGGCCTTCACCGCAATTTCAAAGAAAAATTTTAAAAAAATAAAACGCGCAAATTTTAAAAAACGATAAATCCGTAAAAAAAATATGTTTCTTGACAAATAAGGAGTATAATCTTTCAAATCTGGAAATTTTGTAGAAAAAAACAACAATTAAATAAATAGTTATTTTTCCTTTTATTATTTTGTCTGATAAATAAGAGTATTAAAAGTATGTATATAAGAACAAAAAAATATCCATTTCATTTTGTGGTCCACTCCGATCTTAGCTTTTTTCCGAATGCCTTCCATTTAGTTTTTGACAGTGCTGTTTGTTATTGCTTTGGATACAACTTTCCACTTTTTTCAAATTTTTTTATATAGTTAGCAGTCTGTTTGGTCTTCTTTAACTTCGCTTTTATTAGAGTCCAATACCTTTCAATGGGTCGACATTGAATATTTGAATATTTGAATTTATTTATTTGACAATCCCACACAACAAGATATATATCTTTTAAATTAAAGTATGGGATTTAAAAATTGGTAGGTACATAAATGAGTTACATTTTAAAATTTTATATAAATTAATTTTAATTTAACTAATTAATGATAGTAAAAATAATAGACAATAATTGAAATGACTAATAAATAAAATAAACACATTATAAATATATAAAAAAAAATAATAATAATAAAATAAATTAAATAAAAAATATAAAATACGGACAGTGAAATTAAGTTTATGTCATATAATTACGTTGAAAAATGTTCAACAATCTCTTTTTTAAACCGTGTTGCATTGTTGTTGGTTTGTATGTTGTTTGGAAGAAGGTCCAAAGATGGATGGCGTTAAAATAAAATTGCCACTCAGAAATTAGGCTTCTGTAACGGAGAGAGACTATCATTTTACCCCTCATAGATTGAAAGAAGTTAAGACGATTATAAAGTTTTTGTGGCTCTCTTATATATATTATCTTGTGAAGCAAAGTGAGTATTCTGACATTCAAAAGAATTTCTAGGGACATGCCATACAACTGTTTCGAGAAGGAAGAGACTCTATTTTACCGATCACGCCTTGAAAGTCCAAAAACATATCTTACAATTTTATTGTATATCACGTTTAATTAACCCTTACTCGCAGAATCACAATGTGCAAAAAGCTCACAGCCATATAACAAACTGGGCATCAAATAAGCTTTAGCAATAAGTACTCTGATTTCTAAAGGAGTACAGAACTGAATTGGCCATAACGTTCGAGCATATAATTAATCTTGCCAACTACAGAATTTACATGGTTAGACCAACTAAGCGTGTTATTGAAAATTATCCCAAGATTTTTTACAGATGGAACATTTGGTGGGTTCATGTCTTTTTCAACAAATTTAATATTATTAGCTCTGAGCAGTTTTAAGGTAATTGAAACATAGTGAGCTGAGCCAAATCAGGCCAGAATAGAGTAGATCTACCATGTTTTTTTAGAAAAGGTATTAATCTTATTTTTAGGTGCTCTTCCATGTACACATCTCCGTTAATTGTACCTGTTGTTATATATGAAGATGTCTTTTCGCCGCATTGGCAAATTCCATGCCAAACGAGATACTTCAAACCCAACTTTTCAATGCCGATAGATGTTTCAAAATAACGTTTCAGGACTGGATCTACCGTACTTCTTGCCATTTTCAAATCTTTTGAAATAAAATGTACTGCTCGGTATGGATTTTCATTCCATATGTCGATAATTAATTTTCGTCGTTCCAATTGATTCATAATTGCTGAAAAAGTATCACTCAAAGGAATCAAAATGTTATGTTGACACAATTTTATGAAGTTACTGAATATTTTCCTATAAAGTTTTTCATTAATGATTTGGAGCATAGCCTACTTTAAAGGTTCCAGATTTGAAAGATTACACTCCTTACTTTAATTTTTAAGTTTGTGTGTACTTCGTTCTAATATTTCGCACACAAAAATAATACGGTGCTTGTTTAGAAATTTCTTGTGTCTTTAGTCATAAAAACAACGCTAAAGAAAAAAGACGCGTAAGAAGGGAAAAAGTTGTACATTTTATTATATAATTAAAATAATAAGGTTAATTAGTAACATAAAGTATTTATATTTTATTTATTTATGTGAGTGTTAAAAAAATTTGTATTTCTTTTAGCGGCTCTTTAATATTTCCAGAAAAAAAGGAAGTCAAGAAAGCCAGAAAAAAAGGAAGCCAAACAAGCAATATTTTATTCCTCGCAGGCAGACATCTACAACAATATCTTAAAAGCATGAATGATAACCGAAACGATTCGGTTATCGGTAAGGTTAACGCTATTTTAGTATTACGCTTATTTCCGTAACGGTATTTTAAAGATAACGGTATTTCGGTTATTTCGGGAACGGTATTTTAGGGGTAACGGAAGTCAGTTGAAAGGGTTTTGAATCGATAACGGTATTTTAGCGGTATTGCCTGCCAACCCTGCTTAAAAGTGTATACTAAAAGTTATCTTAAGTGTAATTTAGTTTTTAAATGTAAATTTTAATTTATTTTCATTAAATTAATAACACTGTGAGACAAATGGTAGGGGTCAGTGATCGGGAAGGGTTCAAACTACCGGGGAAAGTTATATCGGTAAAAAAGAAGTTATACGTGTGTAGGGTTCTACATATTCCCCTTTACCATTTTTATAAAAATATTTACAAACTAGATTTTAAAATATTATATAAAAATGGTAAAGGGGAATATGTAGAACCCTACATTAGAATATGTAGAACCCTACAACGTGTCCCGGCGTTTCGCTGGGTCACCCCTAGGAATCGAGATATATCGATTTGACCTTTGGTGGTATTTTTTTTGACATAACTCAAGAACCACTAGTCCAATTTTGCTCAAACAATTTTAAAAAAATAAATGTATGAAGAAAAAATATTTTTTGCCTAAAATATTAAAAAAAAAGTAATAAACAAAAGGTTATTGATTTTTATGGTAGCGGTAACAAACATTTATTTTTACCGGCAAAACTGTTGAGTATATAGAAAAACGTTATATGAACAGATTAAAGGAATTGTAATTTTTAATTTTTTTAAAATTGTTTGAGCAAAATCGGACTAGTGGTTCTCGAGTAATGTCAAAAAAAAGATATATCTCGATTCCTAGGGGTGACCCAGCGAAACGCCGGGACACGTATAACTTGTTTTGACCGATATAACATTTCCCGTTGGTTTCATCCCATCCCGATTTTGATTGTCGCATAGTGTAATAGGCGTTAACCAACAAAAATAGTAGTTTTTACAGTTTTACGATTGTTGCTTTGGCAGTTTCACAATGATTTTAGTATATGTTGTTTTAACTGCATTTGTAGTAGAACATTTGACAGTTGATTTTCAAAAGTTAAAAGTAACTACATATTGCAGTTGATTTAACTACAAATGTAGTAAACACGTTTTCAATTGCAAATACAGTTACTAACTATAATTTACAGTTGATTCTACCTACATAATTTCTTGAGGACAGCATATAACTATAAATATCAATTTTTCATTTGACTAAATATATGAAAGAAGAAAGCTGGCATGAAAATTAAATTTTTTTTTTTTTTGGAAATATTACTGGGAAAGAAGTTGATCATTTTATACTTTAATTTCAGTTTAAAGCAGGGTTGGCAGGCAATACCGCTAAAATACCGTTATCGATTCAAAATCCTTTCAACTGACTACCGTTACCCCTAAAATACCGTTACCGAAATACCCGGAATACCGTTATCTTTAAAACACCGTTACCGAAATAACTGAAATACCGTTATCCTTAAAATACCGAAACCGAAATAAATGAAATGTCACTACCTTTAAAATACCGTTACCGAAACAAATGAAATATTGTTATCCCTAAAATACTATTACCGTTATTTTTAATTTTCTGCTTTTGGTAATTTCACGTGGTTATTGAGTATTTTTTGTACATTAAGTTGATAAATTGGTTCTGTTTCTAATCTCGTTTGTTTTTTGTAAAAAAAAATTACGGGATGCATCGAAATAACTGACCACCGTTACCCTTAAAATACCGTTACCGATATAACTGAAATACCGTTAACCTTAAAATACCGTTACCGGAATAACCCAAATATCGTTATCTTTAAAATACCGTTACCGAAATAACTCAAATACAGTTATCCTTAAAATACCGATACCGAAATAAATGTAATAGCATTACCCTTAAAATACCGTTACCGAAATAACCTAAAATATCGTTACCCTAACGATAACCGCATTCGTTTCGGTTACCATCCATGGTTTAAAGTCAAATTGGATCTGATTATTATATGGATCACCAGATCTGCCCAGATCTAATTACGCCTAATTAAATCTCAATTTTGTCACCAATATTGAGATCTAACTATATCTAGTATAAGCAGATCTACTGAGATCGGCGTAGTTTCCTTGGGTTAGTTCCCTTGTTAGTAGACGTTGTTAACTCCTTTAATGTTAATAATTTTTGTCTTATTTAATTTTCTTTATATTGTTACTATTTTTGAACAGAATATGGTCGAAATAGTCAAACGCCCTTAAGCAATTTATCTAAATTTTATTAAGTCATAAATTTTTTGGTTTAAAAACATTCTTTGTCAATTACACTATGCGACAGTCAAAATCGGGATGGGATGAAACCAACGGGAAATGTTATATCGGTCAAAAACAAGTTATACGTGTCCCGGCGTTTCGCTGGGTCACCCCTAGGAATCGAGATATATCTTTTTTTTGACATAACTCGAGAACCACTACTCCGATTTTGCTCAAACAATTTTAAAAAAATTGTTGAGTATATAGAAACCCTTCCCGATCACTGACCCCTACCATTTGTCTCACAGTGTTATTGTTTTTTATTTTTTAGATCGCAGTATTTTTGAACAAAAAAAAATATGTACGAGTATATACAAATTCTACTAAATAACCTTCAACTTTAAAATGATGTCTTTTCAGAACCAGTTAAATCAATTAATTACGGATATTTTACATAAATGACCAGAAAAAATTGATGATAAATCATAAAACAAAAATAAAAACTTTTGACTGGAATATGAATCATAAAATAATGATTAAAGACCCACATTTTACGAAAAAACTTTTAAACAATTAATAATATTTACAAGAATATTTATTAACCACCTAATAATAAATTGTTAGAAATCATTGAAACTGCTAACATGGAGAATAAATCTAACGAATTGTCTATAGAAAATCTATTTATTAAACAACTAAATAAAATGACTATAAGCAATAATTGCTTCAGTTGCCACATCGATTAACTCCACTTTCAGAATTTTATAAAACTAATTTCAAAAAACTTTATTGACTCCAAAGTAGAAGATCATCAATTATTAACCCATTCAAGGCAAATGACACTGATGATGGCTTTGTAGCGAAAGCCGAAATTACGTTTTCTGTCCTGCTGGCCTTATCGAATTCTTTCAAATTTATGTACTAATTAATTTACTTGTGAAAATTGTATCATCTTTCTTTAATTTGAAAATAATTTAAACAGAAAGTCATATTAATTTATGATCTAGAGTCAAACTAAAAAACATTCATTTTCCAAACTATATAGTATTCAAAACCGATTGCTCTGATAATAAATATTAACACTACTAAATTACAAAATTTGTAATTTAACAGGTATTTTAAAAAACAATATATACTACATATTTTCTTACTTTTCTCATTAAGACTCATTTATTTTTCTTTATGGAGTTAATCGATTTGCCAACTGAAGCATTAAATTTAGAATACGAAAAGGTGTTTGTTTAAGACCATCATAAGGGGTTTTTTTTTTTGTAACTTAATGGAAAAATCTGTCATTATCAGCACATTCAAAAGTCTATTGAAGTATACCTATTTGTACGTGAGTTTTGCCAGTTACAAAATCGTTTTAGAGTAGTCAGCATTTTAACCCAAATATTACGACTAAATTAATAAAGACGAGATTTTTAAAGAAACGAATTTTTCAAATTCGAGTAAATACAACTAATTTTTGTTAAAATTTGATTATATTTATGGTTTAGAAAAAAACACCCTCATTGTGGTACATGAGTATATTGCACTCATTTTGATGACTTTTTGGCGGCTTTTATTTTCATACAATACAATTATTCTTCAATGTAACAATATTTATCTATTGACCTCAAGCGACATTGTATATTGTGTAGCATTATACTATTATTTCACGATTTTGATGCCCTACATGCAGCATATGAGAGTAATGTGTTCATTTTCCCATACTATTGAAAAGTTTGTCCCAGCAATGTCAAACCTGCAAAAAAAATTCCCTATAACAGGGCTGGCAAAACTATGACATGCGTGTCAGTAGTGGCACGCGAGTGGATTTTAGGTGGCACGCGACGTTTTGTTGGATGTTTTCAAAAAATTTAAACTATTAGAAGACCAGCAAAAAATTCAGTTAAATGTTAAATTCCGCTACAAAAATGTGTGATTTAACTCCATAATGATGAAATTTTTCATAGAGCTTGTAAATCGTCTTTTAAAATTATTAAAATTCTGTATTGCCATCATTTTTTGTTTAAAGAAATATGGTTAATACAGAGCTCGCAAATTCAATTAACAGAAAATTTTGGGAAAATTTATAAAATTCTAGATTTAAAGAAGTTTAAATGTTTCGATGAGAAATAGCATCATAATCGCAGAAATAAAAAGTACCAGAAAATTGCACAAAAATGGAAAACAACTTGTAATAAAATTGGATCTAAAAAATTAAGTTTTTTTTAAAGGGACAATAGGTGCTACGAATTAACCCTCAATGAATTAAATGCTCCAAATAAGTTTCATAATGAAATTGGGTTTTGATCGTGTTTCGTAGAGCCATTTCATCTGAAATAGAAATTTCTATGTTCAAACCCATAATATTCGCTTTTTATTTATTATTATGATGATAAAAATCGCGCTATATATTTTAACCAAATCAAATTTTTGCCCGAAGTACAGTTTTCAACTAGTTTCTTACGTACTTAAATAATTGATGGGGCCCAAAAATTTAACTTTTTTTTTACAAAATGAAATAACCACCAAAAATGGAATAATTCCCCCAAAAAACTAAAAGGCAATAATGTCCAAACTATTTTAATTTTATTTCATTGGGAATTTTTTCATAATAAAATAATCTCAATATTTAAAGATTAAATAAACCCACAAAAATTCAATAACCCTCAAATATTTTTACGTCATTTCTTGGATGTTATTTAGCGCTGATAAATGTGTACTTCTGTGATGATATTTTTAAAAAAAAATTTTCAAAAAAGGACTTTTAAAAGACAAATAAAATTAAGGTGGCACACGGGAACTTTTACAAAAAAAATTTCTCCGTTTCTGGCACGCAGTGAAAAAAGTCTTGCCATCCCTGCCCTAGAACAACCTTTTCAATTTTCTAAAAGTAATGAGCGAAATGGGAGGGGTTAAATATGATTAAATTTTACTATTTTGTATAATACTAACTTACACAATAATTTAGAAGTCTTAATTGGAAAAATTAACACATTTTAATTGATATGTAATCGTAAAATTTTTGATATTTTTTTTTTTAATTTTATAATTTGTTCTTAATTCTTCCCATTAAAAACAAAAATCGGACAGGTATCTTAAAATCCGTCTACACTAACTGAGAGTTTATTAGGTGTTATATTTGCATGGCACTACTAAAGACAAAATAAACGAGTAAAAAGGTTAAAGTCGGGCATGCCGACTATACAATACCCTACACCAGTCTGGGTAAAAGCCAACTAAGGTTTGGATCCGAAATTCAAATGGCTTAAAATGGGGCTTGCGTCAAAATTTTCTATAAAGTGAGTCAGCGCACCAAATTTCATTAAAATATCTTAATATTTGCGATATGCAGTTTGTAACCAAGCCAATTTTGGGGGGACCCTTATATGGCCACTAGGTTTAAACAAAGACCGATGTTCACCAAAATCAATAGGCTTCGTCCTTGGGCCAACATAGGTCTGTGTACCAAATTTCATCAAAATATTTTAATATTTGCGACCTGCAGCATATAAACAATTGGTAGGACCCTTATATGGGCACTAGGTCTAAACATGGACCGGTGTTAACCAAAATCAATAGGCTTTGTGCTTGGGCTGACATAGGTCGGTGTACCAAATTTCATCAACATAACATATATTAATATTTGCGACCTTCAGCGAATAACCAATATAATTTTGGTAGGACCCTTATATGGGCACTAGGTCTAAACATGGACCGATGTTCACCAAAATCAATAGGATGCGTTATTGGGCCAACATAGGTCTGTGTACCAAATTTCATCAAAATATCTTAATATTAACGACCTGCAGCGTATAAACAATATAATTTTGGTAGGACCCTTATATGGGCACTAAGTCTAAATATGGACCGATTTTAACCAAAACCAATAGACTTCGTCCTTGGGCCGACATAAGTCGGTGTACCAAGTTTCATCAAAATATCTTAATATTTGCGACCTGTAGAGTGCGCACAAGAATGCATGGACAGACAGACGGATATCGTTAAATCGAAATAAAAAAAAATTCTGAGCCGATCGGTATACTATGGGTCGGTGGGTCTAGGACCAATATTTTTTGGTGTTACAAACATCAGCACAAACTTATAATACCCTGACCACATAGTGGTGTAGGGTATAAAAATAAACCTACTTTGTGGTGGTATATGAGTTTATGTTGCCATTAAAAATATATATCGTAAATATAGTTTGTAATTTTGGTATTGTTTTGCCACACTTCTTTTGTATTAAGGTTTACGTTTTTTTTTTTTAATACAGATTTTTAATGTCTGTGTTTCTTTTTTGTTTCTACTTCATTGCAACACAGGTACACCAATTGTCCTACATTTTTTGCAGAATAGATTTGTTTTTGTGATGTTTGGTTACTACATGACAATTTTTTTAAAGTTCATTGTTTCTTAAGCTCATACTCAAACACTTTATTTGATTTTAAACAAAATGACATATAAATTTTCAATATGCAAGAAACATCAATAACGTACTAAGATTTTAGGATAATGATATCAAAACTGGCATTAATATGTAGGGTAGAGGGGGGATCCTTCGCCACTTTTTTTTCAAAGCACTGTTATTTCTTAACCCCTAATTATTTTTCAAAAATTACTTTCAAATTGAAGATCTATATACATATCTTGGCTATGATCTATGATTTTTATTCTAATTATTTGCATATTTTCTATTACTTTTTCAATGATTTTCAAAGTAACCCAAATCGGAGTAACTGCCTCAAACTTGGGGGATATTCGCCAAAAGAGCTAGATACAATTTCAACAAAAAAGTTGTTAATACGGCAAAGTCAATCTTTAAATAACTGAAATAAATAATTTAGAATCAGTTCTTTAAGATATGTGATTCTTTTTAATCAATAAATCTCCACTGTATTAAAAAAAAAAGAATTTATAACTATAATATAACGATTCTTCAAAATTAGAAAAAACTGAATAATTAATATAAATTTAATAATGAACACGATTGTTCTAATTTACTATTAAACATATTTTAAAGATATAGAAAAGTCTTATAGAGCATTTTAGGCTGGGATGCACCAACTCTTTATAGCTACAGGGGCCATCTGGTGATTGTGCCCCAGAGACAGCCACTAACATAACATTAATATTTTTTCACACTTTTTAAGCATTTTTTAAAATCAAATTATTATTATTTGAAAGCTTAGGATCATTGGTCTAACATAACGAAAAATTTTTTTATCACACGATTTGAGGAAGTTATTGCAAAATGTAGTTGATTTCAATTATTTTTTTGACACTCCAAAAAACACAAAAACACGTCTGTCTGCGACCACATGTGATGTAAATTCTTCAAGGACGATGTCAAGGAAAGGCAATTGAAAAATGCACGAAATATATTTTTTACAATTATTTATCTCCCTTAACATCGGAGAAAAATGCGATTAGTGTATGTGCCCCACTGGCGAAGGATCCCTCTCTACCCTATTGTTCGAATAATTTAAAATGTCCAAATTTCAAATAACGAATAATTCGAATAATTTAACACAATTAATCGAATTTGGTAAAAAATTTAAAAGATGTATAAAAAATTTATGTTTTTTTATTAAACTAACGTGCCTATTCCTACGAAAAGTCTGTGACTCTTAGTTGTGGCTGTATTCTCCTTGTGTTTGTTGTCGGAAAGTCACAATAAATTATATTTATTTAAATTTTTATTTTAAAACTTAAAAAATATTAAGACCTGTTATTGACACAATCATAATATTGAGAAATAAAATTAGAATTTTTTGAATTTTATTGTTGTTCAGTATGGAAAGTTGTGACTTTCAGTCTTAAAAATAGTCTTATGACAGTCACATCGAGTCATAAGTAGGAATAGGCACCAGAGAACTGCAAAATCAGCTTTTTTCTTGATTTAATCATACACTAAAATTCTTATTCACATTTAATCGCTCAACAATATTCAATGTTGAATAAAATCACTATCATGAAGCTGACCGCGTAGTTCGGATTAGTTTGAGTCGTCTGTCGAACATGTTTTATTCACATTTAATCGCTCAAAAAAACTCACTGTTGAATAAAATCAGACTGTTGAATAAAATCAAACTGATCGAACATTTGACCTCACACGAATAAATCAAAGTATTATGGTATTATGTAGTTGTTTTATAAAATAAAATCTTATTGTTTTACAATGGGAATGTATGTGTATTAAATGTGTTTCTGCAAAATATAGTCGTTGCCCTATTTATTGTTATGAAATTAGTTTTCTTTTATTTGTTTGCAATCATGAATAAACACACACGCGTTCATTTTTGTTTTTTCTGATTTTATTCCACATCAAAATAGTCCTTGGTGGTCCGAACGAATATGAATAAAATAAATGGTATGAAAGTGGACAAATGATTAAATCAACGATGCAAAAAAAATCACTTGGTTTGATTGATTTAAAATCAGCAACGAATATGTGTATTTGAGTATATTCGGCGCTTGAACAAAAATGAATGTTTATTCGGGTGTTGATTATGTATGATAATTTTTCAATCAGCAGTTGCAGTTCTCTGATAGGCAGCTAAATATGCTAAAATTCTAAACTTATTTTATAAATTTTGAAAAATAATTTTCTGTACCTAACGTGTTTCATTCTGGCCTAACGAAATAATCAGAGGACGATATTTTAGAATCTCTAGAAATACTTGTAGGCTTATACTCAATGAGAATTTCTTGTTTTCGTCTCGGACCGTTAATAAATTTCTTAAATATAAAAGAAAAAAACAAAAACAACAAAAAATATCACAGTTTACTTTGTCATCTTCCAAAATACTACTCTGTTTTTTTAACAGATTAAGCAATGTACACAGATAAAAATATTATAAAATTTTAGGTGACAAAAATAATTGTTAAAATTCAGTTTCCATTTCAACAATATTTTTAATTGAATCAATTAAATATTTTGTTAATATGACAAGTTTCCAACTTTTTTTTCAATCAAACTTGTTTGTTAAAAATCAACAAGCGTATTTATTGAAGTTCAACAGGTTCTTTGCTGACTCGGTCAATATCGTCAATTCGAGCCAGTGAACTAGTTGGTGCAAATCGTTCTTTTTTGTTTTGTGATTAAAAATAAAAAAAAATAAATTTTGGTAAAATTTTTGTTCTTTTTATTAACTTTGACTGGTTTTTCTTAATTTCGAACAAAATTTTTATTTTATTCTAAAAAACTATTTCAATTTTCAAACAATTTATTGGAAGCAGATACAAACAATTATTGCAAGATCGAGCAATGATGATCAGTTCATATCATTACAAAAGTGAATCGTTCCATTGAACTAGTTCGTTCATGAACGACACAACTCTATTATATACACGCGTAAATTAAATAAAAGTAATTTTCTTGATCAAAGTATTTTCGAGAAATATGTCAGGTTTCAAAGTACATCGGTTTGTCTAAGTAGAATGGTTTATTAGATTACAATGGAGAATCAGACAAATGCACAAAAAAGTTATAGAAACTATTCAAAGTAATCGATTGTGGACTCATACAAAATTTGCAACATAAGTACGCGTGATCAGGCAATGTGTTTCAGTGTGGTCAAAAAGTTCAACAAGTACCTGAAATAAAACCTGAAACGGGTAAAGCAAAAGTACTCAGAAAAACTGAAGTCAATAGGGTGGAGAGGCTATTGAGAGCGATTTCAAACATTTCCGTCCACGAAGTGGCACGGTGCGTTCAATTTTTGGATTTAAAGCTAAAATTGGACTGAATACATCTAAAGTTCTGGAGGGAAATGATAAGAAGGACTTTGATGCCAAAAAAAAGAGCGAAACTCTGTATTACATTTTGTTACACTTTTATTTCAGTGTTGTTAACTTTTTTTAAAATCGCTAAAAACAAAGAAACATTTGGTCATGTTTAAAGTGCTGCAATTTTAAGTCTGGTGACTATTTGTAGATAAAAATAATGCAAGACTTAAGGAAATTTTATAGGATTTCCAAAAATATACAGTTTGTACAGAACCGATCAGTATTGCCTAAATTTGACTATGTAATTTGATAAAAGGTTGATATCGCAAATTTTTCGTTAAAAGACACGCCCAATTAAAACAAGTGACAAAATGAAAACACAAACATTACGTTAAAATTCTGTACAATTTTCTGCACCATCTCCTTGCCTTTTGTGGCGAATTTAGCCACTATTTTGAGCTTTTAAAATAAAGGCAACAACAATAAAATTAGAAAAATTGACTTAAAGACTGTATACCCAAAATTTTGATTATTTTTTACGATTTTTTTAAATTTTGATATTAAAGCACCATAATTTATTTTTCACGTGGAAAATTTTCACTGGAACTTAAAATGCCTCAAAAGTTACTTTAATTTTAAAAAATAAATAATTTTTTTTTTTTTTTTAGAAAGATCCAATCACAATAAACATAAAATGTCAATTTTTCACAAGAAAAATAATAGTCTTGTATATTAAATTTGCGTTAAAAAAAGTCTACAAAATTTTCACGTGAAACTCATCGTCGTGAAAAAATCGTTTTTTTATATGAAGTATAACAGTTTTTTCACGTGAAACTCAAACAACTTACGGTTCTTAAAGGAAAGCATTAAAAACACAGTACAACAGGAAAACCAAAAAGAAAAAAAACTCTCAAATATGAAAAAACTGTAATCTATGGAAAAAATAAACCACAAAATGGTATTTTTTTACGTTTTGTCAGTTAAAAATTGATAATTGTTTTAATAGACTTTTCAATTATTTTTATTTCTTTTATGGGTTGTTTAAACAATGTTTGAAAAAAAATAGCAAAATGGTTTGAATATAATGAAAAATCAGTAGTCCTTTTTTTAATTGTGTTTTCAATTAATTTAATATGTATTTTAGGTTGTTTTTAAGGATAAAATATTGTGAGTGTATACCTAAACAAAATTCGGATAATTTTTAATATGGGCTTAGAATATGGACTCACCATATCAATTTTTTTCGGATTAGGTGCAGGACGTAGGATATACATACTTGCAATTAAAGTGAAAACCTCTCTTATTATTCTATTTTGGAATTCTTGAAAAATACCTTAATCGGATTTGCAAAATTTTAACGCATGGAGTTACAAACAAACAAACAAATCACAAACTTTATAGCAAAATTTTAAGAAATTTCAATCTGAAATACAAATTTAACATCTTTTTTTGTTTTAAATTAGTTTTGTGTGAAGTAACTGCACTAAGAAAAATAAATATTAAAATCAAGTAGAAACCTACTTAAAATTAATGAAAACACATTCAATTTACAACAAATTATGATTTTACTTATTTTAAATATTTTTATAATTAATATAAATATACTATAATTTTTAGTTTTTAAATACAACGAGTAAAAAGGTTAAAGTCGGGCATGCCGACTATACAATACCCTACACCAGTCTGGTTAAAAGCCAACTAATGTTTGGATCCGAAATTCGAATGGGTTAAAATGGGGCTTGTGTCAAAATTTTCTATAATGTGAGTCAGCGCACCAAATTTAATTAAAATATCTTAATATTTGCGACCTGTAGTTTGTAACCAAGCCAATTTTGGGGGGACCCTTATATGGGCACTAGTTCTAAACATGGACCGATGTTCACCAAAATCAATAGGCTGCGTTATTGGACCAATATAGGTCTGTGTACCAAATTTCATCAAAATATCTTAATATTTGCGACCTGCAGCGTATAAACAATACTCTCAAATACCTTTCGTTTGACACCAAAATTTCCTGTAGTTACTTTGGAACAAATATGAAATAAACCCAAAAAAACGAAAAAGTGGGCCAAATTTGACCCCACTTTTTAACCCCTAAACCTTCGCAGTTGCACATAAAAAATTTGTCAACCTCTGATTTTTATTCTCCATCACATATCCGAATTTCATTCAAATAGGTGTGTACCACTTTGGGTACATTCCTTGTTAGTTCTGATTTTAAAACTGGCACTAATATTTATCCTAAAATTTTACAAATAAAAAACTTGAAAAAAATTGCGAAAAGAAAAATATTTAAATAAATTTTTAAATATCGAAATTTGAAACTCAACAAGGCCGCACTAAAATCAACAAAGGGCCGCATTTGCCCACCATTATTTATAAAGTAAAAAATTACCTAAATTACGGTATATAAACATTATAATATTTTTATAAAAAATTTTTGTAAATTCTATTACTGTAATATTTATTCAATATAACAACTTTTTTAATTTTTGTATCAAAAATTAATTTCTAAATTAAATTTCTAATTCCTAATTAGTAATTTAAATAAATTTTGAAAATAACTTTTTTATTTTATAAGAAAGACACAATCACAATAAACTCAAAATGTCACTTTTCACCAGAAAAGTAATACGAGTATAAAATCACACACAAAAATTACAATTTGTAGAAAAACGAAAATTGGCAAAAAAAAATGGCAAAATATTTGCTAAGAATGGCTGAAACTATACCTAACGGCTGAATCAATTTTTTTTTTGGCGCATTTGTAGTCAATTTAATATACCCGACCTTGAGCGGGATTGCCTTTTAGAGGGTTAAAGAGCCACTGCGCAAAAATTATATATTAAAAGAGGGTCTCCGCTAATGGGAATGAGGTTTCATTGTATCAAATATTTTTTCAACAAAATCGCAAGACTTCTAAAAAAAATTTTAAATAATTTTTTAGCTTTATTTTAGCCATCTTTTAGCTATTTTCCCCTAATAAATTTTGCCATTTTTTATAACCAAGTTCTTAAACACTATTGTTTTAAATAAAATTTTGCAATAAGTAAAATATTAAACAATTTATATTTTGGACTTTCAACAATTCTCGAACAACAATAACAACTTGTAAATGCATTAAAACCCTTTAGTGTTTAACTAACTAATAAACTAAAACAGGTGCAAACCATTGTTTTCAATTTATACTGGTTAAGCCTAAACTAAAATATATTGGGAAATTATTAAAAAATTTAATTTTCATAGAGGTGGTGACCTATAGCGTGCTACTTTTTTTGGTTAAAGAGAAAAAACAAATCGTAAAAATAATTTTGTATAAACATGCAGTTGAATAGAAAGATGGACAGCTAAATGATAAACTCATAAATATGAGTGATGATAAAAATCACAATTTCAAAACGTTGAAAACAATTGTCAAGTTAACACCTTATGGTGGAAAACATTTTAAACTTTTCACAAAATGTTAACTAAAGCAAAACCGGACATTATCCTATTCATTTGTGTTTTATTTTTTAATCGAATTCAATTAAATAATGCAAAGTTTGTTGATTATAACGTAAATGAATTCAAATGTTTAAGTACAAATACTATAAATCGTTTTAAATTAAATCCCGATATATATCGATCATGTGAAAGTTTAACATCCCAAGAAATACTACAACGCCAACGTCGTCGTATTGAACCAATATTTAGGGGCAAACCCAAGCCACATTCAGAAATATTGGCAACTAAATTCAATATTAATTCAAATAATGATCAAGCTAATTCATTGGTTATGTTAGTTAATAAAATTGCACAGGAGCATTTGAATAAATGTCCGCCAGTCATTTATTACGATAAATTTGTTGAAAAGACTGATAGATTCTTGCTTGAAATGGTGTTCAAAACGTTTCCCATTACCTATTATCATGGTAAAATTAATGATCATTATCAGGCGTTAAACAAAAAGTTGAAAAAACCTATTGATGATAATTGTAAAAGTTATATATTGTTTTTATCGGACCCTTTAATGACCAGAAGTATAATTGGTCCCCAGATGGATAGTAGAGTTTTGGTTGTATCCAAATCTACACAATGGAAATTAAGAGATTTTTTAATGTCAGAAAAATCATCAAATATTGTAAATCTTTTGGTAATTGGAGAATCATTGACAGCGGACCCAAATAAGGTGAGTGTGAAAATAAAGGAACATGTTTAAATAAATAAATCCAATATAAACTACCAAATCACAAGGAAGGTATCTCCGGGGTCAACTATCGATATCTTTGAAATCTTAGAACATATTGCAAATTCTGACGATTAACCGACCCGAATAACCGGTTAATAAATTTAAGTGAATTTTCGAATTACGCCTTAACCTAGGTCTAATAACACTGCATGACACTCAAAAAATTAATGGAGATCTGAACATCAGTTCTATACATTTTGGACATTCTGATTACAATGGCGTACTTTATTTTTCGATCTAAAATACCGTAAGTTGTTTTTCACGTGGAAAAAATTCACTGAAACTGTAAAGGCCTTAAATAGTGATTTAAATTCTGAAAATAAAAATCTTTTTTCTGTAATTAGAAAGTCACAATCACAATAAACACAAAATGTTACTTTTTCACAATAAAAATAATAGTCTTGTATATTAAATTTGCGTGAAAACAAAGTCTTACACAATTTTCACGTGAAATTCATTGTCGTGAAAAATTATTTTTTATATGGAGTATAACAGTTTTTTCACGTGAAACTCAAACTACTTACGGTGCGTAAGGTACAGATTTTTCGCTAAATGTCCTTAAAGTTTGGCGGTTTTCCATTTAGTTTTTTATATACAAATATTTTCAAATGCAATCAATATAAATTTGTTGTGGTGAAATGTAGGCACCGGACCTGTATTCATATTTAGGCTTAAAATTTGATGCATAAAACTTGATATTAAAACCACTGTTCGCGTTTTATATGGAGTTTTACGGTTTTTTAAGATTTTAGCCAATTGAATCGCTGAAAGCAAAATCGGCCTTAATAAATGATATGGCCAATTGCCCGTAGGGGTCGCCTTTTTTAATTTTTCGCTATAGCTTCGGCATTAAAAGTCAGATTTAAAGATATAACGAAAAATGTAAAATGGCGACCCCTACGTTCGGCAAAAAAAAAAATTTTTTTTTGAAGCCTCCTTGCAAAAATACTTCATATTGGAGGGTGTACGGCGCACTTTTTTTTGCCTGTAAGGTGGTACGCTCTACTGGGCATGGTACCAGAAAAATATTTTTATTGAACTAAAACATAAGTTGATTTCAATTATTTCAGTTATTTTGAATTTTTTAGTCTTAACTGAGGAATTATTTAACTGAGCAACTGAGAAATTTAAATGAAATCCTGATAGGAACCAGCTTACAACAAGTTATTATATGGATTTTACCAAAAGAATATATAATTTTGTCATTGCAATTTCTTAAAATTCGTAAGTATGTATTTTTAGCTTGACAAATTATATTTTAGCTTAAAACTTGACAAGACCAAAATTAACTTAACAATCAAGGCCATTCCAGGCCATGTGGCAACCCTGGTAGAAATGCTCCTAAATACTTGGAAACAATTTTTTTGTGTGTATGAAAAGCTTTGACGAACTTAAATTTCTTCTTTCGTAATTTCTTATTTTGTATTTTCAGGAACGTCCATACGTGTTGTATACCCACAAACTTTACGCTGATGGTTTAGGTTCTAACATTCCCGTCGTACTAACCAGTTGGATTAAAGGTGGCTTATCACGTCCACATGTTAATCTATTTCCACAAAAATTTTCACATGGTTTTGCTGGGCATCGTTTTCAGGTAATGGCTTCAAATCAACCACCCTATATTTTTCGTATAAAATCTTTAGATTATGGTGGCGGGGCACAAGTACACTGGGATGGCATTGAATATAGATTAATGAATATGATTGGAAAAAAATTGAATTTTTCAATAGATGTTGTCGATTTACCAAATAATTTAAATGGTCAGAGGTAAATGGACCAAAAATAATTACATTTTTTAAAGTATAATTTAATTCATAATTTTAATTATTGAAAAATTTTCTAGTACTACAGAAATTTTGGATTATAGCATAGGACAACGTTTAGCCGACATAGGAATGGCTGGTATTTATGTAACAGATGAACGGCTAAAAGATACCGATATGTCAGTGGGCCACTCCAAGGATTGTGCGGCGTTTATAACACTGGCTTCGAAGGCATTACCAAAGTAATTTTTGAAAACTGTCCCAAAACTTTTAAATTATATTATTTCGTTTATTTCAGATATCGTGCAATTATGGGTCCGTTTCAATGGCCTGTTTGGGTAGCGTTAATTTGTATTTATTTAGGTGGAATATTTCCAATTGTATATACCGATCGTTTAACTTTAAAACATCTTCTGGGTAATTGGGGTGAAATTGAGAATATGTTTTGGTATGTTTTTGGCATGTTTACCAACTCTTTAACATTTTCGGGCAAATATTCTTGGGGTAATACAAAAAAAGTTTCGACACGTTTACTAATTGGTTCATATTGGATTTTCACGATTATAATAACCGCTTGTTACACGGGCTCAATTATAGCATTTGTTACTTTACCAGCATTTCCGGATACTGTGGATTCAGTTGTTGATTTATTGGGTTTGTTTTTTCGAGTGGGAACTTTGGGTGAGTATTCAAAATAAAACTTTATGGGTCAGTTTTATAATCAGAACTATAATTATTTTTACGTAAGGGCCCAGGAAAATTTCCTGTTCCAAAGAATCGGTTGTAGAATAGCTACTTTTCATTTACAACCCCTTATACTGTCGATTCTAACACCGATTCTTTTTTTTTTAAATTTTCCAGTTTCTGAGATCACCGATTCTTTTTTTTGAAATTGTCCAGTTCCTGATCTTATGGAAGGTGTGACTGAAGTAGATTCAGTTCTAGAACTAGTTCCAGAATTGATTCTAGAGCAACCGGTTACACTTTGGAGGTATAGAAGTGATTGCTTTTGGGACAATTTCAAGCAAAACTAATCGGTGTTAGAATCGACAGTAGAAAGGGTTGTAAATGAAAAGCAGCTATTCTACAACCGATTCTTTGGAACAGAAAATTTTCTTGGGGGAGTAAATACTGTAACAACACCATTTTAAAGGTCATATTTGAACGGTTGTCAAAAATTCAATTAACAATATTTTTAATATTTTATTCTTTTTATTTAAAAATCATGTTATTGTAGTATTTTTAAAAATATCAGTTTTATATTTCCCCAGCCAAAATCGCCAGAGTTACCAGTTCATTACTGGCCTTTTTTAAAAAAGGCAAAATCGGCTGCCACTGTGCAGCCTTCATTAATTATCGGAAAAGAAAAGTGTAAAGTGATTCTTAATCCCAGATAATGTCTCTAGTCCTTATAGTGGCCCTAGTTGTTACTTCAGACAAACGGGATTATGTTTGCTTTACCCAAAAAATTTTGGAATTAATGTCTACATGCCAGTACCTTGTGTATTAGTTATTTTTAACGACACCTGTGGTTGTTTTATATCAATAACATCCCGAGTAAAAAATTTCATATATAACAATATATTTTTTAATACAAAAATATACATTAACATATAGTAACATAAAATGGCTTCACATCCATATGTATTCATACATTACAATATCTTTCAAATATTTCCCAAAATTTTGATCCCATAAATTGAGGTTTAATATACAATAAGATATAACCCAATACATAATCACATATAAACCCAAATCGAAGCAATTTTCTAAGTCATTTTAGATATAATTTAATATAAACCTTTATCAAAAAAATTTCTAAGTTTTTTTACATATAACTTTATATGATAAATGATCAAAAATATTTTCTAAGCAATTTTAGATAAAACTTTATATAATCTAGATTCCAAAACATTTTCTAAGTCATTTTGTATATAAATTTAGATAAATCTTAAATAATTTAAAATTTATATTATTTAAAATCAGAAAAAATTTCGAGAGGAAAATATTTTTTATGTCAGTTTTACAATTCAAACATATTTCAAAACCCAACATATTTTGGGTATAAATCTTGAAATCCAATTGTATTAAATAGTATATAAGTATATCAGATTGGATATAATACGATTCAATTAGATGTGCCCAATTTTGGAATGCAATTGCATCAGAGTATATGCAATTGTATAATATTATATTGAATTACATTTAAAATAATACAATCTGATATAATTTTATAGACCCATTTTGCGGATCAGATAATATAAACACTTACATGATTATTTTGTATGCTTATATATAAGATATATAAACTTTTTTACTCGGGATAAGAAACATAATTATATATTATACATATATACATAGGGTTATGATTTTTTGATTTTTTTTGCAAATATCAAATTTTGCATGCCCTAGCCAAAATGGTCATAAAAAATATTAAGAAATGCAATCTTACTTTTTCGCTGCTATCAAAAAAGTTCCCGCACCAAAAGGGTTGAAATTTGGTTATATGGTTTTAGTTTAATTAAAATATTTCTCTGAAGTTTTAAACAAATGAGACTCAAACGATGCTTATTAAAAGCTATTTACGGTAAAAATTACGAAACCTTTTTGGAGGGACTTTTGGATACATTTTTTGTCGTTTACAATAATTTTTATAATAATTCGTTATGTAAATTAAACAAAATCCCCGAGCAAAAATTACTTTTAGAAATTGCATTTGGTGCGGAAGGTGTTTTTCCAAGATGCCCCCCAAAAACATGATTTTTATTATTAATTTAGTATTGCCTATCACGTGGTGATAGGTAAAATTTTTGTTAAAAATGAGTCATAACCCTAATGTACATACATATTATAAAATAACAATAATAATTTTGTCGTTTTTTTAATTTTTGTAGTAAAATTTTGTGAGTTAATTTTATGGCAAAGTTATTGTTAATGTATTTGTTAGTTATTTTTCAACAGTTAAAAATAACTAAATTTTTAGTTTTACCTAAGCCCGAATCTAATGTCAAAAAAATTTAATTGAATACCCAGCCAAAAATAGACAGACTTTTAGAATCACTGCAGAGCTAGAATCATCTTTTTAGCGCTACTCTCACCTCTCCCTTCCAATCACTATATGTGACGCGCAAAATAGAAAGGGACCTAAGGGTAAAAACCGGTTTTCTTCAGGGATCGGTCTCATTCGATGCTCAGATGTTGTCCACATCAAAAAAAAATGATTTTTTTACCCTTAGGTCCCTTTCTCTATGCGCTGTCACATATATAAAAGAATAACGTTACTGACTGACTGACTGACTCAACATCGCCCAGCCCAAACCGCAGAAGCTAGGAAGTTGAAATTTGGTGTGTAGGTTCCTCCTCCGGCCTAGACGTCCGCTAAGACGGGATTTTTGGAAATTCCTACCGGAACGGGCAAAAAGCGGAAAGTCTCTCCCTTGACGGCCTGCCAAAACTCCTTTGTGTAGAAACATGAAATTTAAAACATGTGTTCCTTGGAGTATGGGCTAACTTATCTGTACTTTTCGGAATTTTTGACAGGGATGTTGTAAAAATGAGGGTTAAAAATGGGAAAAGAGCCCCCGTTGACGGCCTGCCCAAAACGCTGGAGGTAGGAAGTTGAAATTTGGTATAAAGTTTCGTCCACTGTCGTAGACATCCACTAAGACGGGATTTTTGGAAATTTTTACAGGGAGGGGCAAAAAGGGGAAAAGTCTCCCCCTTGACGGCCTGCTCAAACGGCTAGAGCTATGAAGTTGAAATTTGATATGTAGGTTCCTCGACCGGTGTAGACGTCCGCTGAGACGGCATTTTTGGAAATTCTTATCGGGAGGGGCAAAAAGGGGACAAAAAAGTACCTTTTTTTAAAAAAGTACTTTTTCCAAAAAACGTACCTTTTCAAAAAAAAAGAACCATTTTCCAAAAAAAAGTACCTTTTCAAAAGAAAGTACTTTTTCCAAAAAAAAGTACTTTTTCCAAAAGAAAGTACTTTTTCCAAAAAAAAGTACTTTTTCCAAAACAACAGTACTTTTTCCAAAAAAAAATACTTTTTCCAAAAAAAAGTACTTTTTTCCAAAAAAAGTAGTTTTTACAAAAAAAGTACCTTTTTCCGAAAAAGTACCTGTAACCAAAAAAAGTGCCTTTTTCCAAAAAGTACCTTATTCCAAAAAAAGTTATTTTTTTTTTCAAAAAAGTACGTTTTTCCAAAAAAGTACGTTTTTCCAAAAAAGTACCTTTTTCCAAAAAAGTACCTTTTTCAAAAAAGGAAACTTTATCCAAAAAAAAGTACCTTTCTCCAAAAAATAGACCAATGGGGGTTGAAAATTGGAAAAGTGCCCCCCTTAACGGCCTGCCTAAACCGCTGGAGGTGGGAAGTTGAAATTTGGTAAAAAGGATCCTCCTCTGTGGTAGGAATCCACTAAGACTACTTCTTTGAAAATCCCTACAGGAAGGGGCCAAAAGGAGAATGCCTTCCCTTGACGGCCTGCCCAAACTGTTGGAACTAGGTAGCTGAAAATTGGCATGTAAGTTTCCCCTCCATTGTAGATGTCCACAAAGAAGGTATTTTTAGAAATTCCTATCGGGAGGGACAATAAGAGGAAAAGTATCCCTCTTGACGGCCTGCCCAAACCCTTTTGGCTAGAAACCTAAAATTTTAAATATATATTCCGTGGAGTGGGGCTAACTCACCGACAAGGTACTTTTTCGATTTCCAAGAACATGGTAAAAATGGGGGTTGAATGGGGAAAATTTCTCTAGTTGAAATTTGGTCCCTCTACCGTAGAGAGCCGCGAAGATGAAATTGTTGGAAATTCCTACAGGGAGGGACAAAAAGAAGGAAAATCTCCCCTTGATTGCCTGTCAAAACCCCTTTGGCTAGAAACCTGAATTTAAAAAATATTCCTAGTATGGGCTAACTTATCAGGAAGGTACTTTCTTAAATTTTAGACAGGGACGTTATAAAATGGAGGCTCAAAAAGGGAAAGTGGCCACTTAACGGCCTGTCTAAACTGTTGGAACTAGGAAGCTGAAATTCGGTATATAGGTTCCTCCTTCACCATATATGTACATTAGGGATATAACTTTTTGCAATTTTTTGCAAATATCAAAATGGCCCTAGCATAGTCGAATAGGCCATTGAAAATTATATAAAAAAATGCTATTACTTTTTCGCAGTTGTCAAAAAAGTTCACCCACCAAACGCGGTAAAGTTTTTAAATGATTTTTTTTTTTTTATTTATTTACCTAAAAGGCGCAAAAAAGTTTTTTTATCAATATATCAACCTGCATTTAACATTTGTGTAAATACTTACGAAGCTGAATGTATGTCATTGAAAATTACGTTATGTACTTTAATTGTTTTTATTATTCAAAGAAAATTATTAATGTGTTTCAAATATTCCGAGTTTGTGTTTAATACTTAAAAACAATGGATTTTAAAAGAAGTCGTGGGTGAGGTTTTTTATCCGAAATGACACCAAAATTATTTTTTCGTAAATAACACAACCTTCGCCATCGCGTGGTGCTAGGGCCAAAAATTGGTTATACCCCTAATGTACATATGTATGTCTGCTAATACGAAATTTTTGGAAATTCCAACCGGGAGGGGCAAAAAAAGAAAAAGTGTGCCTAGAAATCTGAAATGTAAAATGTGTTCCTTGGAGTATGGGCTCACTTATCGGGAAGGTACTTTTTGGAATTTTGGACAGGGACATTGCAAAAATGCGGGTCAAAAAAGGAAAAGTGCCACATCGCCTACACCGTTGGAGGTAGGATGTTGAAATTTGGTACGAAGGTTCCTCCTCCATTAGAGACATTGGCTAAGACGGGATTTTTGGAAATTTCTACAGGTAGGGTCAAAAACATGAAAAATCTTCCCCTTAACGACCTAGCCAAACTGCTGGAACTATGGAGCTAAAATTCGGTATGTAGATTCATTCTCCAATGTAGACGTCCACTAAGACGAAATTTTTTGAAATTTTTACCGGGAGGGGTAAAAAGGGAAAAGTCTCCCCTTTAACGGTCTGGCCAAACTGCTGGAACTAGGAAGCTAAAATTCGGTAAGACTGCATTTTTGGTAATTCTAGCCAGCAAAAAGGGAATAATTTTCCCCCTTGATGGCTTGAGCGAACCCCTTTGGCTAGAAACCTGAAACTTATATTGTGTGTGCCTTGGAGTATGGTCTAATTTATAGGAAAGTTATTTTTTGGGACTTTGGACAGGAACGTGGTAAAAGGGGGGTTAAAAAGGGGAAAATTTCCCCCTTAAAGCCTGCCTCTAGAAACCTAAAATTTTAAAAACGAGTGTATTTGGAAGGCCAAAATTAAGAAAGAAAGTGGGGAACGAGTGGAATTGAAACACTACACAAGTGGGATGAAAGAGAAATGAACGGAGAACAAGTGGAATTAAAACAGTGGGCAATGGAAATGGTATGGCAGAGGGGACGAAATGGATTATGGAACAAAATGCAATAGGGAGCGAGATGGCATTGAATGGCGAGCGATTGGAATTGGAACACTACAGTTAAAAACAGGAATGGATCGGAGCAGGTGCAAAGGAATGGAATGGAAAGAGGAACGACTGATATCACACAAGTGGGTGTGAAATGGAATGAAACGGGGAACAATTGGGATTGGAACAATAGATAATGGGAAAGAAATGCAATGGAATGAAGAACCAAATGGAATCTGGAATGGAACGAAATGAAATGGAACGAGGAACGAGTGAAATTGAAACATTAGATAACTGGAGGGAAATGAAATGAAATTTGAATGACTCAAACTGCTGACGTTTGGTACTTGAAATTTAACATATACATGAGTCAGGATTATATATATTTGGGTTTTTTTACGGGGAGGATCAAAAAATTACATGTGCAAACACTTTAAGCAAGGAATATGAAATTTAGAATTGAAGCTTAGTCTACAAAAAGGTTAAACAAATTTACTAAAAGACTAAAAACCTTAGAAAAAGAATGCATTTTTTATATTTCGATATATCGGTGGAAGAAACCGGCGCAGTAAACTTTCCAAGTGAATTTGTGAATTTATTTGAATTGCTGGGTTTACTTTTATATAAAAAGTAATTAAATAAACTTTAAGGCACGCTAACAACGTAGCAGGCTTCGCCCGCTAGTATGTTTATAAATTTCTGGACCCAACATTAAAAAATGGGAAAAATTAAAATTTGGTCATTTTTGAACCCACCTTTTTAACCCCTAAAAGTGAGATTGGGCAGCTAAAAAGTAAAAACTACTTCTTATTTTTTATCCTATATAACATACCCAAATTCCATCAAAATCGGTCTTGTGTAAGACTAAAAACAAAAAAAATTATAAAACTCTTTCCCCTGTAAAATGTTAGTTTTGTCGCTTAAGCTTTTTCGAGAAAAAACATGCATTTGCATGAAATTCCTTGCCCTAATGATAATAAATATCACGTAGGTGATATCGTTTCGATATCGTGACGATATCGTTTGGTTTATTGGGATGCTAAGTTTTAAAAAATAAACACTGCAGAGACTTATTTTCCGTTTAAAAATATTTTTATGAACATAGATTAAAAAAAAACATATTTCTCCAAACTCTTGGACCTTTAATTTTAGCTACATTTGCCTACAGTTGGAAACCACTACCAATATATTTTCTAATATCAGCTTTTACATTTTAAATACATTTCAAGTGCACCTAGGTGCCCCTTTATTAATTAGTTGCATGTATAACGGAACGCTTTAAAATCTAGGGTCTCATCGCTGCTTTCGATACCGAACAAGCTAACGTATCGAACAAAAATTCGTTACCTATCGAATAGCCGAATCACGGCATTCGATCGCTATCGTATCGAAATTTTAAGCTACCAAGCAAAACTTTGGTAATGGGTGCGACAAACTCATGCATTACCTTGTAATGTGTACTTCTTACAAGTACAATTACTGTTCAACATAAAGTAATTGGTTACCGATAATTGGATATATAATGCATTACTTTGTAATGAATACTCCTTACCTTCATCATTATTTTGGATTATAAAGTAATTAGTTACCGAAAATTCATTACATAATCCATTATTTTGTAATGTATAATCCTTACCTTGTGCATTATTTAGAAACACAGAGTAATGAGTTACCTATAGTTGATTACATAATGCATTACTTTGTAATGTATACTGCATACATGTATCATTATTTTGAAACATTAAGTAATGGGCTACCGAATGTTGATTACATAATGCATTATAAATAAATATAAAGTAACTACTATTACAAAATACATTGTTTTAATATAAAAATTATTTACTTAGATAATTTTTTAATTTAAATTGTGTAATTATAGGGTAATTTCAGTCCTTATAATTATATGCGTAACCAATTATTCTCAGCCTCTTCGTAATCATATGGGTAACCAATTACTTTTTTAATATCTATCTGCAACTAGGTAACCCATTACTCTTCATTTTTTTGTAAGTATACTGGTAACAATGACACATTACTTTGAGGCTCATCGCCTGTAAAATTCATCAGTGAAGTAAGGTGTAAAGTAACCAGTCCAACTATGGCGATACATTACTTTACCCATTATTTGGTAATGTGTGGTTTTGCTGCGTAATTACTTCACTGAACGTACACAATTGAAAATAAAAACTTGTTAACAAACACATTTTGTATAAGAATTTGTTAAATAAAACTAAAACACAACTTTCATTACCAAATAAGTGGTAATATAATGAAACTAAAATTTTTTACTACTTATAATTCAACGTCAGTACTAGTTATTTTTGTTAGGCGAAGCCGTTTTTATAAGCAGTCTTGCTTACGCGCGACTACTTATTTATTTATAAAGATAATGTGAATTTGGTAACTACTTATTTTTTAACCAACAACATGTAACCAATTATTTTTTAACTGCGTATAAGCACACGAATAACTACTTATTTTGGTAAGTACTTATTTTATATACTTTTGTAATGCAGCGGGTAAGCGGGTGCACACATTTTGTGCGTTTATTCATGCAGCGAATATGGGCAACTACTTACAAAAACGACCTTGTCGAACAAAAATAATGAGTTTTGACACCGAATTATAATTCTAATTCTACTGCTTATTATTTAGATATTAGTAATGAGCACCCATTACTGAGATTTTGTTGGGTGTATGTGAGGAATATGCGACATAATTTTAAAATTAAACTGTTAATTGGGGAAATAAAGTATTTTAGACCTAAAACTGTGATAATTTGTCTAATGGAAAAATATATTATATTAAGCTTGTCCGTTTACTTACCACAAGTTACTACATTTACTACAGCTGAAAAAATTCAATACAAAAAGTAAACAAAACTTTCCAATTGTAGTAAAAGTAGTAAGAAATTCGAGTAAACGAACACACTGATTGATTCAATTAATTCAGTGTGTAGTAGTAGTAGTAGGTAAACGAACACGCTTTGTATGTGTGTTCGTTTACATGATATTTTTTTACTAACTTTACCAATTTTACTAGTTTCACTCAAAAATTCGTTCGAGTACAAAAAAAAAATAGAAAAAACCAGTGAAGAATTTAAGGGGGAAATACACCTGCGGTCACGCACATCCTACCACTAAATTTTGTTTGACAAACGCTTGGCTATGTTCTTTCTCCTTCTCTATTTCTTATCTTTCTAAATGACTTCCTCTGTCAGACTTCCAATCCTATCTACTCTTTTGCAGATGACAGCAACATTTGCCATTCATATTCCTTCGATCATAGGCCAAGCCTTGCAGAGATTGGGGGCAGGAGGCAGATTATGAACGACACACTCAATCAAGACCTTATTACAGTCTCTGAGTGGGGTCGCGTGAATAGGGTCGATTTTAATCCACGTAAAACCCAATGTTGTTTGAGGAATCAGAGGCTCTTGATGTTCTGGGCATGAGAATCCAGTGTGATGTCCGTTGGAAAGATCACGGCATTCAAGTTTCGAAAGAGGCATTCAAGTGTCTTGGCTTTCTTAACCGGTGTAAGAACTAATTCACTTCTTCTCATCTCCTTACTATTTATACCACCTATATCCGGCCCAAGATGGAATACAACTCCCATATATGGGCAGGGGCTTCAAAGTCTATTTTGGAGCTTTTGGACCGTGTACAAAGGAGGGCGTCAGCGCTCATTAATGACAGTAGGGTATCCAGCTCTATTGACTGGTTGGAGCATCGTCGGAATGTGGGTTGTGTAACACTGTTCTATATTGTTTCTACCATGGGAGGTGTTCTGCTGAGATAAGTGCACTTATCCCGAGGCCCCGTTTGTGGTCGATTGTCCAGTTAGTCGCACAACGCATTATAGAGAGAATTCGTTCATTAGTCGAACCGCCCGTATGTGGAATAAACTCCCCGCAGATGTCTTTCCTGATACTTACAATTTAGAGAAATTCCAATCAAACGTTCATAAACACTACTCCCTCTTTCCTCCTTCCCATAACCTATTTTCCTGATATCAACACAATGCATTGCATTAGTAGGGGGCAACCCCTGAGTGTTGGTCTATAGTAAAAAAAAAAAAAATGTTGGCTTATATCATTCCCATATAAATTTGACATTTGGCAACGTTTAGTATTAACTCTTAACGTTACTAATGTCAAATTTGTATGGGAATGACATAAGCCAACATTGATAGCTTGCAGCACAAACACATCTATTGTGAAAAAAAACTTTTTTTATAAATTAGTAGTGGCATATTAAACAGGTAGACCTCAAAAATGAGTCCAAAATATAAGCGGTTGACTTGAGACCAAAAGGTCATTATTTTTATATTGGAGGAAGATGGAGTACCTTTCCGCGTAATTGAAAGACGGATAGGCTGTAGTCATCCAACCGTGATAAATTTGCTAAAAAAAAAAAAGAACCAGGATGACCGATTAGAGAGCAGCAGCAGGAAAAGAACTAGGAGAAAGATATCTGATCGAACAGATACCGTTATACACCGAATGAGCCTGAAGAATTGTTTTAAGTGCCGTCGAAATAAGAAGAGATCTCCAAATTGACCACCAAGTTAGCATTAGTGTGGAAACGGTTCGCAGATGACTCCGGAAATTCGGACTTTGTGGCAGTAGACCAGCAAAAAAAATCCCTCCTGACACAAAAAATGAGAGCTAAACGGTTGTAGTGGGCCAAAATGCACCGCAATTGGACTCTCGATCAATGGCGAAACGTTATATGGTCTGATGAGAGCAAGTTCAACTTGCACTGTGCCGACAATCTTGCGTACGTGCGGCGTTTCCCAGGAGAAAGATTTAAGGACACGTGTGTAATTAGAACGGTCAAGCATCCTCGTAGTCAAATGATCTAAGGATGTTTTTCTTATTATGTACGTAGTCCTTTGTTGTTTTTTGTGTATGGAATTATGAACGGAGAAAAATATGGTGAAGTTATAGCGGGACTTGTGGTGCCTATTGTGAAGGAGCAATACGGGCATTCTAGTGAGGCTATCTGTCAGGATGACTCCGCACCATATTACCGTGCAAAATCGGGAAATTTTGATTATAAATATGTGGTATCATTATATTCGCATGTTTGTAGCTAAAAATTGTGAAATAAACTTTTAAATCTTTTTTACAGGTGCAAAAAACATTCAAGGAACTCGGTATTCAGTACATGGGTTGGCCTGGAAACTCTCCGGATTTAAATCCTATCGAAAATTTATGGCACGTGATGAAACGTAAAGTGGCTCAGCATAAGCCGCAGAGTAAACTGGAGCTAAAAAGAATTTTGGAAAATGTCTGGGAAAATGAGATTTCAAACAGTGAATTGCAAAAACTTGTTGAGTCAATGCCATCCCGAATCGAAGCTGTTATAGCCTCCAGAGGGGGATCGATATCTTATTAGACTTAAGATTATAATAATATTTTATCTAATATTCAAGTAAACAACCAGCAAATTTTTTTATATTGTTTAACGCTTTCGACGCCAAAGTTGCCTACAAGCAACTTCGTTGTTATGTGCCTATAACTCCCGTTATATTTATTTTTTTTTTTTTCTAACAAATTTTTTCACTCAGGAGCATTGGAGTTCTACAATACCTGTGTATAATTTCATATAGCAGTCTTTGATAGTGTTCATTTGCGAGCTATTTTACATGGTGTCAACAGACATTTTTTCTCACAGCAAAATTTAAGGAAAAATAAAAATTTTGTTTAAATTAGTCTCAACAATTGTGTGATGAAGAAAATTCAAAAAATCAAAAAATTTTATGTAGAGTTTAGTAATAGAAAAAATATAAAATTCCCAGCCAGCAATTCCGGAGCGCTCACAAATAAGATTTTTAAATGGCTCATAGAAATGATTATTGTTTTTTTGAAAACACTCTTTTTTTTGGTAGAAAATATGAACCCTCAGAAAACAATCCAAATAGTTGTCTCTACAATCTAAAAAGCTGTCTCAAAACGAGGGTTCATTTTTCGGACTCAAAGAAGATTCCAAAATTATTTATATTTATGAAGAAAATTTCGACTTTATACTTTCTTTTTTCGGAGTCATTTCTCACAGGGGGCTCTTTTGGACGGACCACTTTCATAGAAAAAAGTGGACAAATGTTTATGTTTTTGGAGCTCAATTCTGAGTCATTAATGATCATCTTTGTTTGCTGGGTTAATATTTTAAAAAAATCTTAACCCGTTCGGAACCGGCAGCATATTAATTTTTGAACTTTAATTCCAAATATCTCCGCTAGGGGGTGCGACAAAGCCATAAAAGTAATATAAAATATTTCTTTGGCATAGATCTACATTTACAAGAAGTTTGGTCGGAAAATTCCCAGCCATTTAAAGTTGGGGTCGAAAGTGTTAATATTGAAAATATTTTGAAAACCGGGATAAATATATGAAAATCAAAATTATCCTTTTATGCATTTCATATGGAAAAAAAGAAAAATACACTTTCAAAATCAAAGAAATTTTGTTAAAAACCGTATTTTTATTTATAAAATCCATGTTTAAAAAATTTTGCATGTGACCCAAACATAAGCTGAGAAATTTGAAAAATACTGCGAAAAATGAAGTGGTAAGATGTGCGTGACCGCAGGTGTAGTTTTATAAAGCAAATGCTCTAAATGTTGCACTCCGCGTGCGGTTTTCGTAAATCTTTTTTGTCATTTTACTATTTTTCCAATTTTTTGCTTCGAGTACATTTTTAAAGTTTCACAACTTTTTCTTTTTTACTAGTTTTATCTGAAATGTATTCATGTAAACCATATTAATTTATTAAAAGTATTTTAAAACAATATTCATATGCTTTTTGTTTCAAAACAATGCAAAAATATATGATTTCGATCATTAATTATGAATATGAAAAAGTGACAGTTTTTTTTTATCATACTCTCGCTATCGAACGCCATCATCCCAAATTTTAAAAAATCGATATAGAATATTCGATATCTGTATTTTTAACTGCTCGGATTGACGCAACATTTGGAAGGTAGTCATTGCAAACAATTACTTTATAGTAATCTTACGTGTAAGCTCTTACTAGTTACTATTAATAAACTGCGGATTGTTATAATTATAGTGAGTTATATTACTATTGGAAAATAACTAACAAATTCATTAAAAATAACTACCAATGTCGTAAAATTAATTGACAAATTTTTACTACAAAAATTTTAAAATAACTGACAAACTGGGTAAAAACTACTGTTTTCACAGTTAATTTTTTTGGTGTTATAAAAGCATATTTTAATAAAAAAAAATATTTTTTTCTTTCGATCACAAAATTATGTGCAATAACTTCAGCCTATTTAAAATTTGAAGTAAAAATACCAAACCTTTCTCCAGTTATTATACTTTTATGCATGGGAGATTCAATAAAAGTTTCTGATTTTTATTTGCAGACTAGGAATATATCAATAATAACAAATATAAACTAAACAAGAATTTTTAAAATTAAAAGAAATTCAAAGAAATTTTTTATGTTTTAAATAACTATCAAAAACAACTGTTTACTGTAAAATTACTGTTTTGGTAGTTGTTTATTATGATAATAAAAATAATTGCTTTAAACCACTGTTACGAAATTACATTACTTTTCGTTAGCTGCTTTCTTAAATAACCGTCATAACAGTTGGTTTGCATTGTACTATAGAAAAACAACGGTAATTACTGTTAAAAACAACAACTACTGGCTAATACACAAACAACTATCATGTAGTAACTGTCAAAATTTTTTGAGTGTATTTTTTTTAGCTCAATTATTTTATGTTCTACTATATAAATAAAACTTAAATTACTTTACCTTTTCAAAAAAAACCTCGATAAAAAAAATTGTTTTCTGAAATTTTTGTAAAACTCCGACAATGTTAACCTTTCTTTACAAAGGGCAAAAGCGAAATTTTTGAAAATCGACATAAAAACCTTTGATTATGCATTTTCTAAAAAAAAAAATTAACCTATTTGAGAGCATGATGACAAAATGACCCAAATTTATGTATAAATCATTATATGTGACAGCGCATAGAGAAAGGGACCTAAGGGTAAAAAAATATTTTTTTTTTTTTTTGATGTGGACAACATCTGAGCATCGAATGAGACCGATCCCATGCCCCAAAAGTGTTCCCTCCCAGAGATATGCGCGTTTTATGAAAGTGAAGTCGACGATTCTAAGCGCAAATAGAAAGGGATTCGTCCACCATTTCATCCTAAAACAAACAGTAAGAATGTTATCAGTTTTAAATTATTTTCGCGAATAACATAATAAGGTTATGTGAAAAAATTTTCGTACTAACAGAGTGATATTCACGATTTAAAAGAATTATAAATGAGTATTTATTATAATTCACAATTAATAATTTCAGAAAATAAAGCTGGATTCGAAAAACCGCGAGCAAAATTGATATCAAACTCATGGAAACAGCGCGCTAGGTAGAAAACAGTAAAAACCAAATACACCAAACAAGAGGTAGGGACGACCTACGCGCGTTTTCAAGGTTGACGTCATGAAATGTGTCGCTTTCAAATGAGACCAATACCAACACGCTCAGTGATGGTACACCAAAGATACACGTATTTAAATCTTTAAAATGGCTCTCCTGAACAAAACCGGTATTTACCCTTAGGTCCCTTTCTATTTTGCGCGTCACATATAGGGCTATCGACTGGCAATCTGGAGTCCCAGGTTCGATTCCCGGCATGAGTAAATTTTATTAAAAAAAATTTTACAAAAAATCATTCTTATGTAAATAATGGCACATTTTCAATTAAAATCTTGTTATATATACAAACAAATTAATTGGACAAACTTATTTTTTGGAAGCTCAGTTTGTAAATACAAGTAATTTGTTGGTTAATAAGATAACATTTTAATTGAAGCCAACAATGTAAATAGCTTTTTTCTGTGGAAATTTGAACTTTAGTGACATTCATCTCCACTAGAGGCCGCTAATGGGAAAAACCAAACACCAAAAGCGGATAATTCTTCACCATGACAACGCGAGTTCGAATAAATTACTTTTTGGGCACTGAAAAGATCGAAATAAACTATGTGGACAACGATTTTCGCCAGCAAAAGAAGCCGTAGTGCATTCAAAAACCATGTTTTTGGAGGTATCTCTTGCGGAATGGAAAAAATGTTATGACAAGTAGTTCGAATGCATGCAAAAGTGTATAGATCTTAAAGGAGAATATTTTGAAAAACATTAAAGACTTTTTCAATAAAATATTTCTGTTCTTTCCTTGTTCTGCTCACATATTAATAAAATGAGTACAAAATATAAGGTATCATTAAAAAATTTTGTATAACGGTGGAACTAGACTTGGTAACGAGTTGTCGAATAAAATAACAGTTTTCCACGGTTTTTTTCTCCTGTAAAGTTTATTACCCCTAATCGAGTGAGTTATTGGCCTTATTCGGGAGACACATTCAACTGAATTTAATCAATTTGTCAAAAGTTGTTCATTTTTATGCATTTTAATCATTTTAAAACATTTCTTTTAATACTACAGAAACCGAAAAATACTCAAAACCGCTGTTTTTAAAATTTTCGGTTTTTTTCCAACTCTAAAAATAACTAACAATATTATAGATAATGGTGGCTGGGAATCCTGGTTTCGGAATTCATCACATGATGCTACAGTAAGTTTATTCAAAAAGATGGAATATGTATCAACAATCGAAGAAGGTATTGGTAATGTAACTCAAAGTTTCTTTTGGAATTATGCCTTCCTAGGATCCAGGTCTCAGTTGGAATATTTGGTTCAATCAAATTTTACCAAAGAGTAAGTGTATTTGACGAAAATGCATTTTTTTTCTTTTTATTTCAATTTACTTATTTTAATTAATTTCAGCAATATTTCAAGACGTTCCGCTTTACATTTAAGTGAAGAGTGCTTTTCTTTGTTTTATATTGGCTATACGTTTCCTAAAAATTCAGTATATAAAATGAAATTGAATTCTTTAATTTCGTTAGCCCAACAGGCGGGTTTAATGAATAAAATTGAAAATGATGTGAAATGGTCTATGCAAAGATCAACTGGGGGTAAACTATTGCAGGCTAGTTCTTCTTCTCCTTTAAGGGAATCAATGCAAGAAGAGCGACAATTGACTACTGCCGATACGGAGGGTATGTTTTTGCTAATGGGTATTGGTTATACTCTAGGAGCCATAGCTTTGGTCTCTGAAATAGTGGGAGGTATAACAAATAAATGTAGGCAAATTATAAGACGTTCTCGTAAATCAATTTCAAGTAGTTGGTCTTCTAGACGTAACAGCAGCTCTGAGTTAACGAAAAATGACCCTGCTCATATTGCTCACAAAGTGGCTCGTAAAAAGGCTGCTCGTAAGAAGGCTGCTCAAAATGATACACAAAATTCCCACCAAGATTTTGTCGGATTCGGTAAACGACAATTTAATTTAACAAAAACTACTTTACGGGAGCTATACGGTGATTATAATAGACCGCAACCGGATTATATATTAAAAGATGGTCAAGTTGTTGTTCGAGATTCTTTGGATTCAGATATTTCTTTTGAGACCGAAACTAGTGCTGATGAGAGTCGGGAATCTTCGGCAGATACAAAATCTTCAATAATAAATGAAAAATTTTGTGGAGAAAATGAAAATTTATCATTAATCAAGGAAAATTTGAGTGAAAATATTGAAGATTATTCAAAAGATGATTTAGATAAAGTTGTCGACCGTTTTTTAAATTACGAAATTGAAAATGCTTTAAAAACATTTGACCAAACTTTGTCTGAATTTCGACAAGAAGGAGAAGAACAACAACATTCATCACCGGAATGTCCTGATGTTGAAAAAGAAGTTTTTGGTAGCTTTATACAGCCCAAAGAAGATGGAAACATTGAAAATTTTATAATTTTAGATAACTTACAGTTATTTAAAGATGAAAATGATTTGCCTTCGAATGAAAAACCTACAAAAAATATTGAAAATAAAGAAAAATAGAAAATTGTTATAATTGTTTTGAATGAAATTTTTATTAAAAAAATTATTGTTAACTAAACGAAATATTTAAACTTAATAAATACCTTGTATTTTCGTTTTTATTTGGCTTTTTTTGTTGTTATTTTCTTGATTTTATAACTTATTAGATAATTAACATTTCTGGTGCTTAAAATAAATTAGTGGGTGTTTTTGTTTTTTGTGATGGGTTAGTGGAGGAAAGAATTGATTTAAATATTGTGCGATAGGCTTGACTTTAACAAAATCATAATTCATCTTTTACATGAGGAGGTTCTATTTGTGTATATTCCTCCTCACTATTATAATTTTCCTCTTCAAATTTTGTGGTTTTAACTAAAAAGAAAATTAAAAAATAAAAGTTTTGAAAATGGAAATCGGAAAGGATAATAGAATTATGGCCAATTTATGGTGAGAACTAAGTATGAATTTTTTTATAAAATTTTACTTAAATTAAAAAATTTCAAACAAATTTCCTACTTAAGTAAAATATTAGCTCAAAATCCTACTCAGTGCTGAATAAAATACGGACTCGTAGTTTTCGAATAAATACATCAGAAACAATATTGTTTCCTTAAATCTTTCATTGTAATATTATCTGTGTTCGCTTTTACCAAAAAGCGTTCGCGTACTCGAAAACAATTCACTCAGTTGAACCATATTTATTGTCATATAGAGACAATCTGACAATAAATATAAACAACCAAAGACGTAGTTCAATACTAATAGCTCTTTTTCGGTTCAATCGTTAATTTTATTCACTCAGAAAAATAGGTATATTTACAAAAACTAGTGTAAAAGTTGCCAAAGTTTCTTGGTAATATTACAATTACACTCAAAAAAATAAGTTAGTAGAAAAATAAGTAAAACGAGTATACTAGTTTTCAACAACTTTTTTGCTGAAATTTTACTTCCAGAAAAAAATTTTGTTATATTTTTTTAGCACTAAACTAATCTTCAACTAATATTTTACTAATTTATTTTGCTACTAATATTGTGCTGATAAACAAATTTATAGTGCGGACAACAACCAGACAGACAAGATGTAGATAGATAGACAAGATGTAGATGTCACAGATTCAAAAAATGTTGTGCGGACAAAGAGGCGCTGTGGTGTAATGGTTAGCGCGTTGGACTGTTATACGTGAGGTTGCGGGTTCGAGCCCCAATCAAGGCAACATCAATTTATGAAAAATAGTAATATGTATGAGTTTTTTCTATCCCTCATACATATCGCAGCGTCCTCCTTCGGTGTTCCCATAGCAATTAACCCCACCGAAGTAAAATAATATAACAGGGCTATGGACTAAAAAGCGTCAACAAAGTTCGCCAACTCACCATCAGATGGCGCGTAACAACTGTTCTAAAATTCAACATCTCGCGCAATTACAGTGTTGCCATATTTGAAGCCCTTCATCTTTCACCACCTTTCACTTCTTCTCTAACCCCTTTCCAAAGGAAGCAACACGTTAATTAATAGGAAGAATTGCCTGAGTGTTGCTTCTCTTTAAAAAAAAAAAAAATTATACTTAAACACAGCTCTCCTAAGACATAGAAAATACAACCGTGAAAGATTTTTGTATCTGTGTTTCATACATAAAACAAAAGGACGCAATTAGATTGCATATACTTAATAATATAACACAATAAGAGAAAATATGATTTAAATTATAGGCAAAATAAAATATTTAAATTTTATGCAGATAAAGATAAAAAGTGAAACCAAATGTTTGTTAATATTGATTATGTGAAATACAAGGACAGAATTTTTTTTTAGTAGTTTGTATAATTTTTTTGTGTTTCCTTTCGCTATTTTAAGAAAATGGTTTTTATAATTAAAAGCCCTAGTTTATAGCCTTTTTTTGTTATTTAGAAATGTCTACTAATGTGGAAGTCTGGACATTTTTATATTTTACGAAGTTCCTAAATGATGTTCGAAGGAATCACAAAAACATAATTTTTAAGACTTAAATTTTCAGCATATAAATTAGCTAAAGTATAATTTACCAGAAAATCTTTTAAGTTTTGAGGTCAGTCTACTAATATTCAGCAATAAGTTGTATTGATTTTAGCAAGGATTTTTTTCATTTGTAATCGACTAAGTGTTAGCTAAACTTTTGCTGAGATTACTATTTTTTTTTTTTGGTAATATTGCTGATTTTCAGCAAACTAGTTTTGCTGAAAGCATGCTCCTTACTAAAAATTTGCTGACGCAACAACATTTTTTACTGACTTTACTGACTTTTTTTTGAGTGTACATAAAACTAACGACTAACGTTTAAAGTGATAAATATGTAAAAGAATCGAAGCTTTTGCTTAATATTATAACCTTTTCCAGGTTTAATAAACTACCCAGTAAGAAATTGTCAGTGGTACAAAAAATCAAGCACTGGCATACCACTGGACAACCACGTTTTTAAAAATAAATGACTGGCAGAGTACTCATTTAGGACGCTTTGCCAGCGTACAAAAGAAGTTTTGCCAGTATTTATTTTAGAAAAATTTTGGTGGTTTATAAAAAACCACTGGCGAAGAATGGGCCTAAAGTGCTATGCCAACGTTTGTAACCAGTGGTTATCCAGTACTACCTAATCAGAAATTACCAGCGGTACAAAAATCATAATTTTATTAAAATTATGACACTTCGTTAAAAAAGACTTGTAGTCAGAAGGTTCCGAGCCCAAATCCGTTTGCATGCAAAATTTTTTTTTGATTTTTCTTAATTAAAATTTTTTTTGTTTTATAAAATTAATTTCTTTGTTTGTCGAAGAGCTCCTTTAAGAACGATTTTTTTTTGTTTTCCCAACGTTAGCATATTAGTTCCAAAAAACTTTTTGCCAGTGCTAACATTTTAGTCCAGCCAGTAGTTGTCCAGCTGTTATTATTCAGTTTTATTTTTACCCACCAAGCATTATGTCTTGTTAGCTCAGTGGGTAGAGCTGTCGTCAGGCAATCTGACGGCCTGGATTCACATCACGGTAATATCAAAAAAATACATATGAACTTTTTTTTAATTTTATTTTGGAAAATATATTTCCAGACAACCTATTTATTGGTTTTGCCAGCGTTTTGCCAACTTTGAACATGTTGTTTCCCAGTGCTTTCTGAACAGCCGCATCTTTTATATAATGATGTTATCATTTTGGGAATGGGAAAGCATTTTTCGCCAGTACTTTTACCACCTGTTAAAGTGCCTTGCCATCGCTTTTCTGTTTGTATTAAAATTAAACAGAAAAGCGATTAGAAATTAGAAAAAACTTGAATCGTTCCTATTAAATTTTCCACCACTGTATATATTATCAAAAAATAATAGGGGAGAGTGTTGTACCTTGAAACGGTTGTACATTGAAAAGTTTAATTTTTCACTACATTTGCAACGTTTTATATAAAATGTTTTCCTATAAAAAAGTAAATATTTTTAAAAACTTTGACGTGAAATAAAATTCTTTAGAGCGTTTCCGTCTATTAGCATAACCCAGAGTTGCCAACCGAAACGCTTATCACCATACTATGAAAATTGAAGCCGATTTAAATTGATGAAGGTTCATTAGGGAAAAAAATGGCGACCTGTGACCCGTCCCCCCACCAGGGAAACAAGCCGATCAAAATAATCGGCGGCGGCGGCGCAAGCAAAAAATCGGCGGCGGCGGCGGCGATTAAGGTTGAGCCGGATAAAAATCGGCGGCGGCGGCGCAACCAAATAATCGGCGGCGGCGGCGGCTTAATCGGCTTGATAGAACATTATACACGTAATTTAAAGATGTTTAAGGTTTTTTCCAAAATATAGCAGTAAAAAATTGTACAAAAAATTTGGAATTATCAAATAAAAAATAATTTTAAGTTAAATTCATCGATAAAAATTACAAATTTAGGATTTTTAGTTTTCGAACGGAGCTACAAGGAGAGATAGTTGGGCTTTCCAAATATATACATACATATGTTTATATATTCAACAAAATTGTGTGGAAATATTTTCAAATAAAACTGATTTTCTTAATTTTTTCTTATTTTGTTCAATTTTGACGGCTTTTAATTGCAATATTTTGTATAAAAAAACTAATTTTTATCTAATTTATTCTTAATTCAGGGTAAAATGAAGTTCTACTTTAAGTTATACATTTTTTTATAAACATGGAATCTTTGTATTTCTAAGAAAATTGAAAATATTAGCCTTAATGAGTGTGCAATCAAGAACATCGAGTTGTCTTATAATAGCTGGAATTAAATGTTTAGAAAAATTACGATAACTTTTTCTATTTTCAATTAATTCAAACAAAAGAATGTGATTTTACTAAGAACTAAACCCACTTTCAGAATAAATTACAATAGTAAAGAATTGTTTAATACTGTAAAAAAGCCGTCAAAATATACAAATTAAAAAAAAGAATTAATTTTAATATTTAAAAAAAAAACTGTCAACATATTTCAGTTACAAATAAATAATTCTATATATATTTGGAAAGCTAAATTTTTTGTCTTTCCAAAAACGTTACAAGATTCAAAATCGGTTGAAAAATTGCTGAATTTCACCCACAATGACACTATCACCCCTGTTCTGAATTCCGAAACTTTAATTTTTTTTAAAATTCAAAATGTCGGAAATTGACTGTTTCGAACAAATTTTAGCATACTGACAAATTTTGAAATAAATTTTAAAATATTAATTTTTGCAACAAAATATTCGTTTTACTTTCACCAAGCTTTTCCAACACGAAATAAAACGAAGAAAATATTTCGGATGTGGATCACAGAACAGCAAAAAAATCAGAATGTTTCACTTTATAATTTTTTATGTGGATTCGGAACTTTGAAATAAACAAACTCTATTTTCACTCAAAATTAAATGTGTTTTTAGAATAAACTAGAAAAAAATATAGCTCGAAAAAAATTATGCTCGAAAAGATGTCAAAGTTGAAAAACTTAGAAGAAAAGTTAAAAAATTCAGATATTCACCCCTGTTCTTATTTCCGAAACTTTTTAATTAGAGTTGATTTGTAAAATCACACGGAATTAAAAATTTCGAAAATTTGTTGTTTCTACCAAATTTTAATATTCATAGACTAATTTTAAAATAAATTATTATATAATAACTGTCGTTAAAAAATATATATTCGTTTCACTATCATCAAGCTTTTTCTACACGCAATAAAACGAAAAAAATAACTCCGACGTGGATCACGGAACAGCAAAAAAATTCGGAATGTTTCACTTTAGAATTTTTTTGTGGATTCGGAACTCAGAACAGCGTCGATTATTGTAAATATCTCCCCAATTTTATAAGTCGACCGAGAAATAACTTAACATTTTTTTTCGTCCGCAATGTCTTAAAAATGTGTCTTGATAATTTCAGGTGTACTGAAATTTCTGAAAAATGTGATGTGATCTACTTAACCAAACCTACGACCATAAATTCGAATGAATTAATTCTTTAATTCACTTTTGGAATTTTAACTAAAATTTACTAATGTATCATTCGTTAATACTATTCCTTATGAATTCATTCACTTCATTCTTTTAATTTTCATGCATAATGAATGAATTCTTTCATGAATTCATTCTTTTTATAATGATCTTTCACGTTTCATTCGGTTTGTAAAAGATTAAAACAAATGTTGAGTTTTTAATTATTTTTATGGGTTTTGTATATGATATCAATATTAAATCCCTAAAATAAGCCACATTTTTATTTAATTTGTAATTATAAACTAAAGTGTTGTCAGAATCATTAGTATATTCATACCTTAGATATTTTACTGATTGAATAAAATGACAATTTTAATAAGCCATTTTGTAAAAGATTAGAATTAATGAAAAAATTAATTATTTAAATTGATTGTAATTCTATAAGGAATGTATTCAACATAAGAATGCATTGTATTTAATATTAAACTTTGGGAATGAAACCTCTGATTTAATTATAAAGGAATGGTTTGATGGAATGATATATATTCAATTTCTAAAGCTGAATTCGGTTTTGTGCGAATTAAGCTAAAATTGAATTAATTCTTTCGCAGCTCTGCCTACAATCTACACTTGGTCATTTGAAAAGTATTTTATTTTATTTTGTAACACTGTGTAATTTGTATCCAAAACTATGGGTGCTAAAGACGTGTTCATTTGGATTCTCTCCTCTATTGAATATCCAAATTTCAGCGAAATCTGTCAGAAGTTTTCAAGCAAAACTTCCAACTTAAGAAACATTTATGACAAAAATCCTTCTTAGCTCTGACTATAAACCTGCCCAGCCAGAAATTGACAAACATAAAAGCGTTCTGAAAGCACTTTGTATGGTGGTTGAACCGTTATCAAAGCAACATATTTTTGGGTTTTATAGTGTTCTCAGAACACTAAAATTATAACCATGATTTACGGTCTCATGTTTGTATTTAGAGTATTTTAGAAACGTTGCAAAATCAAAAAATAAAGTGATTTTAAAGCGTTATAATTTTTGTTTATAGAACGTTTTCAAAACATTAGAAAAACTAAAAATAAAGTGATTTTAAATTGTATTAATACAAGAGTGGAGTGTCTTCCGAGAATTTTAAAAACGAAAAGTAGAGCAATTTTCCGGTACTCTAAATACAAAAAATAAAATAATTTCTTAGTACTTAAAAAACATTAATTTTTTTTATATATTTTATTAGAACTTAAATTAGTTTTAAATGATTATGTTAAAAAATTATAGGATATTAAGAGAAATGTAGATGTGTTCAAAACTGAAAAATTGCCTTGTAGGGAAAATCACAAACCTCTATAGACGAAATCTCTTCCGAAATGTTCTAAAACTTTATTAGGAACATCTACTTTGAGCGGCGATTCTAAAGTGATGCTAGGTTTAGACGATACTTTGGGAAATTTTCAATATTTTGGAATAAAGTCTAATCTTCCCAGTGAAGAAAATCATTACCAGATATGTGGTTATGTAACTACATACTTGGTAATGGTAACTAGTTACCTTTGTTATTACATTTCTTATTACCTTTATATGGCGATGTCGCGAAAAATAATGAGTTATGGTTACACACCAGCATACGAAAAATCAAAAAATATATCGTTACCTATGTGCTTACCAGTACTGACAAAAATAATGAGATTTTCAAAAAAATAAATTATATAAAAAAAAATATATTTTATTGTATTTTTTGCTGATGCGGGATTCGAACCTGGGTCTACAGATTGCTAGTCAATAGCTCTACCATCTGAGGTATATCGACATGTAATATTTAATAGATAAAAACATAATTGACCTGCTGCACACAAGTAAGCTTACTCTCCAACATACAAAAAATATGTGGTTACATATATCCTTAATATTGAGTCTAAAAATAGATTTCAAAAAAATCTAGAAAATTATTTTCTATTTGAAATAATGATAAAAGTAAGTCATTATCAGTAATTCATTATTATATGTTTTAAAATAATGCGGAAGGTAAGTGGGTGTCATTACTGGTAGTCCAAAAAATAATGATATGTCATTACCGTTTCTACACTGGGTTGATATCACTTTTGATTCAAATCTTTATTATAATGCAAATAAATGGGAAATGGGGTTTCAACCGCATACATTATCAAGCCATTTTTGATTGGTCTCTATTATGGAAATTCAAAACCGCATTCGGCTAAAAAATTTCTGGAAGAACTTGTTTTGGAAGCCAAGGTATAAATATTTTTTTAGTCTCAAACTTCATTAAGTAATCAAATTTTTATTAATTTAAGATTTTAAGAAAATTTGTGGAACTTATGCCACATTTTTATGGCTCAAGCTCAGTGACCATGACTATTTATAATCTAATACATATTTCAAATGACGTAAATAATATGGGGGCGCCTATATCACAATTTTCAGCATTTGATTTTGAAAATAGCTTAGGTTTTGTAAAAATTGTAAAATCTCCAACTAATCCCATTTCCCATATACAAAGGAAATTGCATGTTTTTAATACCAATTCCCCAAATAATATTCCACAAGTATATCCTTTCAATAAGAGCAGCAACTATTCTCTGGGGAAACCTTTACACACTTCTGAATCTAGAGTTTTTTCTTTCGTAAACATTTATGGATTTCGAATTACATCTATTCATCCTGATAATATATGTATGTTTATTACACAATGGGAACATTATGATTGTGAAAGAAATTTTTAGTACAAAACATACGAAACACAAATACAGTGATATGCATTTGAAAGGCAACAATTTCAAGGAAACTAGAACGTTTTTTAACTACCCGATCTAATCAAAGGAGATCGGATTATATAATGTAACACCCAGGAAAAAGATTGGTTGGCTTTCGATCAAAACCATTAAAATGAATTTGCCAGGACTTTATTTTATTTGGAATTACCTATAATTGAATACTACATCAAAAATATTTGACTAGGTATTAAAAATAGGGAAAATGAACTAAAAAACAATCCTTTTAACAAATTATTGGTATCTCCAATCAATTTTAAAATTAGTATCAGTTTAGTAATTCAATGCAGTAGAAGCAGCCATTTATTTAGTGAATATACAAGAAAATTGGTGTTATCTATAACCTTTTTTAAAAAAATTTCAATATTCGAAAGTGGTAACTACAAATACGGGTATCCTAATCAAATATGACCTTAAATTCAAGTTTCTGTAGAACCAACCGAATTGTGGATTGTATTGATAACACACACAACTATTAATTGGTATTGATAAACGAATTTTATACTGTATTAATAAAACACATAAATTCAAAATTAGTCATTAAAATTATTAAGTGTTTGTGGTGTAGTCGGTAGAGAGTTGGCCTAGCACGCCGGATTTCCGAGTTCAAATCCCGGACAAGAAAAAAATTTATGTTTTTTTTTAATTAAAATAAAATATTAATATGTATAAACAGTAAATATGGCTAAGAAAACTAAAAGTAGTTGTGGTGCAATGGGTAAGAGTGTGAACTATTAACCTGAATGGCCGGGTTCAATACCAGAAATTTCAAAAAAAGTTTTTTAATTTCAATAAAATTTTGTGGAACATAATAATATTTATGTGGAACATAATATTGAATTAGACAACCGAATATTGGCTTTCACGACGAAAAATATAATTTAATATAAAGATAGTTGTCGTAACCGCACGAATTCGATTGGCAACAAATTCGGTGGCCACAACTGAGACTGTTTTCTGTGTGAACAAATTTAGATGAAAACAACACTGAAATAGGTATACATATGATGGAAGCTAAATGCATTCTTACAACATTTTATAACGAATCAATTGCTATTTCCCTTTTACATAAATAATTGCAACAAAATATTACAAAAGTAATAGAAATAATTTTTAGTACCAAAACACATACAATCTTTCTTTTAATCAACAGTTGTAGAATTTGTTAAAAATCGTTATCAAAGCATTTTAAAGATGGTATTTTCCAAACGTTCTCAAAACGTTTTAATTTTGGTATAAACAATGCTTTGAGAGTACTTAGTTTTTTGCACCATCATCAATTTCTGGCTGGGTAGTTCTTTTATTTCTTTTGAACTAAAAAAAAAATACTCTTGATGGTTCAGGAAATGATGAAGTAGAAAATTTGTTTTAAAAATGACATTTGCTTTTAATTTTTTTATTTTGGAAAATTGATACTTCCAGCCGAAATGAGCCGAAAAAAATCGGCGGCGGCGGCTGAAGCAAAAATGACCGGCGGCGGCGGCTTAAACGGCTTACGGCGGCTGGCTTGTTTCTCTGCCCCCCACCCCCTTTGGGTATAAAAATACACCATGCAAAAAATTAAGGTGATGGGATAACGGGAACACGCATCGGCCCTGAAGTTTGAAATACGATTTACAAGGCGAAAAAATCACTTTTTTGGCTTTCTTTCAAAATATTGGCTCTTTAATAACCGTATTTTTAGAAATGTAAATAGAATCATAGTCTAGACTGAATTACCTTTCTGGTAATCTATAAAAATCCAAAATCGGTTGGAAAATATTTTAGTAATTGCAATTTCCTCAGACCATTGTAGGGTTAAAATGAGATAAATTATGAAAATTGTAAAAAATTAAATATTTATTTCAAAAATTTACAATGTTATATTCTAGTTTCATTTCTAAGATCCACAAATATTCATATACAAAATTTTGTCTCTCTCGGCTTATGATAACCTAGTCCCAGGTATGGCCAAAAATGTGATTTGTTTTTTTTATAATTTGCAAAACTCTAGTTTTGATTTTTTTTTAAATTTTTATAAAAAAAAGTGGTCAACGCATAGGGGTTTATTAAATACACCTTAGAGAATAATTCTACTGAAAAATACACATATCCCTCTTTTAACTTAACAGTGACGGCGTTTTAAATTTGAAAATTTTAGAGAAAAATGTGATTTTGGCCAATAATTTAGATAATACTATTAATTTTTGTGTTTTTAGCTAGCTGGGACAAAATCGCTTCCGATTTCCTTTAATCCTGATACAAAAGATTGTTTTCCGAAACTTTTGTAAAACTCCGACAACGTTAACCCTTTCTTTACCAAAGTCAAAAGTGAAATTTTTAAAATTTTTTCGGATTTTCCTGGAAGTATATCAAAACAATGTGTTGTTTCTTGCGGAATTTGGTAAAAGTTGTCCAAATAACTCTGTTAACACCAAATTTTATACATAGTAATAAAAAATTAGAAATTAACCCTTATAGGCACATGGGATCAAAATGACTCCAAATTTTTTATATGTAAAAAAGTGCTATTTGACATGAAAATCGATATAAAAAACTTTAATTAAGCATTTTCTAGAAAAAAAAATATACAGATTTATTTCTATGAGTGTAAAATATAATTTTTTCACATTTTCTTTAGCTTAATAGTTAAGTTAACCCTTCAGCATGAGACCCATCGCTATTGATTTTTTAATTTTTTACAAATTAATAGTCAAATTTTAATTCAAGTACATTTGAACAATTTAAAATTTCGGATTCAAATATTAGTTGGTTGGCAACCAGAGTGGTTTAGAGTATCATTTAGTAGGCATGACCGACTTTAACATTTTACCCGTTTGCGTTTACGAAAGACATGAAGATGTTTGGTTTTTAAATGTATCAAGTTCAACACAATCCCCTAATTTAAAAAATCTGGTCTAAAATTTGTAAAATAAAGGAAGTTTTTAAAAACTGTTTCTGTAAGGAACAGTCTTCGGTGTCGAAGGCGTTCAAAATTAATTGTGTATATAAATGTTTTAAATTAAACAAATCTTTAGAATTAAAAAAAATTTCAAATTAAAGTCATTAAAAAAATTTTTGTCTTTAATAAAATCACTTTTGTATTAAACTTAAATATTAGCTCTGTTCCATGTATGTTACCGTGGGTACCGAATTTTACCAAAAAGCGTTTCTATTGTCAAACTTGTGTGTAAATTGTTGTTGTGTCGGGTAAATTGGGTAGCCGCGTGTACCTGCGGTAAAGACATAGAGAAGAACTATTATTACTGTATTAAGGCCCTGTATGAAGTGGCTAAATAAATTATGAACTAAATACAAATTAACATAAGGGTTTAAAATTTCTTTGAAAACTTTTTTAAATTTCATAAAAATTTGGAAACCTGAATTTAGTTGAGATTTTATTTAGCCAGTTCGCACTCATCCTATAATATGTGTTATTTCCTTTTATGTTAGGCATTCATTCTACAAATTATTCTACCATTTAATATTCTTACAATTATTCACAGAATAAATATGTTATTTTTCTTTCTCATATGTATATATCAATCTACTTTCTTACATATTTTGTTTCCTAATAAAAAATCATCATCTTCATCATCATTGTAAATTACAAAGAGTTCATTAACATTTCCTCTAATTGTTTAGTATCAATTTGTGGCTTATTAGCACCAGCGGGTGTTGAACTAAGCCAATATTCGGAAGCTGCAATATAAATGGCCACAGCGGCACCAACAATATAAGCAATATGTGTAGAACTTTGGAAGATAACACAAGTGGCCACACACAAGCCAAAATACGTTAAGAAACGTGTTATATTAATATATTGATCACGTTTTTCATTAGAGTCATCTAATAGATAGTTGTAAAACATATAAAAAATGTAAATTATTGAGTTTTTAAGCATAATTCAGTAATAAAGAAATACATTTATAGATTACCTTGACATTTGCCATCTTTTAGGCTATAACCAGCGCCACATTTTTTACACATATCAGGACCATCACCATCACAACCTTCACAAGATCGATCACATTCTAAGCATGAATGTGATCCCTCATTGTTAACACAAAATTGATTTGGTCGACAGACTCTACTTTTATCTGAACACTCATTGATATCTTGACAGCCATTAGTATCATCCCAACGCCAGCCTTCGTTACATTTAGAACAAGCTTAAAAGTTAAAACAATAAAGTAATAAAGTAATTATAAAATGGCTGTAACTTCTTTATTTTAAGCGCATATTTCGAATCCGTTGAGAATTTAATAAAAAAAATAGATCTTTATTTGAAAAAAGTACAAAATAAGAGCATTTAATTCAGTTTTGCCGATTTTTTATAGACCTTTAAAATTATTTTAGAATTTATTGATTGTATTTAATAGTTAATGGAGAATAATTTCTGAAATACATTTGATAATTTCTGGAATACAATTGATAATTTCTGAAATAGAATTGATAATTTCTGAAATAATTGGAAATGGTGTAGTCACTCAATTGAACGAAAGTCCTCGTCGACTACTAAAAAGTCTTATTTCAAACCTTAATTTTATTAAATAAAAAAATTTACAATTTATTAAAAAAAAAATATTTACACAAAGCATTTTTTCTTTTTTCTTAAAATACAGACTGTTTTTATAAAAAGAATCAGACGAATTCGTTACAACATTTACGTGAAAAACACAAACTCAAAACTATTTTTGAAACAAAAACGTTTTCAAATCTGTTAACGAATACGTCAGATTCTATTTACAAAAGTTTATTTGTCTAATATTTTATGCATTTGTTAACTAAGACGAACAATATGAATGGGTAGCTAACAAAATGGCCAAGTGTACGATTGAAAAAAATTGTTATAGGAACGATTAAACGAAAATGTTCGAGTTATTGAACTAGACCAGCGAACTGTTCTGTACAATAAATTGAACTAGAAAGAGCTGCCACCAAAATGATCTAGAATGCCCAAGTTTAGAAAAAAAATCTAAAAAGAATTCGAAAAAATGTGGAATCACCTATATTTTTGACGAAAAATGGATTTTGTATAAACATTTTTTAGAAATCGTGCAATTGCTTTATTTCATCAATTAAGGCCTGTAGAGAAAATTATAGTTATAATTTGAGACCACTAAAATGTTTAACCAAAAATAGATTTTGTCTTAAAAATACTGAAAGCGATTTTCGTTAAGAATAATAAATTTAAAACTACATGGGCAAGATGCAACTCGAGAAAATATATTTTGACTGGATTATTAATTTTTGGTATTTTTTGGACTATCGTTTACAAAGCCCGTTATCATAAATGTAAATATTACTGTATGAAATTTTTATTTTATTAGCATTTAAGAATTCCAATTTAATGTGATTTTGATCACCCATATTTTACATCAAAATTTTGGTTAAAATAAAATTAAAAATTGAATATTGCACGGAAAAAACAAAAAAAATTGCTTTAAAATTTTTTAGCACAATAAATTTAAAAAACAAATTAGTTTTGTTTTAATAAAATTGTAATTCGACTGTATTTTCATGGAACAAAGTTTACCGAAATGGTTGAAAAATTAATAAATGTTTGTACATCGACTAAAGTGGGCGCGCTGAGTTAAATGATGCAATTAGTTTTTGTCGACAAGTGAACGTGTCGTGATAAAAATATATTCCAAAAAGCCTCTCCAGGTTTCCTCTTTGTGGTACGTCCGAAGCCAGCTACGCTGAGTAAAACTTTCTCTCGTAGCCGGTCTTTGACCGGGTTTGGAGGTGTTCAGCTCTGGAGCATGTCCAACACCGGCTTCGCTAAGCTCTTTATTTAATTTTGGAATACTCGCCTAAATTAAAAGCAGCCGTCTGCAAAAAAATTGCACCATTGAACTCAGCGTGGGCATTTTAATCGATGGACAAATTTTTATCAATTTCTGAGCCATTTCTTTAGTAGTTAAGCCATTTTCATTTTAGACTTACTATACGACTACTTACTATCCAAAAATAGGTTCAAACATGATAACAATTTAAGGAAACTCAAAATTTTTCATACCTTTTGGTCCAGCACCGTTGCAGCCTTGGTCTTTTGTACAAGCCTTATGACATTCTGAGCACAAAAGATTTCTATCATCACGGAAAGACTCATAAAAGCCCTTTGAGCATTGGTTACAATCATCACCCGTATAACCAGAATCACAATTACATTTACCATTTCCCTTACGGGTACCATCGCCTTTACATTTTCCATTACCACGACAATCATTACAGGGTTTACATTCAGAGCCATAATGTCCAGACGGGCAACATGCTTTCAATTGATCAATACACAACCATTTATGTAAGTCTTCTTCAGTTTGTTTATGCGTAAACCAGTCCTCTATTAGATGTTCGTGGTCGTTAGCCATATTATGGCATTGATCTTGACCGCGTCTAACGTCACGACACAGATGTTCTTGAATTTCCACTAAACGTATTTCGCTAGTCTTATATGAACGTAATTTTTCTTCTTCCCAGGCCGCATCACCACCGGCATGTTTACCGCGACTGGTTTTTTCCAAACCCACTTGAAAAGATGCCACCAGAGTGGAGCAAGCTTTACATGGGGGCTGTTTTGTGGCTTTTTCTTTTTGTTCTTTAGGACTTAATGGATCATCAGCCGTGACAGCCGACAAGTGGACACAGAATATGAAAACTGATAGCAATTGCAAACATTTTGTGAATTCAAATAGCATTTTGAGTATTTCAATACTGTTTTGAGTACAAACTATTTCGGTTAACCTTATATTTTTCTATTTTATCAATATTTTCCAACTGATAATCTTTTGATGAAAAGGTTTACGTGTAAATTTCGTTTTTTTTGTATTCGTTTCTTTTTTGACGTCTTCAATAAAATTCAACCACCAACAACAACCATATTTCCTCCAGAATATTTTTTCAATTTCATTTTATCTGCTATTTGCGTATGAATGGAGATGTATTGTCAGATTTTTGTTTATTTCTCTTTTTTGTTTTCTTCGTTGTTTGTCAATCAGCTATTAGTGATGAAAAAACTGGGTTTTCAGTAAAGGTGGTACAATTGCAACGAGCAACCGAATGTATTTTTAACGAAAATAATCACAGAAAAAACGTTCTGTGGTGTTTCGATTTAAACATTAACAACGGTGGGTCTCATACTGTAGGTTTAACTGCAAAGCCCAGTATTTTGTTCAAAAGAGCGAGTTTGGAGCTCAAAGACTATAATAAGGGTGTGTGTGAAACGATAGCAAAGTGCCATGGTGAAAAAACATTTGATCTACACACAGAAAAAAAACAGGGGGAACTTTATCTAAGTGCTATGTAATTATACAACTACATAAGTTCGAAGTAAGTTTTACAATTTTCTAGCAAAATATATGTATTTTTTGGATAATTTCCACTACAAATGTAAAACTAACTTGAAAATTATGTAGTTGTATAATTACATAGCACTTAGGTAATATTCCACCAGTTTTTTTCTGCGTGGAATTTTCCTGTGCGAAATGAAATCTTTTTTGACAATATAAAATTTTTGACAGTTGTAAATAATAGCGAAAAAAAAATAAAACGAAACAAATATTTTCAGAAATACATGCGTTTGCTAATTGCAATTCTCCTACAAACCAGATCCTTGCAATTAATGGAAGTTTTAGGTGGTGTTTCTAGATGACGTTTTGCTCCACACGAACGAAAATACAATAACAAAATACATGCAAAAAATTTACCATAAAGAATACTTTGCTACCGTTTCACACACACTCTAAGAACATTGAAATGTACAAATTTTTTATAGTCTATAAAAAGTTACAATCTAAGTGAAAAATCTTTTTTTTTTTTATATGCTTTTTTCGCAAAAGTACGAAAAAAATACCGGGCTTAACTATTAAACAAAAGAAAACGTCAATAAATTGTATACAAAACGTAACGAGACGGGCAGAAAATCTGCAGTTATAGGGTGCTTTCGGCAGATACAATTTGACAGTCAACAGTTCTAGAACAGTTGTGCAACTATCTGCTGAACGACCTGATCACTAACCGCTCAGTGTGAGCGCTGTCATATTTTTGTAGCGTAAAAAATGTTTGCTACTTTTGATCAAATAGTGATACATTTGTTGTTGTTGATTTTAAAAAATTTTTGATTTGTATGATTGACAAATAAAAACATGTTCAGGAGATCAATAAAACTGATTCACTTGCTTATAAGATTTTTTTGAATTAATCTGTCTTCTAGAATATTATTTAAAAATGGCAACTTATTCTTATGTATACATATTTTGAAATTATTTTCGTTATTTACGTCGCTAATGTAGATATAGAGTTCTGAAATAAAATTTTTATAAAATTTTATGATAATACTAGCAGATATGTAGTTTTGATAAATATAAAAAAATATGCATTATTAGGAACAAATGACCATGTAAATCTCTATACTTTTTGTGGAAAACAATAGTATGTTCATCATCAAACATCAACGAACACAGAATTGTTAATCAGGGATGGAAAAGTCTCGTTTTATTGAAATTAATAATCCAAGAACTATTATATCCATATCTTATTCCAAAAATTAATGGTTAGTTTGGAAAAAAAAATTGCGAAAAAAAACGAAAAAGTTTGCATTATTATATTCGTTTGCAAAATGTTAATCGCTGATTAAGTTTCTTAATTCATTTTCTGCGGCATAAATCCTTTTATTCACAATCCGCCATTATTTGGAATTTTTTCAATGCGGTGTATTTTAATCGAAGACTATTACACTCATATCTTGCCTAAAGTTTGGTGGTTAGTTTGCAAATTTTGCGAAAAGGATAATTTTACACCAATATATTCGTTTGCAGAATGTCAATAGTTTTTTAGCTCTTCTAAGTAATTTTCTACGCTTTTTCGCATTCCGCCGTTATTTATCAATTTTTAAGTGAGATTCTTAAAATTTATAATCTAGAGATTGAAAAAAAAGTCGGGAAAAAAATTAAAAAAAGTAAATTTTTTGCATTAATATATTTCTTTACAGAATGTAAATCGCTAAGATTTTTAATACAATTTTTGTACCATAAGGACTTTTTTCGAGTTCCGCTATTATTTTGAAATTTTCGAGTGCGCTTTTTTTAAATTTATAATCTAGGGACTATAATAACATTTCATAAAACAAAGTTTGGTGGTTAGTGCAAAAAAGAAAAAATCGCGAAAAATAAAATTTGCAAAAAGCTAAATTTTTCCATCAATATAATTGTTTGCAGAATGTAAATCGCTGATTCATTTTTTTAATTCATTTTTTGTACCATAAAGCCTTTTTCGCCCTTTTCCGCGATTATTTTGCAATTTTTTAAGTGTGGTTTTTTTAAATCTTTAATCTTGGGAATATAATACCAATTCCACACCAGAGAAACAAGCCAGCCGCCGTAAGCCGTTTAAGCCGCCGCCGCCGGTCATTTTTGCTTCAGCCGCCGCCGCCGATTTTTTTCGGCTCATTTCGGCTGGAAGTATCAATTTTCCAAAATAAAAAAATTAAAAGCAAATGTCATTTTTAAAACAAATTTTCTACTTCATCATTTCCTGAACCATCAAGAGTATTTTTTTTTTTAGTTCAAAAGAAATAAAAGAACTACCCAGCCAGAAATTGATGATGGTGCAAAAAACTAAGTACTCTCAAAGCATTGTTTATACCAAAATTAAAACGTTTTGAGAACGTTTGGAAAATACCATCTTTAAAATGCTTTGATAACGATTTTTAACAAATTCTACAACTGTTGATTAAAAGAAAGATTGTATGTGTTTTGGTACTAAAAATTATTTCTATTACTTTTGTAATATTTTGTTGCAATTATTTATGTAAAAGGGAAATAGCAATTGATTCGTTATAAAATGTTGTAAGAATGCATTTAGCTTCCATCATATGTATACCTATTTCAGTGTTGTTTTCATCTAAATTTGTTCACACAGAAAACAGTCTCAGTTGTGGCCACCGAATTTGTTGCCAATCGAATTCGTGCGGTTACGACAACTATCTTTATATTAAATTATATTTTTCGTCGTGAAAGCCAATATTCGGTTGTCTAATTCAATATTATGTTCCACATAAATATTATTATGTTCCACAAAATTTTATTGAAATTAAAAAACTTTTTTTGAAATTTCTGGTATTGAACCCGGCCATTCAGGTTAATAGTTCACACTCTTACCCATTGCACCACAACTACTTTTAGTTTTCTTAGCCATATTTACTGTTTATACATATTAATATTTTATTTTAATTAAAAAAAAACATAAATTTTTTTCTTGTCCGGGATTTGAACTCGGAAATCCGGCGTGCTAGGCCAACTCTCTACCGACTACACCACAAACACTTAATAATTTTAATGACTAATTTTGAATTTATGTGTTTTATTAATACAGTATAAAATTCGTTTATCAATACCAATTAATAGTTGTGTGTGTTATCAATACAATCCACAATTCGGTTGGTTCTACAGAAACTTGAATTTAAGGTCATATTTGATTAGGATACCCGTATTTGTAGTTACCACTTTCGAATATTGAAATTTTTTTAAAAAAGGTTATAGATAACACCAATTTTCTTGTATATTCACTAAATAAATGGCTGCTTCTACTGCATTGAATTACTAAACTGATACTAATTTTAAAATTGATTGGAGATACCAATAATTTGTTAAAAGGATTGTTTTTTAGTTCATTTTCCCTATTTTTAATACCTAGTCAAATATTTTTGATGTAGTATTCAATTATAGGTAATTCCAAATAAAATAAAGTCCTGGCAAATTCATTTTAATGGTTTTGATCGAAAGCCAACCAATCTTTTTCCTGGGTGTTACATTATATAATCCGATCTCCTTTGATTAGATCGGGTAGTTAAAAAACGTTCTAGTTTCCTTGAAATTGTTGCCTTTCAAATGCATATCACTGTATTTGTGTTTCGTATGTTTTGTACTAAAAATTTCTTTCACAATCATAATGTTCCCATTGTGTAATAAACATACATATATTATCAGGATGAATAGATGTAATTCGAAATCCATAAATGTTTACGAAAGAAAAAACTCTAGATTCAGAAGTGTGTAAAGGTTTCCCCAGAGAATAGTTGCTGCTCTTATTGAAAGGATATACTTGTGGAATATTATTTGGGGAATTGGTATTAAAAACATGCAATTTCCTTTGTATATGGGAAATGGGATTAGTTGGAGATTTTACAATTTTTACAAAACCTAAGCTATTTTCAAAATCAAATGCTGAAAATTGTGATATAGGCGCCCCCATATTATTTACGTCATTTGAAATATGTATTAGATTATAAATAGTCATGGTCACTGAGCTTGAGCCATAAAAATGTGGCATAAGTTCCACAAATTTTCTTAAAATCTTAAATTAATAAAAATTTGATTACTTAATGAAGTTTGAGACTAAAAAAATATTTATACCTTGGCTTCCAAAACAAGTTCTTCCAGAAATTTTTTAGCCGAATGCGGTTTTGAATTTCCATAATAGAGACCAATCAAAAATGGCTTGATAATGTATGCGGTTGAAACCCCATTTCCCATTTATTTGCATTATAATAAAGATTTGAATCAAAAGTGATATCAACCCAGTGTAGAAACGGTAATGACATATCATTATTTTTTGGACTACCAGTAATGACACCCACTTACCTTCCGCATTATTTTAAAACATATAATAATGAATTACTGATAATGACTTACTTTTATCATTATTTCAAATAGAAAATAATTTTCTAGATTTTTTTGAAATCTATTTTTAGACTCAATATTAAGGATATATGTAACCACATATTTTTTGTATGTTGGAGAGTAAGCTTACTTGTGTGCAGCAGGTCAATTATGTTTTTATCTATTAAATATTACATGTCGATATACCTCAGATGGTAGAGCTATTGACTAGCAATCTGTAGACCCAGGTTCGAATCCCGCATCAGCAAAAAATACAATAAAATATATTTTTTTTTATATAATTTATTTTTTTGAAAATCTCATTATTTTTGTCAGTACTGGTAAGCACATAGGTAACGATATATTTTTTGATTTTTCGTATGCTGGTGTGTAACCATAACTCATTATTTTTCGCGACATCGCCATATAAAGGTAATAAGAAATGTAATAACAAAGGTAACTAGTTACCATTACCAAGTATGTAGTTACATAACCACATATCTGGTAATGATTTTCTTCACTGGGAAGATTAGACTTTATTCCAAAATATTGAAAATTTCCCAAAGTATCGTCTAAACCTAGCATCACTTTAGAATCGCCGCTCAAAGTAGATGTTCCTAATAAAGTTTTAGAACATTTCGGAAGAGATTTCGTCTATAGAGGTTTGTGATTTTCCCTACAAGGCAATTTTTCAGTTTTGAACACATCTACATTTCTCTTAATATCCTATAATTTTTTAACATAATCATTTAAAACTAATTTAAGTTCTAATAAAATATATAAAAAAAATTAATGTTTTTTAAGTACTAAGAAATTATTTTATTTTTTGTATTTAGAGTACCGGAAAATTGCTCTACTTTTCGTTTTTAAAATTCTCGGAAGACACTCCACTCTTGTATTAATACAATTTAAAATCACTTTATTTTTAGTTTTTCTAATGTTTTGAAAACGTTCTATAAACAAAAATTATAACGCTTTAAAATCACTTTATTTTTTGATTTTGCAACGTTTCTAAAATACTCTAAATACAAACATGAGACCGTAAATCATGGTTATAATTTTAGTGTTCTGAGAACACTATAAAACCCAAAAATATGTTGCTTTGATAACGGTTCAACCACCATACAAAGTGCTTTCAGAACGCTTTTATGTTTGTCAATTTCTGGCTGGGCAGGTTTATAGTCAGAGCTAAGAAGGATTTTTGTCATAAATGTTTCTTAAGTTGGAAGTTTTGCTTGAAAACTTCTGACAGATTTCGCTGAAATTTGGATATTCAATAGAGGAGAGAATCCAAATGAACACGTCTTTAGCACCCATAGTTTTGGATACAAATTACACAGTGTTACAAAATAAAATAAAATACTTTTCAAATGACCAAGTGTAGATTGTAGGCAGAGCTGCGAAAGAATTAATTCAATTTTAGCTTAATTCGCACAAAACCGAATTCAGCTTTAGAAATTGAATATATATCATTCCATCAAACCATTCCTTTATAATTAAATCAGAGGTTTCATTCCCAAAGTTTAATATTAAATACAATGCATTCTTATGTTGAATACATTCCTTATAGAATTACAATCAATTTAAATAATTAATTTTTTCATTAATTCTAATCTTTTACAAAATGGCTTATTAAAATTGTCATTTTATTCAATCAGTAAAATATCTAAGGTATGAATATACTAATGATTCTGACAACACTTTAGTTTATAATTACAAATTAAATAAAAATGTGGCTTATTTTAGGGATTTAATATTGATATCATATACAAAACCCATAAAAATAATTAAAAACTCAACATTTGTTTTAATCTTTTACAAACCGAATGAAACGTGAAAGATCATTATAAAAAGAATGAATTCATGAAAGAATTCATTCATTATGCATGAAAATTAAAAGAATGAAGTGAATGAATTCATAAGGAATAGTATTAACGAATGATACATTAGTAAATTTTAGTTAAAATTCCAAAAGTGAATTAAAGAATTAATTCATTCGAATTTATGGTCGTAGGTTTGGTTAAGTAGATCACATCACATTTTTCAGAAATTTCAGTACACCTGAAATTATCAAGACACATTTTTAAGACATTGCGGACGAAAAAAAATGTTAAGTTATTTCTCGGTCGACTTATAAAATTGGGGAGATATTTACAATAATCGACGCTGTTCTGAGTTCCGAATCCACAAAAAAATTCTAAAGTGAAACATTCCGAATTTTTTTGCTGTTCCGTGATCCACGTCGGAGTTATTTTTTTCGTTTTATTGCGTGTAGAAAAAGCTTGATGATAGTGAAACGAATATATATTTTTTAACGACAGTTATTATATAATAATTTATTTTAAAATTAGTCTATGAATATTAAAATTTGGTAGAAACAACAAATTTTCGAAATTTTTAATTCCGTGTGATTTTACAAATCAACTCTAATTAAAAAGTTTCGGAAATAAGAACAGGGGTGAATATCTGAATTTTTTAACTTTTCTTCTAAGTTTTTCAACTTTGACATCTTTTCGAGCATAATTTTTTTCGAGCTATATTTTTTTCTAGTTTATTCTAAAAACACATTTAATTTTGAGTGAAAATAGAGTTTGTTTATTTCAAAGTTCCGAATCCACATAAAAAATTATAAAGTGAAACATTCTGATTTTTTTGCTGTTCTGTGATCCACATCCGAAATATTTTCTTCGTTTTATTTCGTGTTGGAAAAGCTTGGTGAAAGTAAAACGAATATTTTGTTGCAAAAATTAATATTTTAAAATTTATTTCAAAATTTGTCAGTATGCTAAAATTTGTTCGAAACAGTCAATTTCCGACATTTTGAATTTTAAAAAAAATTAAAGTTTCGGAATTCAGAACAGGGGTGATAGTGTCATTGTGGGTGAAATTCAGCAATTTTTCAACCGATTTTGAATCTTGTAACGTTTTTGGAAAGACAAAAAATTTAGCTTTCCAAATATATATAGAATTATTTATTTGTAACTGAAATATGTTGACAGTTTTTTTTTTAAATATTAAAATTAATTCTTTTTTTTAATTTGTATATTTTGACGGCTTTTTTACAGTATTAAACAATTCTTTACTATTGTAATTTATTCTGAAAGTGGGTTTAGTTCTTAGTAAAATCACATTCTTTTGTTTGAATTAATTGAAAATAGAAAAAGTTATCGTAATTTTTCTAAACATTTAATTCCAGCTATTATAAGACAACTCGATGTTCTTGATTGCACACTCATTAAGGCTAATATTTTCAATTTTCTTAGAAATACAAAGATTCCATGTTTATAAAAAAATGTATAACTTAAAGTAGAACTTCATTTTACCCTGAATTAAGAATAAATTAGATAAAAATTAGTTTTTTTATACAAAATATTGCAATTAAAAGCCGTCAAAATTGAACAAAATAAGAAAAAATTAAGAAAATCAGTTTTATTTGAAAATATTTCCACACAATTTTGTTGAATATATAAACATATGTATGTATATATTTGGAAAGCCCAACTATCTCTCCTTGTAGCTCCGTTCGAAAACTAAAAATCCTAAATTTGTAATTTTTATCGATGAATTTAACTTAAAATTATTTTTTATTTGATAATTCCAAATTTTTTGTACAATTTTTTACTGCTATATTTTGGAAAAAACCTTAAACATCTTTAAATTACGTGTATAATGTTCTATCAAGCCGATTAAGCCGCCGCCGCCGCCGATTATTTGGTTGCGCCGCCGCCGCCGATTTTTATCCGGCTCAACCTTAATCGCCGCCGCCGCCGCCGATTTTTTGCTTGCGCCGCCGCCGCCGATTATTTTGATCGGCTTGTTTCCCTGTTCCACACCAAAGTTTGGTTCTTAGTTTGCAAAAAAGAAATCGCGAAAATATTTAGCAAAAAGGAAAATTGCATCATTATATTCGTTAGCAGAATCTTAATCGCGGATTGAGCTTTAAAATTATTTTTTTTTACCATAAAAGCTTTTTTAGCGTTCCGATATCATTTTGCAATTTTTTAAGTGCGGTTTTTTTTTTAATTAATAATCTAGGGACTATAATGCACATCTCCTAAAATAAAGTTTGGTGGGTAGTTGCAAAAAAAAAAATATTTCCGAAAAAGATATTCTCAAAAAGCCTTTATGTGTACCTTACAGAAGCTGTGTTTGTGCGGCATTCCTATCAATGATATCTCGAACAATTTTGACAGTAGAAAGCCGAAATACGTTGAAAAACTGTCAAAATCGTTCTTGATAACACTGATAGAGAGTCACACAAATACAGCTAGAATTCAAATAATTTAACCCCAAAATTTATAAACGCTTTGTAAAATTGTAGGAGGTTTATTGAACAAATTTTGTATGAAAATGACGTTTTGTAAACCTGCTATAACTGTACAAAGCATTTATGAATTGAGGGGTAAATTTATATGCAGATATAGACTTCTGTATTTGAAAATAAATTTGTTTGTAGATATGGGAAAATGTAAAATGTTCACAAAAGTGACAAAGAATGGGTATTTTGCTTCCAAATTGATATCATAGATGGATATAATATCAACAATGATTTTTGCCATCAAAAACTCATTTTGGCCAAAATTGCAGATATAGAGTATTGAATATAGTGTCTCGATATGTCTTTTTCTATCACCGGTTTCATTTCGCTTTTTTATCGGTCTAATTCTGTAATAACTTGAACTACCATTAAAATACCCCTAAAATACCGAAACACAGATTTATAACGGTATTTTGCAAATACAACAAAATGTAACAGGTAATATTATGAAATAAAACCTGTGATATTAGGTGCTTTAAGCACCGTAAGTTGTTTCAGTTTGAGTTTCAAATTGCAATTTGAGGCATTTAAAGTTCGAGTGCAATTTTTCCACGTGAAAAACAACTTACGGTGCTTTTAACGTTCAACTTGCAAGTAAATTTTGAAGACTGTGGATTTTTGCCATTTGCGGCTGACAAAATAAAGAAAACAGTGTTGCCTAGTAATGTTTTCTATTAATTTACTAGTATTTGGTAAAGTAAAAGTTGTAATGCAACTGATTTTGTATTAAATTAAAAAAGTAAAAAAGAACACAACCACATATCTTAATGGTAATTTAAAATATTAATTTTATAAGTTTTTGAAAAAAAAAATCTTAAAAACAAATTTTTTCCCAGCTTTGTTAGAATATTGAATACTTGGCAATACTGGAGTGCTATTTACTGACAACCTATATGTCTGTTCCAGTACTTTACCGAAGTTACACAAAGCTCAAAGGCGTTCCCGTACTCAAAATTGCGTGTAAATTGTTGTTGTTTGGGCTGTTTTGGGTTCCCGTACGGGAACGTACATTATGCCTTCGACGACATTTTAAAAATGAACTTATAGCAAGTAGTGTGGACGCATGTAAAATTTTCAAGTTTTTTCGGTAATTTTCGGAAATTTTCGCTGATAATACGTATTCTCAACTTGCAACCATTTACTTGCATGTGGAAACGGGGGGTTAAGTAGTAAATTAGCATTTATTGTAAAGTTGACAACTATCTATGGGTTAAACTTAAAAAATCATGCTATTTTACAACGTGCTAACTTTAGCACTTAACTGTTTCTAAAGAAAACAACATTTTTATTTTTATGAATTATCACATTGATATTTTTATTAATTAAATAATTAATTTTTTATAGTATCGTATATTTTGTATACCTTTTGTTTATATTATTATTGTACACTTTTTATTTTTTTAAATAATTTTGATAAGTTTTTGGTATATTTGCATTTATTATTATTTTAATGACATTAAAAAATATAATGTTAAGAAAATTAAAAATACATATTTTTATAGTTAAACTATCATTTGTGTTGCAAAAAGCTTTAATATTTTTTAAAATTGATATAATACCATATGATTTATGAATATTCTTAAATTTTTAAATGGCTGTTTTAAAAACTTAAGGTTACAAAATTTATTTGTGTGTTACTGAAAATATTTTCCAATAAATTTGTTTAAATAACAATGTTTTTTATTATAAATTACATTTTACATTATTCAGCAATAAACTTGGTAAACTTTTCGTTGTGTTTTTGCCTAGAAAATATAAAAACTTATAAAACTTATACAAAACCCTTGGTTAGACCAAAGATTTGTTTGTATGTATGAAGCAAATTTTGTATAATGGAGAGTATTTCGGAAGGTCAAAAGTTATGGCTCAAAATAGAAATATTTGCATTCAATATATTTTGATTACAAATTTTGTCGTTGTCATTTAGTTAATGTTGCACATTCCTTGTATGTATTTATTTATTTATGTTTGGTCTTATAAATTTTAAATCAAAATTTTGAATTTATATATTTAAAAAAAAACTTTATTACTTATATTTTAATAAATTATTATTAACTTTTCATACATAAACTCGCATAATTATTATTTATTATTTTCAGCATTTTATGAAATTTTTGATCACATTCGAGTCAGTTATGACTCCTCTGGACGATTAAAATTATCATATTTGGGCTCATTTTCTGATCATAAATGACTGTTTTGTCGGGAGAAAATGGTACCCTACCAGCGACTCTTCTTGATGAGTCTTTTATGACTCGCTTTTCTGATCAGTTTCGACTCATTTCTGACTCGTATTTATAATTATTTGTAAGTCTTCTTCGAGTCATTTTTTAGTCGTTTTCTAATCATTTGCGAATCTTTTTCGAATCATTTTTGGTCGTGATTATGATCGTTTGGGAGTCTTTTTCGTGTCATTTTTTAGCCAATAGTGCAATATAATTTTCAATAAATCTCTTTTAAGCATAAGCGAGAATCATTTTCGATTCTTGTTTCAAGCGCGCAAGTGATTAATCAGTATTTTTTTATTTTTTTTATATATGCTAGACCAACACTCAGGGGATGCCCCCTACTAACGCAGTGTATTGTGTTGGTATAAGGAAAATAGGTTATCATAGGTTGGTCATCAAAAGTACTCGAAGAAGGTGATTTTTGACAAAACAATCTTCCAAATGCTATGTGGGGTGGGATATATACAAGTAAAATTACAAACACTACTTAATTTTTTCAAATGACAAAAACAATTTTAAAAGTTTAAAATAGAATAGAATAAGAATCCTCGAAATGTATCCACATTTTCTAGCTGGGTAATTTATTTTTAAAAACAACTTACGCCAAGTTTTTGGGATGTCAGTTAAACTTGGTTTAGTTAAACCGAAAACGAATTTTATCAGCCATTACCAAGTTTATTAACAAAAATATGTCGGAATAATTTTTCTGGTTTAAAATTTTACCCTTAAATTCATAAATGCTTTGTAAAATTATAGGAGGTTTAATGAACAAATTTTGTATGAAAATGACGTTTGGTAAACCTGCTATAACTTAACAAAGCATTTATGAATTAAGGGGTTATGTTGCATTTACATCTGCACCCAAATCCCGAGATTTCGACTAAAATTGAGATTTCAGTGAAAATCTCATGTGAAATCTCAAGATTCCCCATACAAAGGAAATCCCGTAAATTTGCGAGATTTCGAAGAAATCTCATGAAAATCTCACAAATCTGGAGACTTTTGCAGAATACAACACTGTGTTTCACTTACTTTGTAGAGTTTTTGCCTGAAAAAGTGGCAACGATGGTCAACAGCTGACTAAAAAAATAACCTAAAAATAACACAAAATAATGAAATAAAAAAATTATTATTAATTTCATAAATATGACTTTAGACCCAATGGAAATGTACTAATGATTATAAGAAGTGTTGCGTGGTTCTAATTTTTGTTTCCCGCGAAGCATAACTATGAAGAAAGTATTGGGAAGTGCATGTCTTCCTTCCGCCAAAATATTGCAAATTCTGGGTTCTAGTATGTCGTCCTTATAAAAAAACAAATTTACTAACATATTTAGAGTTAGATCTTTACATAAAATAATGTAAATTGTACTCCGCCAATGAATAAAATGGTTTTTAGAAATATTTTTATTTCGAGGTTATTTTTTTATGGTACTTTGTTTACAAAAAAAGTGCAGCTGTCAAATCGAAATCTCGCTACTGTCACAAAGTGCAAATGTAAACGGTCAAGATTTCGGTTCGAGATTTCCATTGAAATCTCGGGATTTGAAAACAGATGTAAACGCAACTTTAGTCTTTATTGAAACACAACAAACCAAATTTCAAAAGCAGTGTTTCCGTTACAAACTGCGTTAAACTAAGTTTAAAGATAATATACATCCTAAAAACCCGACCTTAATAATTTGTAGGTATAAAAAGATATTTTGAAAGGGGTATACACTGTAAGAAAAGCATTATAAAAAGAATTTTTGAACAGTTGACGAAAATTCAAATAATATTTTTAAAATTAATTTTTTTATTTAAAAGCCATGTTACAGAGTAAAACACTAAAAATGCATGCGACACATCAATTCTGATAGATTTTGGGATGAAAATCACGAATGTACACAACAAGTTTTAAAATTAGCTGTACTTTTTCAAATATTCGCAAATTTAACTTTTACCAGAGAGACGGCTTTTACTATAAAATTTCTTATTTTTTAATAAACTGCGGAAAATTTTTAATATATCTTTAACGTATAGACTTTGGACTTTCAGAAACATATTAAATAGAATAAAAATGCAATTAAATTGAAAACTTCACTTGTTTTCCTATTTTGTAAATCTGATAAAATCCCTTATTTGGATTTGAAAAATCTTAACACAACGTTAGTTCATATTCCACTAAATTCATTTCATTAAAAGAATTACAAACTTTGCATTAACATTTGAAGTTTAAGTCATTTGTATGAATTTACTATGGCAAAAGAAGATAAAAGATGTGGTTATGCGGTATTCCTACCAATGTTATCTTGAACAATTTTGACAGTGGAAAGACGAAATACTTTGAAAAATTTTCAAAGTTGTTCTTGATAACATTAATAAACAGTCGCACAAACAGAGCCAATATAAATTTTTGAACATGCATATGAATGTTATGACCAGGGCAAGTTTTTTTTAGCATTTGCCATTAAATGCCATTTTTGCCATTTTTTCACTAATTTTGTAAAAATGCCATTTTTACATATCCTTACCAAAAAAAAAGCCATTTTGTCCATTTTTTTAGACTTTTCCTTAAACAAAAATGCTATAAAATTCAGTAAAAACACAATCTTTGTAAATAATTTTTGGAAAAAATTTACAAAAACAAGATATTTTTTTAATGTTTAATAAAATTCCAGATTTTTTTTAATCATACTAATATACGGCGAATGCACTCAACGGTAAATTCCTTCATTATTGTATTTTTGTTAAAAACATACAGAAAAACACTTAAATCAACTATTATACTTTAAAATTTTTGGAATAAGCGTGCCATTTTCGCCTTTTTTGTGCCAATTTTACTATTTTTTCGTGCCATTTTGCCTGCCAATTTCAACTTTTTTTGTGCCATTTTAAACTTGCCCTGGTTATGACCCATTTTTAATAAAAAATTTTACCTATCACCACGTGATAGGCAATACCAAATTAATAATAAAAATCGTATTTGCGGGTCATTTCGGCAAAAAAAACCTTCCGCACCAAATGCAATTTCTGCAATTTCGGGGATTTTGTTTGATAACGAATTATTACAAAAAATATTGTAAACGACAAAAAAATGTATCCTAAAGTCCATCCAAAAAGGTTTCGTAATTTTTACCGTAAATATCTTTTAATAAGCATCGTTTGAGTCTCATTTATTTAAAACATCGGTGAAATATTTTAATTAAACTAAAACCATATAACCAAATTTCAACCCTTTTGGTGAGGGAACTTTTTTGACAGCAGCGAAAAATAATATTTTTATGGCCTTTTTGGCTAGGGCATGTAAAATTTGATATTTGCAAAAAAATCAAAAAATCATAACCCTAATGCATATTTTAAAATCGTTGTTTTTTTAGGAATTTGAGCTTTAATTACTTAAAACTTTGTTGGTATGGTTAAGAAAATATGTGTTGTACATATTTGAATGGTTTCATCTGAGTTTTATTATTCAAGATTTGTCACAGACTCCTTTATTTTTAGGTATTAAAAGAAATCACTATTTTTCAGTGTTAGTCAATTTTTTTTTTAATTAAAAAAGAAGATACGAAATTTTTTGATGAATTAAGTAACCTGCGATGTTTACTACTATATTTATGAATTAAAACATTGGTCATTTCTTTCTACGTAGGTTATTTATTCGCGAAATCGTGAAAGAGACGTAATATGCCATATATCAGATTAAAGGGCACATTTGATCATATTAAAATGTTGCAAAAATAGCGTTTTACACTCAAAAAAGTTTGACAGTTACTACATGATAGTTGTTTGTGCAGTAATCAGTAGTTGTTGTTTTTAACAGTAATTACAGTTGTTTTTCTATGAAAAATACAAAACAACTTTCATGACAGTTGTTTAAGAAAACAACTAACGAAAAGTACTGTAATTCCGTAACAGTTGTTTATATCAGTTATTTTAAACATCCTAATAAACAACTACCAAAACAGTATTTTTACAGTAAATAGTTGTTTTTTTTAGTTATTTAAAAAATAAAAAATTTCGTTGAATTTTAAAAATTCCTGTTTAGTTTATATTTGTTATTATTGATATATTCCCAGTTTGCAAATAAAAATCTGAAACTTGTATTGTACCTCCAATGCATAAAAGCATAATAACTGGAGAACCGTTTGGAATTTTTACTTCAAATTTTAAATAGGCTCAAGTAATTACACATATTTTTGTAATCGAAAGAAAAAATTGTTTTTTTTTTTTGTTAAAATATACTTTTATAACACCAAACAAATTAACTGTAAAAAACAGTAGTTTTTTTTACCGATTTTGTCAGTTGTTTTAAAATTTTTGTAGTAAAAATTTGTTAGTTAATTTTACGACATTGGTAGTTGTTTTTAATGCTTTTGTTAGTTATTTTTCAACAGGTAAATATAACCAAAGTTTTCGTTATTTTAAAGGTAAATACCTTTGTCGCCTTTTTAAATGCGTATACCTTTGTTTTAACTGTCATTTTCAGTAGATTTTATCGACAAACTTTTATGAATGTACTTTTTTTCAATTCTGTATTTTTGTTTTTTTTTTTTGAAAAAATTAATTAAAAAAATTAATTTTCCTACAAATACGTTTTTACAAATACTTCTTAAACTAAAGCTAACCTTAAAATATGGACCTACGTACAAAAGTCCTTGTGTCGAAATCCCTATGTATCAATTTTTTCTTGTTTTGTTGTACTGTGTTATTGAAGTATTTAAAAAAAAAATATTAGTTTTAAATTTCGTCAACCATTTCGCCTTTATTGGACTTTATTCAAGAACTAGACTTAACTAATTATATAATTATAAAAAAATAAAAAATAAGGCAATTATTAACTCCAAATAAATGGTTTAGTCCTAGTCGTGGTCCGATTTCTATCTTTTTATTTTTTTCTTAAAAAGTGGTTACGTAAACTCGGATATTCAAAAAGGCAAAAAATAATCAACTTTGCTTGCAGATTTATAATTTATTTGACTAGAATTAAAAGAAAAAGACAACAAGTTTTAATTTGGCTTTAAAATAAAGAGCCAGATTGAAAGCGGTCTGTGTGTTTAAAGTTTATATTTAAAAAAACTGCTCTTTTAATTTGGAGACCTTACTTGTAAAGCATAAATATAAATCAATTTAGCAGAGGCACAAAACAGTGTGATTTCATATCAACTTACAACTAATTCAACTACATAAATAATTTAAAAAATTAAAATAGAAACCAACACCTACATTAGGTTGTCTCGAATTTCCTGACTTACTACGCTCAAGCGTTGCCTATTATTGAGCCGAATGTCAAAAAAATACCAACAAAATTTTGGAGGGCACTTATAGTTCGCTACCCGCGTTTGATGTTAATCTTCGTGGTGTATTGTTTCAAAAAAAAATTTTTTTTTCAAATTTATCAGTAAAATAGAGTTTAAAAGTTTGATACAAAAGAAAAAAAAAAAATTACCGTAAAGTCCACCACAGTCTCACTTAGTTTGAAATTAGACATTTCTTTATTTTGTTTTAACGTAAATTTTACATTATTTTTATGAAATTTTGTGATCGCATATCTAAAACAAAATAAATCAGAGAAGTTTACGGACCAATATTATTCAATCGAATATTTTAAAATAATTTTTCCATATTACCAAACTCTTGAGCCCTATTTTGTCAAAACATTCGAGAAAAAATGCCAACTTGACACGCAGGTAGCGAATTATAGATAGCCTCGAAAAAATTTTAGTATTTTTTAATGATCAGTTAGTTAATACCCATTGTTTGAGTGCTATTACTTAAGTTTTCTAATATCGGGACACCCTAACCTACATATTTGAAACAAAAATATTCATTTACATAAATTTCGAATACACTTAAGATACTTGCATCGTTGCTTATAATTCTTGATACATTCATTCACAGCACTGAAGTACTTTTTCCTTAAAAAAAAAACATTTTCTAACTACACTTTTAACAAAAAACGCACTATAAAGAGGTTGAGGTATTAAAGCAAAGATTTTCTACACGAAAAATATCTAAAATATAAAAAAAATCACAAAACTTGTGACAACTTTTCCATAAAACAATGGGTGCGTTCGGCAGATACGCTTTAATAGTCAACAGTTCTACAACAGTTGTACAACTATCTGCTGAACGACCTGATCACTAACCGCTCAGTCTGAGCGCTCAGGTAGCGCTGTCATATTTTGGTAGCGTAAAAAATGTTTGCTACCTTTGATCAATTAGTGGTACATTTGTTGTTGTTGATTTTAAAAATATTTTTTTTTTAAGAATGACAAATAAAAACATACAAATATAATTCAAAAACAAAAATTTAAAGAAACCAAAGGAAAATATAGAAAAATTGTATTTAAAAACAAAACAAAGAAAACATCGTTCAGCAGACTTAGTAATCACAAAGCGCTACTAGTCACCGGTATCAGTTTAAGGTTTCTCTGCTGAATGCTACCAATGATTATATTTTTTTTTAGTTTAAGATTTTTTATAAAAGAAAAAAATGCATCTGAATTAAAATTTGAGAATTTTCTGAGAAAAATATGTCTGAATCAGAATTTTTTCAGAATATGAAATTATTTCTGTAGTTAAAGAATTTACCGAAAAAACCGGTCTAAATACAATTTTTTTATATAATTTGAGAATTTTTACAGAAAATATGTTTTAGAATCTGGTTGTTTTTAAATGAACTGGATCTATTGAAATTATAAAAGAAATTAAGCTGTTAAAAAAATTATTCCAAAGTTTAAAATAATAATAAAATATGTTTGAATTCTATAAATTTTTTTCTATTTTAATGAGTGAATTCATAAATGCTTTATAAAGTTATAGAAGACTTACAATGATTGCGTTTACCAGACGCTCAACTGTTGCTAATCCGCTACTCAACAATCTACTCAAAACCTACCGCTAAATCAACATGTTGTGGTAGCGCTACCTTGTATTGGTAGCGTAACAATTTTACGCTACTTGTGAGCAGTTAATGATACATCAGCTGTCGTTTGTTTTTTTTTTTGTATATTTTTTTTCAAAGAATAATAAACATATACAAATATGATTATAAAGGAATAGAAAATTTCGAAAAAATCAATGAAACATCTACAAATATTTTTATTTTAAAACAAAAACAAAAGTAGCATCGTTCACCAGATTAAGGTAATCATAAAGCGCTACATATCATTTGTAGCGGTAGCGGGTTTCTCTGGTAAACTTGCCCAATAACTTTATAGAGCATTTATGAATTTACACATAAGAAAACTTTAAAATATTTTCATAAAAGATATCGCTCCAATTTTTGTTTAGGCCCTGTGCAAAGTGGTTAAGTAATTTCTAAACTAAATACAAATTGACAAAAGGGTTTAAAATTTCTTTGAAAATGTTTTGAAAACTTTTACAAATTTCATAGAAATTTGGAAACCTGAATTTAGTTTAGGTTTCACCCACCCTTAATATGAAAATTATTACTAAATATAAAGTATAGAAAGTTGTTTTGATGTCATGTTAGAAAAAACTGCTATACTCCAAATAAAAAAAAATGTTAGGGATTTTCGTATAAACTCGTATTTTACTCGTAAACGGTGTAAACCTGGTATGTTTATGAGTTTAATGTCAAACTCCATACATAAAAAATATTGTTTGTATTTATACAAGGTTTACAAGGAATTTACGAGTTTATATTAAAACCCGCATTTTTTATATGAAAATTGTGTAAAATTTATCTTCACGCAAATTTAATATATAAGACCATTATTTTTCTTGTGAAAAGGTTACTTTTTGGGTTTGTTGTGATTGTGTCGTACTTATAAAATAAATGTTCAATAAATAATTTAAATTACGTTTTGAGTGAAGTTATTTCATGACAAAAACAAGAACTTTTCAAAAGTTCAGATTCTCAGTACTTTGTCTTTTTTTACAAAAACAAAAAGATTCTGTTTAAATTTATTAAACCTTTCATGAAATTTGGGATTTTAGTTAAAGTTGTATAATTTGGTAGAAAATGTAAAAATACAATATTTTACCTAAAGATTTCATTTAGGGGTTGTTAAATATGTATATTAGAGCGACTCACCTTATATGGACAGAAAAAATGTAAAAAAAAGTGCCCCCTCAAAATAAACCTTCCCAGGTAGAAATTGCCGACGGTACAAAAAACAAAGCACTGGCAAAGCGTTGCTTTACAATGTTACAAAAAAAGCATTGCAAAAGCACGCTTTGCCAACCTTTGGAAAGAGTGCTTTACCAATACTTGTTTTTTCAAAGTTTACCAATTTTTATGAAAAAAAACCACCGGCAAAACATCGGTTCAAAACGATTTGCCAACGTTAGGTAAAATGACTTTGCCAGTGCCTGTTTTACAAAATTTACAACCGTATATAAAAAATACTACTGGTAAAACATCGGCTTAAAACGAATTGCCAACGTTTGCTAAAGGGACTTTGCCAGTACTTGTTTCACAAAATTTACGACTGTACATGAAAAAATACTACTGGCAAAACATTGGATTGCAGAGCTTTGCCAACATTTGCAAAAAGGATTTTTCCAGTACTTGTTTTACGAAACTTATGACTGTATGTAAAAAATACATAAACTGATCACTTAATGTTCGCCCTATTTAAGTAATGCGGCAAATAGACTATACAAGTCACTTGGACAATAACGAGTTTGTTCAAGTCACCTTACTCGTCACACACCACTCAAGTAAACTGTGCAATATTCATTTTAATTTACACATAGCAGCAGAAACATGTAGCGGATTGTTATTGCTATGAGGAAATATTAGTCCTTAAGAGCTTTATTTTACACTTTGCGCAGGCCAAAATACCAGAAATTCGTTGGTGATGTCAATAAATTTATATTAACATTTTTTACTTTACGTTTATTGATACTTTTAATTTTTTTATCCGTATTTATGATGTTCACTCTTTAAAAATTACTGCTGAACTGTGCTAATTTCAGCATACACCTCGCAAATGACTTGCACAAGTTCTAAAATATTGCGTAAAAATCAAAATCGTTTTGATTTTTACTCAAGTCTAAAAATATACTTGTACAAGTACACAAACCAAGCCACACACCGTTCAACTGACCTGCACAAACTCATTATTGTGCAAGTAACTTGAGTAGTCTATAGGCCGCATAACAGTTTTCAAGTCTATTGATAAAACTGGAAAATTGTTCTTATGGTAAAATTTGTCTGAAAATCTATTGAATTTGTAGTTTTAAGTAAAGATGTATTCGCTTATTAGATACAGTGCTGCTATACTAAAATTTACATTTCTCTTTTTTTTGGATTGGGATTTTACAGATTTTTTCATGAAGAATTGAATAAAAAACAGTTGATCTGGCAGAGCACTTATTTTACCATTGTTACCAACGCTTTGCCAACGTTCGGAAAGATAAACGGCCAACCGAAGATCGACGTTATCAGGTTTGACCCAGTACTTTAATTTTCGAAAAACGGACGCTCTGCCAGCGCTTGTACCACCATATACCGTGATTTGCCAACGTTTTGCCGTTTGTATTTTTCTACCTGCGTTGGTATGTTTTATGATTCCCAAAATATTTCGGGTCTAGCAATGAGATCTCACGAGCTGGACCATTTTTAAAAAAGGTATTTTTTTTAGTTTTTGTATGAATTTTTTTTTAAGCTGAAGACAACATACTCAATTGGGTATCATATGAAAGGTTTTTTTTTTGAGACGCGTCCAGCGGTATATACATATAATATGTTCAAGCATATCCAGACATGTCATATTTTCAAGGATATTCTATAAAAAAAAAAAAGTTTTTCACTCTTTTGTACGGAGATGTTTGTGATTGAAATGTCAAACTTACATATCATAATCTGTAGTCGATTTAAGTGAACACGTATTTCAAATTTGGAAGAAAAATGTTCTAAATAGGGCAACTTGGATACCAAAGCTTTTCTTTTAACAAGTAAATCTTCGCTAAGTGGATATAGTTTGGAATTTTGTAAATTTCATACATTCATATGATACCCATATTGTGTATGCAAAATTCTTTCAAAAACTAAAAAAAATACCTTTTTAAAAAATTGTGCAGCTCGTGAGATCTCATGGCTAGACCCGAAATATTTTGGGAATCATCATAAAACAAACCAAGGTTTATTTTGAGGGGGACGCTTTTTTTACTTTTTTCGTGAGTCGGTCTAATGTATATTATTAAAGTTTGATTTGAATTTTTCTTTGTTTTGTGATATCATAATTTTTTAATACTTTTGTTCATCAGAAAAAGGTTTTGAAACACTCTAAGTGCTATTTGGTGCAATTTAAAAAAGTAACAAAATGCGGGGACGTAACAGGTATAACTTTTATTCAAAAAATTTACCCCTAAATTCATAAACGCTTTGTAAAATTATAGGAGGTTTATTGAAAAATTTTTGTATGAAAATGACGTTTTGTAAACCTGCTATAACTTTACAAAGCATTTATGAATTGAGGGATTATTATTTTTCAATTATTTCTTGTTTGAATATTTTAAAATTGTTAATTTGCTCTGTATGATTTTTTTTTTTTCTTTATCAAAAATTAATAATTAATATAAATTAAAACCCATATAACCAATGAATTCAACAATTATAATATCTCGTGATGAAGGCAAATAGTGCTAATAAAATATTGAACAGTGATTTAAAGTAAGTTATTAGCTGTATTACATCAACTTCCGGCATGCAGTACAGGTCGATTTTTTATTTAATTATCAAATAAAAAATTAGTACTTGATTTTTTCCAAAAATCATTCAGTAACTTTAATAAAAAGTTTAAAATCAAAAATCAAAAAACAACATAAATGTATAGAGTAAAATATAAAAATTGAAAAAAAATTTAACCCCCGTTTTCATAATGAAAAGTTAGTAGCTCCTTATACATCGCATACAACGAGCTGTTAACTAGAATGTATTTTAGGCCTAAAAGCTTGTTAGAATAGTTTATTCATAATGATTTCTTAGCACACCGATTAAAAGCAACCCGTATTTGAAAATATGTATAAGGCTTTTTTATTATTTATTGTGAATGGATTTTTTTGTTTTTTGGCCTTTAATAACATAACATTAGAACGAATTTAAAAACAATACTAGAATGAGTTTAACAACAGTATTATGAATAAAACTCATATTAACTCTATGCTAAATTTTCATTATGACTACCGCTGTAAATGTTTGCCAAACTTTGGGATTTTTTGTGAAATATGATTTATAAAATATAGTGCATAATTGGGATATTATAATTGATAAAATTTGTGTTGTGATTTTTTAAAAATATAACAGTTATTTTTGGTATTTGAAAATGTGTTTTTTTTTTCTTTTCTGTAGAATCGAATAGTGAAGTCATATTCCATTTAAATTCAAAAGACAATGGAAGGAGTTGAAATTTATACAAAGAAATCACGTCATTCTTTTTTCTGATACATAAACCTTTTAAGCAATGCTGATATACCAAAAAAATATAAATTTTTCACTTTTCAAACGAACTCTAATGTATATGTAAAAAACTCCTTTAAGGGAAAAAGGGCCTATTACCTTCGATTATGAATACAAAATAATTTAAATTTTGATAAATAAATGTTGATATTCATAAATTGCTACATCTTAACAGCCATTTTTAATTTCAGAAAATGATGCGAAACAACTTCTGAATGATGGAGAAGTCATTTGGCGTGCTTATGTCAACTTGTCAAAAATCGACAGCTAAATGGCATCAACTTATAACCATCAATATGTACCTTTTAAAACTCTAGATATATAATTTAAATGAAATTCTTTAATTTGCGTGGTAATAAAATCTACATAATTTTCACGTGAAGCTCATTACTGTGAAAAATCATTTTTATGTGAATTCGAAACAGCTTAAAACATTTTTAAATTAAAAATTTAAATTATTTAATAACCCAGGTGAAAATGTTCACATATGTTCATATATTGTCATATATGGTTTCATGTATGATCATATATGAACATATATGTTATGTATGGAAGCATATATGGGTAAATACATTCAAATATATGAATCCATATATGATAATATACTGCATTTATTGGTCCATATATTGGTTCATGTATTCCATATATCTTCATATATGAACTCATATATTATTCCATATATATTTTAAGTTTTTTTTGTCATGGGGGTAATTACGTGAGCGGATTCCAAAAATATTGAAATACAATATATTTGATAATTTCTTAAATACAATTGGCAATTTCTAAAATACAATTGCCAGTTTCTGAAATACAATTGATTATTTGTAAAATACATTTGATAATTTCTGAAATGCAATTGCGAATTTCTGAAATACAATTAATAAATTTCTGAAATACAATTTTCAGTTTCTGAAATACAATTCATAATTTCTGAAATACAATTGGTAGTTTCTGATATTCAATTGATAAATATGAAAACCAATTGAAAATTTCTGAAAAGCAATTATAAAACTGAAAATAAATTGATTATTTCTGAAATATAATTGGTGAATCTGAAAAACAATTCATAACTTCTACAATACAATTGATGAAACTGAAATTCAATTGATTATTTCTGAAATACAATTGATAAATCTGAAAAACAATTGATAACTTCTGAAATGAAATGATAAATTTTGAAATACAATTGAAAATGTTGCAGTAAGATAAAAAAGCAAAAATAAAACTGCTAAATTTAGAAAATCTGCAGAAAAATTTGCAAAATATTAGTAAACTAAAAATGGCTAAAACAAACTGTTGTATCTAAAAAAATTATTGTTAAATTTTGTTCAATGCAAATAGCAGTTTATAAAATCAACAGAAATATTTGCTAAAAATATTAAACTGTTGATTTCAGAAGGCTAGATTTGTATTTTTATTAAAAAAAAACGAAAAAGGAACTTTGAAAATTTTAAATTTTATGTGATGTTTTTTGTCTAATACTACAATTTAATTTTATTTTCTAATCACTGAAATTTAGCTCAATTATAACTCAAATTTTGTAAATATGTATATTAAACAGTTTTATTTTTGCTGTTCCTATCTTATTTATATTTAGCAAAAATATTCTGCTAATTCAGCAGTTTTTCATTTTGAACTAATTTTTAGTAGCTTTAACTAATAATAATTAACTAATAATAATAATAATAATTAACTAATAATTAATAATCAAAAAACAGACATAAAAAAAAAAAAAAAAAAAATAATTTCTAAACTTGAAGTAAAATATTTATGTCCATTAAAAATTTCATAATTTCTCAATTTCATTCAAATGTACAAATTCATCAGTAAGAATTATAATATTTACATTTAATTTAAATACTCTGAAGTTAATGTATCTGTTACTATTAATGGCGAGCATATTGAATTCGTTGAAGATATTAAATGCTTAGGTGTTGTAATAGATAATAAGCTAGAATTCGGTCAACATATAAGCTGGTTAAGTTCTAAAATAAATTTTACTTTGCGTAGGCTATATTCCTTGAATCTTTATTTACCTCTTTCTATTAAAAAACGTATAGCACATGCATTATTAATGTCCAACTTGTTATACTGTATTGAAGTTTACTCTGGATGTAGTCTTGAAGACTTCAATAGGTGTAGATTGCTTTTTAATAAAATAATACGCTTTGTTTACAATTTGAAACCACATGATCATGTGTCGAGGTATATTTCCGATTTTTTGGGATGCAGTTTTAAAAGTTTTGTGCAAATCCGATTGCTATTATTCTATCATAAGGTAATGCTCACTGATTGTCCCGAATATATACACAGACACTTTGTATTATTGAACGCTGACAGGAACCCTCAACTTCTGTATCCGACCAGAAATTACGTTATTCATGAACGATCTTTTCATGTTCGTGTTGCAAAGGTTTGGAACCATTTACCCCGTCCCCTTAGATCCTTTGATCTATCTTTGAAAACATTCAAGAGTAAACTTGTAGAATATGCTTCTGTCCATGACATTTAAGTGGCCAAATCTTTGTTTTTCTTTAATTTGATTTTACTCTTGCATATTTACATCATTTCTTGTTTTGTTCAAGTAATGGGGTGTTTAAATTCCTCTAAGTTTAGAGCGCAATACATTTTATCATATATTTTTTTTATTTCTGCCATATTATTTCTATTTTTTAATTAATTTTATAACGCAATATTTTTTGTCATATATATTTTTGCCACATTATTGTTACTTTTATATTTTTTGTAAGTAAAACAAATTTTTATTACAAATTGTTTTATCTTGTAGTCTCTTTCAAATGTTCTTATATACAAATTTAATTAATTTTTAAGACTATAGTTTTAAGAAATATTATAAAATAACCTGTTTTTGTTAGTCTACCAACTATATATGGCCCTAAGGGCTCAGTTGGTTTATTTGAATAATAAATAAAAAAAAATAAATAAATAAAAAAAGCAATATTTTTATTAAAAAATAAAAAAAAATTTATATGAACATTCATATATCTCCATATATGGCCATATACCCTCAAATTTCGGATCCGAACCCATATATGAACCCATATATGAACATTTTCACCTGGGAATGTTAAAACTAAATTCATAGACCTTTCCTATTTTTTTAAGTGCGTGAAACATTTAGGGTACTTTGACTAGTACTCGCCGATAAACCCATTTCTTCATCAGATTCATCTGAATCCAAAGGACTAACCCTTATTGCCTGATACCATTTATTGGTTAAATCAGCCATTTGTGATTTACATTCATGTAGTTCTTGACTATTAAAACGACGTGTAAAAAAGGGAATAAAATATTTTCGATCCATACGACCAAAACCAGCAATACGTGTTTGAGCAAATGAAACATCTTCTTCCTCGGTTAACTCTGATAAGTGTTCAGAATCAATAGCTTGACCCCATTCTCGTGTTTTTGATAACGAAATAGATTTTGAACGTTTACGTGCCGTACTACCTCTTCGGTGTGAAGAAGATGACGTAGAAGAACCACCACCACGTGAAGTTCGAGATTTACGCGATTTTTTACCAGGTTTTAAATATTTTAATAAAGGCATAGTAGAACCACCAAAGAAGAGTGTGGTAAATAATACAATTATCAAAGTGGTGGTTATAATAACATGTCTAGTTTCATCATTTAATATATCTAAATGCAATGAGAGAGCATACGAAATTGCACCTCTTAAACCCGAAAACCACATTATAAATTGCATTTTATTCGTTATTTTATGTTCGCGAAATTTATTTACCAAATATGCTAGGGGGAATATATTACAAGCTCTTCCTATTAAACATAATACTATTGACCATATAACAAATGATAATTCCACTTGATGTTTAAAGGAAAATATCGCTAAACCTAAATAAGCAAAAACACAAGTTTCCGCTATAAAAGCTAAAGTACGCATTGTTTGTTGCATGGTAATCTGCGTAATCGTCGACAAATTAAAATGTGTATAATGGGACATGACAATGCCACAAAACAATATAGCCATTATACCACTCAAGTGTATACCTTCTGCTAAAACATACGGTGCATAGGTGAACATTAACATTATGGCAAATTCTAATGATGGATGTTTTCTTAAATCTATATGTTTTAATAGTAGGGCTGAGATCAATGCAAATATAACCCCTATACCAGCTGAGGCGAAAAACATTTCACAAAATGTTTTCAGTGCTGAAAAAATTGCCTCACCTGTTGACATTGCTGCATATGCAGGATTATTTGCCGATTGCGTGACGGTGGTTGTTAATACAATTGAAATGGCATCATTTAATATACTCTCACCAAATACCAACATATTAAGTATGGGATCTACATCTAAGGCATGAAAAATGGCCACCGTTGCGACGGGATCAACCGCAGAAATTAGAGATCCAAAGGCAAACGATTCGGAGAAGTTGAGGCTGTAATAAAAAGAAATATATTTTTATTTAAGAAATTCATTTAAGATAATGGAGGTTTTAAAGGTCTTAACAAAAGAAATATTTTCATGATCTTACAAGAAACAGCTTCTGATAAAATTTCTGCAATCTGGATATGGGATTGCAGAAATTTTATAAAAAAAAATTCGAAATTTCGTTTTAAAACTGTTTCATGTTTTTATTGTTCCATTTATTTTTAAAAAGATATAAAAAAAGATTAGAAAAGATAAACAATAAAATATCAAGTACGTTAACGCTGGTGTCCAAGGGGTGTTAAATTTCCCCATAGGAAACCCTACACCGAAAATATTCCGTAGTCCTATAGTTGAAAAATTTCTTAGTTGATTACAAAAAAATAATAAACAACTACTCTAATCGTTAGCAACTAAGGTTTTAGTTGAGAGTTACAATATTTGTTAAAGTTGAAGTGAATACTACTAATACTTTGAAATTGTCAAGAATTTGAAAACAAAACAAGTTTGTAAAATTTCAATAATATTTTTCAAAATTATTGTTTTTATTTTTATGTTTGTTAGAGAATTGTTAAACGATTCTTCTTCCTATAAATCCGCTCTAGATAATGGTAAGCATTTTTTATTTGAGTTATTTGTAAAATATTTTTAGATTGTTTTTATATTTTGCAGATTTAACATTCAGTGAAGATCAAAATTGGAAAAGAAAAGGCGACGGTAACGTCAAAGTATGTGTGGAGAAGAACCATCACATTACTAAACTACACGTGTATGTACATATAAATAAAAAGTTTCAAAAAAGCTGTTATTTGTTTTTATTTTAATATTAAGATCAAACGTGATATATAATATCTGGCAACCATTTTGAAATGGGAATTAGTTGATTTTTACCAAATTTCGAATTTAGTTTAGCTTATCGTTGTAAGTAGCTACATTCGTTAAAATGTTCCGCAAAAATATTTGTCATAAAATTCTACTATAAGGCTCTGAAGGCATTAAAGTTGGAAATTTAACATCAATGTCAGAAATAAGTCAAAACTTAAAACTAACCCCCAAAAAACCTACGGCTTTTAACTTTTAAAACACCGATTCACATATACATATATATTTTTTTGATACCCTCTGCCAGAATAAGTTGTCAGAACCTTGTTATTTAGGAACAAATTTGATTTTGTTGTACAGTATATTTAATTAATGATGTTCTCAAATAATCGAAAACAATCATCTAAGTATTTACATGAAGTACCTAACCCTGCTTTTATGTAATCTGCAAACTTAAATTTTATATTTTTTCCAATAGAAAATATTTCAGTTCAAAGAAATTTTTTTAAATATCGCAAAAGAATCTGACGAATTTTTGTATAGAAAAAATTTGTTACTAAACTATTTAATATAGAACAATTCTTGATTTCAAGTAATTATTTTTCCTTGTAGGAAGTTTAGGAAGTGTAGGAAGAAACATATTCTAAAAAACTGTGTCAAAAAAATTCATTCGACACGGAATATTATCATATTCTGAGAACATTTTTCTCAGTCTTGCAATTAGAAATCTTCCGAACTATTGGCAGAAACCCTTAGATTGATTTAAAAAAATTACCAGATTATGTAAACATTTGCTTATAGAAAAACATCTACTAAAATCATCAAAAAAATTTTGTTCAGACTCTAACGGTGGGTCTCATACTGCAGGTTTAAACTTAGGTTAATAGTTAACCCAAAAATTTGTTGTTGTTTTTTGTACATTTTTTTAACATTTTCTTTTGTTTATAGTTAAGTTAAAGTTTAACCTACAGTTACGGTGGTTCTCATACTGTAGGTTTAACTTTAACTTAACTATAAACAAAAGAAAATGTTAAAAAAATGTACACAAAACAACAATTTTTTGTGTTAACTATTAACTAAAGTTTAAACCTGAAGTATGAGACCCACCGTAAGGGATTTCCAAAATGTTGGTTTTTAATTTTTATTTAAAAAATAAAAATTGTTTTTTCGACCTTTTTAATTGATTAATTAGAAATTTATTAATTCAGGTAATTTCCTTATTATGAATTAACATAATAAGTACTTTTTTCAAAAACTGCTATTTTTCTTAATCAGGATACTCTCCTGACAAATACTTCAGAGTGTTTGCTTTCAAAAACCTTTACACTTTTAGGAATGAAAAGATGATCATTTCGGGGATTTTTCAGGTCCCCTTCATCAGTTTTGTTTAGAAAGTGGTGGCAGTAGTGCAATGCAATTTGAAGCAAAAAAATCTCATATTAAATGTAGTCTGCTACATTAACAAAATGGGAATGGAGCAAACCTCTAAAGAAAAATAGTCTAATAGTTAATTGTTCTTAATTTAAATTAAAATATATGGCTACTTACCGATAAGCAACTTCTGCTAAACCCAGCAAATATATGCCCGCTCCAATGACTAATGCCGATATCGTTGTTCCCACAATCGCAAACACCAAAATTGAACCAATATTTTGAAAAAAGTTACCTTTGTGTAAATTATAACCAGACTCAAATATAATGGGTGGCAGCAAAACCAAAAAGAATCCTGTGGGTGAAAATACTTCCTCTCTTTTCCAACTGGCATTTTCTCCAGACATCACTTTTAAAAGTAGACCAATTAAAGCTCCCAAAAATACTACCACAATACTTTCGGGTAAATATTGGAAACCCGTTTGTAACATTGAATGAATCAATAATATGCCCAACATAATGACACAAATTACAAAGAACAATGAAAGCGAAGAATTATGTTCCTGTTCTACAGCATGATGATCGGGTAAAGGAGGTTCGGTTACAGCTTTTGTGTTGTTTAGTGTTGAATTACTAATGGGAATTTGTGTAGTTGTCGTAGTTGTGGTTGTTGTATTCATGTTCGAGGTTATATTTGAAATGTTAATTATATTGCTGCTATTGTTGCCATTATTAGCCTCATTTGTGGTTACATTCGTTGCTGTTGTGTGCTGTCCCTGGTTCGGTATTGATAAATTTCCATCATTAACATTTCCTTTACTTGCCTCATTTTGTTCGGACTTTATAAATTCCACTGCAGCATTTGAATGAAATTCATCGTTGGATTTTGCTCTAACTAAGGGTACCACCGCTGGTGGGTTTTCTTCTTCAGCCCCTATAGTTACCGTGAAAATAGTTAACGTTACTGTTATCAATAGGAATAGTAACCACCATAATGTTTGTTTTTTTGCCATATTTTCTTTAAAAATCACTTGAATTTAAATATTTATTTTTTCATACTGTTTGTACTATAAATTTATTTATTTGACGAACATTCTTTTAAAATTATTACTCATTTTATCTTTAATGTGCGTTTGGAATTTCAATTGGTTTCTATTTCAATTACATTTTTCTTATTCTTTACAACAACACGTCACGAGCTTGAACAGCTGTTGATGATGTGGTTCTGTTGCAGTGTTGCCACTTTTTGAATAATTATTCATAAACGGGACTGTTAGATGATTTTTGAATAATCACATTTTTGTGCACACACAGGAAAAAATAGGTCTATCTTTTAAAGCATCCCAAGAAAAATTTTTTCGGACTGTCCGGCATGTACGGATTTTCGAATACAATACTTGTGAATCCATTTTGGTGTGTCCGTTTCCGCACCGTTAAATAAAGTTTGAACTCCGTAGCTAACGGTATCGGCTTTCTTCAGTTTATTCGTGTATTTTTGTTGTCAAAATAGAATTATTTTAATAATAGTCGCGCGATAAAGTCGGTTAAAAATTTTCTGGATGTCGCAAAAGCGAGCATCCTGTCTTGGCCACTTGCCTTATTAGCCAAATTACTTGAATTCACATAGAATCATTAAATAGTAAGTGTTTATGAAATTGTATATGTTTTTTCCACAATGGTTTGGATGGATGGTGTAACCGAATGCAATTAAGCAAATATAAATATTTTATAGTACTCATATCCTAAAGCTTTTTGTAAAGGTTCTATGGCTTATGGTATAATGTAAACCCCGCTTAAACAATTTTAGTAAAAAGTTTGAGAATTGCCGTGGTATGAAAAACCCCAATCGTGAATATATTTAATTAAACCTCAATTAATAACAGTGGGTCTCATACTGCAGGTTTAAACTTTAGTTAATAATTAACCCAAAAATTTGTTGTTGTTTTGTGTACATTTTTTGGCATTTTCTTTTGTTTATAGTAAAGTTATAGTTAAACCTACAGTATGAGACCCACCGTAAGTTGTTTCTTTTGCTTGTAGATATACATATATTGGATTTAGTTATGGGTTAATATTGCGATGCCGATTAATGAAGTTAACTGCATCGGCTGTAAACAAAGTTTTTAATAAAATTAATAAATTATTTAATATGTCTATTAAAAAACATGCAAAATATTGAAGTTAATAATGCGTCAAACTAGGTATATACAAAAGTCCGTTTTTGTTTCAAAAAACGGTACGGATATGGACTGGAAACGTCATTCTAAAAACGGAGTTAATCCGTTAATTACACTACATAACGGTCCGTCATTGACGGACTTTCAACGGACTTGTCCGTTTTCACACGACATAACGTTCCGTAAACGGTCCGTCATTACCGGGCTCTCAACGGATTCGAATCAATGGGCAGGTTTACCAGAGAAACCCGCTACCGCTACAATTGATATGTAGCGCTTTATGATTACCTTTTATAGCGAATTTACATTGTTAAATTTTTCACTAGATTTCGTTTTGAAATCCAGTTCGAAATCTATATCGTTTACATTAGAATATTTGACAGTTGAATGGGATTTCGATCGACCAACAACAATTTTTTTGTAAACAAACTAACCTTAAAAAATAACCAAAATTAAAAGATTTTCTAAAAACCATTTTATGTAATCGCGGAACACAAAAATCATTTATATTATGAAAGATACAATGTTATATTTGCTAATAAATGTGTTTAATTATAGGGATGATTAGTAGAAAGCTAAAATATTCAATGTTTTGTCAGTGCTCTTGCCAGCGCAATCAAATAATTTTTCATAGTTTCTCTTCGTCGGATGCAATAAAATAGCCGTTTTCAACTTTATATATTTCTTTCAATTAAAAATAACAGACTTTATTATGTTATTTCTTAATTTTTTAAAGTTATTAAAATTTATTATTTATTAATTTTTTATGACATAAACAGCTGCTGAATGTTGCCACTTTTTCTGCAAACTTCCCTACTTTTCTGCAAATATGGGAGAAAAATTGTATTTCAATTTGGATTTCGATGAGATTTCGCTGAAATCCAAATTAAATTGGGATTTCATTTCCTATGGGAAATCTGTTTGAAATCGCAAATTTGTATTGGATTTCAGTCGAAATCTATCGAAATCTACTTTTAACTCGATTTCGATCATAATGTAAATTCGCTATTACAGTGAGGTTATATGATCAAGATTTTGCTTTCAAGTTGATAACACATACTGCTTGTCAAATTCAGTTGAACTTGAAGCTGTGACGTAGGCTGCATGCAACTTGATAGTCAATTTTGCTTTCAAGATGCCGTCGTCAAGGAAAGAACTAAAGATGCTTGCCTCTGTGGGCCGTTTACGAATTGTAGGCTGTTCGAAAAGACTTTATTTTTTTCTTCACATATTCCACACACATTTTCATGTCAGCAGAAATTGATTTTTTTATTTATTTTTATTTTTAAATCATTTCGTCGATATACCGAAATATTCACATTCCATATTTTATCAATCATGTTTTATTGCGGCACAATATTTGTAAAAAGAAAAACAAATTTACAAGAAATTGATCAGCTGTTTAAAAACTTGACCGTCAAGTTTTCTCAAAACTTGAAAGCAAAAATTGATATCAAGTTGCTGTTCAATTTTTAAAATGTGAGTGTGTTAGTAAAAAAATGTGAGTGTATTGAAACTTGAAAGGCAAAAATTTATCGTGTAACCCCTATGTTAACCTGGTGAACAATGCTACTTTTGTTTTAAAATAAAAATATTTGTAGATTACACGCAGAAAAAAACAGGTGTATCTTTTAAAAAGGCTGCTATGTAAAATTTGCATAGTATTGTATTAATACAAAAATACAAGCCCCAAATTCCTGGTAATTAATTTTTATGCATTTTTGCTAAACTACGAATGCTTTTTTTTTTTGTTAAGTTGGCTAAGTACGTGCTTTGTTAAATTTACATTGGTGAAATTTATTTAAAAACATACTATGTAAAATTTGCATTGATCAAATTTTGAAAATAAAATAAGCAATAAGTATATTTTTCTAATAAGACAGGTAAATGTCAAAAAGCGCTAAGAATTTCCTTTGACATATGCAAATCAATATGGTGGATGTACATCTCTAACATAGGGGTTACACGATCAATTTTTGCCTTTCAAGTTTCAATACACTCACATTTTTTTACTAACACACTCACATTTTAAAAATTGAACAGCAACTTGATATCAATTTTTGCTTTCAAGTTTTGAGAAAACTTGACGGTCAAGTTTTTAAACAGCTGATCAATTTCTTGTAAATTTGTTTTTCTTTTTACAAATATTGTGCCGCAATAAAACACGATTGATAAAATACGGAATGTGAATATTTCGGTATATCGACGAAATGATTTAAAAATAAAAATAAATAAAAAAATCAATTTCTGCTGACATGAAAATGTCTGTGGAATATGTGAAGAAAAAAATAAAGTCTTTTCGAATAGCCTATAGTGCGGAAACAGCCCACAGAGGCGAGCATTTTTAGTTTTTTCTTTGACGACGGCATCTTGAAAGCAAAATTGACTATCAAGTTGCATGCAGCCTACGTCACAGCTTCAAGTTCAACTGAATTTGACAAGCAGTATGTGTTATCAACTTGAAAGCAAAATCTTGATCATGTAACCTCACTGTAATATAAAAAAAAAAATGATGGTGGATTTTCTCTAGTTTTTATCTTATAATATTATTAATGCAAACAAAAATAAAAATATTAATGCAAAGAAAAACAAAAATAATATAATTTTAGTGTAATTTTCATGTAAAAATTGCTTACGTGTTGAAAAAATACAAGCCTAAAAGTATTGAGTACCCGAGTAAAAACAGTTACATATAGTCTTATAAAATGAGATGAGGTTATATCTGTATAAATATACTCTTTCATCCGAAAAATGGCCCGATGTAATTGTATCAGTTGTTTATCAGTTTTTATCTAGTTGTATTAGTTTAGATCTCAACTAATGAAATTATACATTATTCAGATGAAATTATATCCAATTTTTGACCTGATATAATTTTACCGGTTTATATCTAATGGTATCTGTTTAGATCGTAGTTGGTACAATTTTATATAAATAAAATATATTTGTATCCGACATTTGCCTTATATAATTGTATCAAAGTTTAAAAGCAGATATAATTGCATCAGGACAAAATTCAGATATAACTATATAAGTTTGTATAGTAATGTATCTATTTGGATCTAAACTAATACCATGCGACATAAACCCATAAAATTGTATCAGGTCAAAAATCAGATAAAATTTCATCTGCTTAATATATAATCTAATCAGTTAAGATCTAAACTGATACAATTAGATAAAATGTAATAACCAACTGACACAATTGTATCGGGCCATTTTTCGGATGAAATGGTATATGGATCACATTATGTTATATATTATCATATAAAGCTCCATATTAATTTTTTTTAATAGGGTAATTATTTTTCAGCATTGTCTACCCAAAAAAAGTCGGAAATGAGTACTCGGTACTCAACACTTTTACAGACATAGGAATTTTTTATTTAGTCAATTTTTTTGTTGCAAAATGTGTCTTATAATTCACATTTGTTTTTTAGACAAATGGTTTTTATATATACATCCACTAGAGTTGTGAAATTTCGGAATTTTTGAGTACTCAATACTACTCAATACTTTTCAATTGAGTACTCGATACTACTCAATACTTTTAACGGTTTTTTTAATTTAAAAATAAAAATGTTATGAATTCGTATTTATTAGGAAAAATTATCACAATTCACATACACGTGTTAAATAACTATTGTTATTTACATTTTAATTAATTTAAAACATTTTAAATAAATTAATTAAATAATTTTTCCCAAAAATTCGTTACAAATTTCTTTGCTTCACAAATAGAGTTGTATTTTGAGAGCTGTATTTTTAGAGTACTATTTTTAGAGTTGTATTTTTATACGAAAAATACACATTTCTACGGAAAATTGCATCTTTAAAAGTATTGAGTAGTACCGTTTTAGTATTGAGTACTCAAAAAAACAGTCAGTATTGAGTACTCAGTACCGGAATACTCAATACTTTTACAACTCTAACATCCACATTATTATATCCACAGATTAATACCAGATGTGAAACCAATGACAGGTGTCAAAAAAGTATTCTCGAAACGTATGGTTTTGTTTACATGGAAGTGAAGTCAAGAGGGAGATAACAATATAAAATCTACATACATTTTGTATTGCGCATTTTTTGTATACATCTGTCTCTTTTTAGATTATTGTGCTTTATCTTTTGTGGTTTTCTTAAATTTTTTCGTTTTGTTTTGCTCATTTTCTGTCGGCCATATTGCCAAAATCAGCTGATTCATATCTGGTATAATTTGTGATTATATCTACAGTTATTGAACGGAAATGACGAATAGAGCAATGAAGGGTTGGTAAACGCAATTACAGTTCGGCAGCAGAGGAATTGAGGACAACGAAAAGTATTAAAAAATATAAATAAAATTAATTAATTAAAATAAACAAACTAAAATAAAAGTACAGAATTTGCAATTTTGCTCTTTTATTTATTTAAAAAATAAACCATGTTTTTTTTTACCTTTGCGTGTTTAAATACATATATATGTCTTTGAAAATTTAGCTAAGCGTCTTGACAAATTTGTCATTAATTTTCTGTAGTTGTATATCTACCTCGGAACTTTGTAAACTTTTACTCTAATTTATGTAAATGTTACACCTTTTTTTTCTGCGTGCACGCAGAAAAAAAACAGGTGTATCTTTTAAAAAGCCTGCTATGTAAAATTTGCATAGTATTGAACTAATACAAAAATACAAGCCAAAAATTCCTGGTAATTAATTGATATGCATTTTTGCTAAATTACGAATGCTTTTTTTGTTAAGTTGGCTAAGTACGTGCTTTGTTAAATTTACATTGGTGAAATTTATTTAAAAACGCTTTTTGACATTTACCTGTCTTATTAGAAAAATATAAATATATACGGGAATGTTAAAAAAATATTGTATTTATTTTCTTTCAGTTCTTTTACCTGGAGAAAAAAAGAAAGCCAAACAACACCATATTTCATCCCTCACAGATGGACATCTACAACAATATCTTAATAGTGAAAAATAAAAGTGACATTAACTGTAAATTTTGATTTCTCAATTTTAAATTTATTATAGAATAAAATTAAGTTAAGAGTGTTTACATAAATTTGTTTTTTATTAAATTAATAATTTTTAAAATAAATTTTATTTGTGTTTTTTAACTACATTTGCAGTTGTTTGTACAGTTTTCAATAATTTGCATGTATATTGTTTCAATTGTATTTGTAGTTATTTTTACTACATTTATCAGTTGATTTTTAACAGTTAAAAATAACTTCATATTGCAGTTAATTTAACTGTCATTTGCAGTTGTATAATTACCTACACAATTCTCTGAGTGTATGTAATTATACAACTACATAAGTTCGAAGTAAGTTTTACAAATTTCTAGCAAAATATATGTAAGTTTTTGGATATTTTCCGCTACACATGTATATATTTTGCATGGATTGTATATATTTTACAAATAAATGTGCATATTTTACTAAAACTTTGTAAAACTAACTTGAAAATTATGTAGTTGTATAATTACATAGCTCTTAGGCAATATTCCCCCTGTTTTTTCTGTGTGAATATGCTAAAAATCCTTTCTTCATTGTATTTTCACAGTGGTGGATATCGAAATCTCAAGATTTCAATGCAATGTAAACGTAACTTTAAAGATTAAGGTTTCTATATGTTTCTATATGACGTTTTTTGACAGTCGAACGAGAATACAATAACAAAATACATGCAGTGCAAAAACAAATTACTTGCAGTCACTCCTTCCTCTCACGACGAACGTCTTGTATAAACCCAACCGTTAATAATTTTTTGTCAAATCATTGTTTCAATGATAAATGCATGATCTCGCAGCCAGACCAAAATAATGCATGTAATATTAATTAATTGATTGTGAAAGATTATCAATTTCGAATAAAATATTTTATTGACTTCTGGTGAAACAAGATGACAAAAGATGTATGTACATACGTAAATATTTAACATACACACTCAACAAAGAAAAAGTGTACATTCACAAAAATTGAAGTAAAACTTTACAAAGTTTCCTGGTAAATTGACAACTAGATAAAATAACCGACAAATTTATTAAGACGCTTAGGAAAATGTTCAAAGAGATGTTATACATGTAAATAAATCGAAGTTTTTGTTTAATAATGCAATGTTTTCCAGGTTTAATAAACTATTTCTATTTGAAAATAAAAATGTTTCACTGACCTAAATCAGTTAACCGGCATTACGAATGTGTCAAATTAGACAAAAATAACATGTGAAACAACAACAATTTTGTACGTTGATGTTCTTTGATTTTGGGAGTGGAGTCCCAGCAAAAAATACTGCTTGCTTGGAAGCAGGTTCGTCAGGGAAAGAAAATAGTGTAGCGCTTGCATTATTGTTGATATAAGGTATGATTTTTGTTCGAGATAGCTCGCGTGAAGTACTTGTTTCGATATCCGATATGCGCTTCTATCATAGCTCAAAATAATGGCATGAAATCACAGCTTTTTGCTAGTAAATTCGGTTGTCATTGTCATTCTTTCGTGCTTTGTTAGAGCGATAAAGTGTGGTAAACAAAACTCTATTGCCTTTTTTAACACACTACTGCAAGCTATAAATCCTCAGAAGCAGTAAACGAAGCAGAATAGAAGCACTAATCATTTTTACCGCTTCCGAATTTCTGCTGGGGTTATATAAAAACATTTGTTTTTTAATTAGAATTTTTCAAAAAACTAAATACATTTTTTAAAATACACTCAAAAACGTTTTACAGTTACTACATGACGGTTGTGTAAGTAGTAACCAGTAGTTGTTGTTTTTAACTGTAATTACAGATGTTTTTCTACGGAAAAATGCAAAACAACTTTTATGATTTATTTTGAATTTAAAATGCAAATTACCAATATTTTTGTAATGGAAAAAAATGTTTTTTCTATATTAAAATATACTTTAATAATACCAAAAGAATTGACTGTAAAAACAGTAATTTTTACCTATTTTTCAGTTGTTCTAAAAATTTTTTAGTGAACATTTTTCAGTTGATTTTACCTTTTTAGTTATTTTTAGTGAAATTTGTTAGTTATTTTTTGACAGTTAAAAATAACAACATTTCCAGTGATTTGGAAGGTAAATACCCGTCGCCTTTTTAGCTGCATATACAGTCAAACAATTTGGTCGGTAGAATCTACTGAAAATTACAGTTAAAACAAAGCTACATAAGTTAAAAAGGCGACAAAAGTTCAAAATAACTAAAATTTTCGTTATCTTTAACTGATGAAAAATAACTAACAAATGCACTAAAAATAACTACCAATGTCGTAAAATTAACTGACAAATTTCTACTAAAAAAATTTTAAAATAACTCACAAAATGGGTAGAAACTACTGTTTTTTTTACAGTTAATTTCTTTAATGTTATAAAGGTATATTTTAATAAAAAAACCAATAATTTTTTTCTTTCAACTACAAAAATATGTGTAATTACTTCAGCCTATTTAAAATTTGAAGTAAAAATTCCAAACCGTTCTCCAGTTATTATGTTTTTATCAAGGTTGGCAACACTATGACATAAAAAATAGCTAGATTAAAAAATAAAAATCGCTGGAAATCGCTAAATTTTTAGAAATACAAAAAGTTTGTAATTTATTTCCTAAAAATTCCCAATTTTCTTTTCCTTTAAAAACCTTTTTTCTTTTACCGTAAAAACTAAAATTTTAAATTCTATTAGTAGTACCTACATTCTACTGGAAAACGTTGCGGAAAATATGACAAACAAATAGCAATGGAAAAAGTTTGAATACTGGATATTACTTGCCAAACATTTTTTTGTGTGTATTTTATTTTAGTTTTTAATAAGCAATTTCAGAAGAAACAAAAGAGACGTATTTGTTTTAAACTGCCCAATCTCACAGAAATTTACGAGATTAAGATTTAGTTGTACGCAGTTTTAAAGAACTCGAGAAAATAAAAATTTGATACCCATATTGCCCGTGTTGTGGGTACAGTGTTGCCACTTAGTTGAAACATTTGAAATATTCTTGAAAAAGGCGCTGTGGGAAAAGTACACCCAGAAAACAGATTCGGTGCTGACAACTCCATTTGTTGCCAATCGAATAGTTCAGTTGCATCAAATGAATTTTTCAATTGCGGCTACCGAATTATTCTTCATACAACTGAAATTCCGTTGTCACAGTCAAATTAGTCTTGTCTCAACTGGTTTCCAGTTGCCACAACTGAAAAATTCGGCTACTACAACTGAACCATGCGATTGACTACAAATGGGGTTATCAGAACTGAATCTGTTTTCTGGGTGGTTAAAATTTATTACAGAATAAAATTAAGTTAAGAGTGTTTACATAAATTTGTTTTTTATTAAATTAATAATTTTTAAAATACTTTTTATTTATGTTTTTTAACTACATTTTCAGTTGTTTTTACAGTTTTACAATAATTTGCATGTAAAGTTAAAAATAACTACATATTGCAGTTAATTTAACTGCAAATGTAGTCTACACCTTTTTAAGTGCAAATGCAGTTATTTGAACTGTCATTTGCAGTTGATTTTACCTCATTTTTAAGTGCATGAAATTCCTTGCCCTGGTAATAAGGAAGTAAAAATCGACATAAAAGACTCATGTTTACACTAAAATATTTTTGTTTGAAAAATATATGTATAAGAATTTTGAATATTTTGCTTTGCTTTTTATAAGCTATCAGATCACTGACCCCTACCATTTTGTGAGACAAATGGTAGGGGTCAGTGATCGGGAAGGGTTCAAACTACCGGGGAAAGTTATATCGGTAAAAAAGAAGTTACACGTGTCCCGGCGTTTCGCTGGGTCAATCCTAGGAATCGAGATATATCGATTTGATCTTTGGTGGTCTTTTTTTTGACATAACTCGAGAACCACTAGTCCGATTTTGCTCAAACAATTTAAAAAAATTAAAAATTACAATTCCTTTAATATGTTCATATAACGTTTTTCTATATACTCAACAGTTTTGCCGGTAAAAAATAAATGTATGAAGAAAAAAATATTTTTTGCCTAAAATATTAAAAAAAAGTAATAAACAAAAGTTTATTGATTTTTATGGTAGCGGTAACAAACCCCATATGGTTGATAGGTCAACATATGGACCGATCCTATCTAGAATCAATAGGCTTTGTCCTTGGGACCATTTGAGTCAGCGATCCAAATTTCATTGAAATATCTTCGTATTTGCGACCTGCAGCGTGTAAACATGCCAATTTTGGGGGGACCTTTATATGGGCACTAGGTATAAAAATGGACCGATTTTGACCAAAATCAATAGGCTTCATCCTTGGGCCAACATAGGTCTGTGTACCAAATTTCATTGAAATATCGTCGTATTTGCGAATTGCAGCGTGTAATCAAGCCAATTTTGGGGGGACCCTTATATGGGCACTAGGTCTAAACATGGAGCAATTTTAACCAAAATCAATAGGCTTCGTCATTGGGCCGACATAGGTCTGTGTACCAAATTTCATTGAAATATATTCGTATTTGCGACCTGCTGCGTGTAACCAAGCCAATTTTGGGGGGACCCTTATATGGGCAAAATTAATAAGCTTCGTCCTTGGGTCGACATAGGTCTGTGTATCAAATTTCATTGAAATATTTACGTATTTGCAGCCTGCAGCGTATAAACAAGCCAATTTTGGGGGACCCTTATATGGGCACTAGGTCTAAACATGAACCGATTTTAACCAAAATCAATCGTCCTTGGGCCGAGATAGGTCTTTATACCAAATTTCATCAAAATATCTTAATATTTGCGACATATAGAGTGCGCAGAAGAATGCATCGACAGACAGTAGGACATCGTTAAATCGAAATAAAAAGTGATTCTGAGACGATCGGTATACTATAAGGTGGGTCTAGGTCCAATATTTTTTGGTGTTACAAACATCAGCACGGTTAAAAACAATTACTATTTACTACACGAAGAACTTTAATGTAGTCTCTGTAAAACTTTTTCCAGTGAACTTGTTTTTAAAGACACGTCTGCTTTTAATAACTTATAACTTTTGATAGGAAGGCGATCCTAAAAAAGTTCCGGCGTATGCAAAAAATCTGGCCGTATTGGGTACGTTTACCAGACGCTAAAGTTTTACGGTGGGTCTCATACTGTAGGTTTAACTTTAACTTAACTATTGAACAAAAGGAAATGTCAGAAAATTGTGTACAAAACAAGAACAAATTTTTGGGTTAACTATTAGTTAACTTTTAAACCTTCAGTGTGAGACCCACCGTTACTATTTAATCTGGCGAACGAAGTGATTACCTAGCACTAAGTCAACATGTTGAGATAACGCTAATTTCAATTTCTTAAATTTTTAATTGTTTTCTATCTCAAGTCAATAAACTTTAATTAAATACAATAAAAATTAAAACGCATGAATTTCAAATTCTCAAACGTGGACCCCCCGTTGATATTAAGAAATATATATTTTAATTTTGAGAATTCAAAAGGTCGAGTTAATATAAACTTTCTTATCAAGTAAAATATGCGACACTGTTCTGAATTCTGAATCCACATAAAATACTTAAATCGTTTTTAATATTTTTTTTTGTAGTTTCTCTTTCGTTTTAACTGAGTCTTTCGGTGCACCATAGAAAATAAGTAAATATAATTCACATATAAAATAAGACTTGTTTGTAATACGAAATTATTAAAGCAAAATTTTGAAAACGAATTTTTATTTTCCAAATGATACTGTGGCGAAAACTTCCAATTTCCTTGCAGATAATAATTGTACAATACTAATGTTATTGCCCATAGCAGTGACGTTCCTTCTAATGTGCGGAGCTGTTCACTGAACACCTTAAAACTTTTTGAAATTTAAAAAAATTCCACACTGTCGAATAAAAATCAAATGCCAAGCAGAAAATTACAACAAAAGTATATGCATCGTCAAAGAAAAATGAATCGTCAAGCAAGAATGATTAAAGAAAGTGTGCTGCATTAAGTTTTGAACATCTTAAAAAAACAACAAACCCAAGAGTAGGAATTGCAGAGAGAACACACACGAATAAAAAAAATATACCCACATCAGGGATGATAAATGGGATTTTCAAAATAGTACCAACTTGCTTAAAAAATAGTACTTTTTCGACCTCCATAGTACCAAAAAATATTTTTTGTATTCTACACCACTTCTTGAGTGTATTGCGTTGGTGCTTATGATGTCGGTTCGTCTGTCCGTACAAAATGAACGATCGATCCCTATAATCAAACTGCAGGTCGCGTTTTAAAACATAATTTTACGAAATTTGGTACATAAGTTTCTACTGCATCGATTACTAACGCTATTGAGAATGGTTAGAATCGGTCCATGTTTTGACTTAGTAATCATGAAGAGGTCCTATTAGGTATTGAATGTATTGGTATTTAATGGTATAACCCAATCAAAGCAATTTTATTTGATTTCTTTCACCGGACCTATTTAATTTTATTCGTTAGTGAGGTAGTATCATTCCGGGCAAAGACCAAGGCTCAAATTTGGCTTAGTTTCTCCCGGCTCTTTTTTACAGCGTTTTGTGCTCGGAAAAGTCCGAAATATTACAAATATTCTGTTTTTTTCATGGTTTTTTAGTTTCGTTGGAAGGTTAAAATAATTTTAAAGGGATTTAATCAATTCAGCTTATTTGATTTATTTAACAATTAAATTAAGTACCACCTCAATTAACATCACCCTCGATGAACGCAACTTCTTGGTTATCACAACAATTTAAAGTTACGATTTTTAGAGATCTTTTTTAATCAAAAATATTAATTTTCGAAATATTTTAATTCACCTTATTTTTAATATTTTTTTGTGTACATATTTTAATAATTTTAAACTCCGATGGTTAATTTGTTGATTTTAAATACAATATTTGGTATGAAAATTAAAAAAATAAAATAAAATATGAAAATTTGTAAATAGTACTAAATGAGTCATAGGAGTACCATAGTACTTTTGAGGTTCTAATAGTACCATTAAAAGTATTATAGTACTAACTTTATCATCCCTGACCCACATACAGTAAGCATAGATGCATAGCAAAAAGCGCGAAAAATATACAAAAAAGGGTAAAAACAAATTTCAAATTAAAAACGGGTAAAAAAGCATTAAATAGTTTTTACGACCTTAAAAAAAAATTGTCGTGTTTCACATACGTAGTTTAATTAAAAACAAATAAAATTGTAATATAAGTGTACGACCTTCATCAGTAAATACGTCCACCGTCGTTAGACGTGTGTCAAATTAGAGAAAAATAACTTGTGAAACGACACAAATTTTAAACGTTGACTAACGATTGTTTTTGATTTAGGGAGTGGTGTAAAACAAAAATAAAAACCAATAACTTTCGCAAAATTTTTAAATTTAATTCCATGTTTTGTGATTATAATAATAATCTAAGAAAAATTATTAGATTTTTTAAAATTTAAGTGTCAGTTTTATTGTCAGAACTAAGAACGATTATATATGACCATAACTAACTACCTAATTTCGTAAAACACTTGGGTGAAGTGAAGGGAACTTTCAATGTAAATTGTTTTTGTAACAAAAACAATTTCTATAGAAATAACGCAACACTTCACCGAAGTGTTTTAGAAAATTACCCCCTAAGTATTTTTTAAATATACAAATGTGAACATTTTTGCGTTTTGACACATCAAAAAAAACTACATTCAGCTCGAATAGCATGCCATTTACAACTTTTCCTTGATATTTTAATTTATCCTTATTGAAATAACAACAAATATTGATAGATTTCCGGATATTGCTATAACAACAATAAAACACAAAAAATGTGTAAAAGGCGCAAAACGCGCTAAATAAATTTCGAAAAAGCACCAATTTAGCGCTTTTTTCAGTAACGCGTTTCATTAATATTTTTCCCGTTTTGGCACATCAAAAAGCACCAGATTTAGCGCGAAAAGCACTAAGTTGGCATCCCTGACAGTAAGGTATGTGTATTCATCTCTATATATAAAAGAATAACGTGACTGACTGACTGAATGACTGACTGACTGACTCAACATAGCCCAGCCCAAACCGCTGAAGCTAGGAAGTTGAAATTTGGTATGTAGGTTCCTCTTTCGGCGTAGACGTCCGCTAAGACAGGATTTTTGGAAATTCCTACCGGAACGGGCAAAAAGGGGAAAAGTCTCCCCCTTGGCGGCCTGCCAAAACCCCTTTGGCTAGAAAGCTGAAATTTAAGATATGTGTTCCTTGCAGCATGGGCTAACTTTTCTGGAAAGTACTTTCTGGAATTTTGGACAGGGACGTTGTAAAAATGGGGGTTAAAAAGGGGAAAAAGGCCCCCCTTGACGGCCTGCCCAAACCGCTGGCGGTAGGAGGAAGTTGAAATTTGGTATAAAGGTTCCTCCACTATCGTAGACATCCACCAAGAAATTTTTACAGGGACGGGCAAAAAGGGGAAAAAGTCTCCCCCTTGACGGCCTGCTCAAACTGCTGGAGCTATGAAATTTGGTATGTAGGTTCCTCGACCGGTGTAGACGTCCGTTGAGACTGCATTTTTGGAAATTCTTATCGGGAGGGGCAAAAAGGGGACAAAAAAAAGTACCTTTTTCCAAAAAAGTACCTTTTCCCAAAAAAAGTACCTTTTTCCAAAAAAGATACCTTTTTCCAAAAAAAGTACCTTTTTCCAAAAAAAAGTACCTTTTTCCAAAAAAAGTACCTTTTTCCAAAAAAAGTACCTTTTTCCAAAAAAGTACCTTTTTACAAAAAAAGTACCTTTTTCCAAAAAAAAGTACCTTTTTCCAAAAAATGTACCTTTTTCCAAAAAAGTACCTTTTTCCAAAAAAAAGTACATTTTTCCAAAAAAAGTACCTTTTTCCAAAAAAAGTACCTTTTTCCAAAAAAGTACCTTTTTCCAAAAAAAGTACCATTTTCCAAAAAAAGTACCTTTTTCCAAAATAAAGTACGTTTTTCCAAAAAAAGTACCTTTTTCCAAAAAAAGTACCTTTTTCCAAAACAAGTACATTTTTCCAAAAAAAAGTACCTTTTCCAAAAAAAAATTCTTTTTCCAAAAAAAAGTACCTTTTTTCAAAAAAAGTACCTTTTTCCAAAAAAAGTACCCTTTTCCAAAAAAAAGTTCTTTTTCCAAAAAAAGTACCTTTTTCCAAAAAAAAAGGTACCTTTTTCCAAAAAAAGTACCTTTTTCCAAAAAAAGTACCCTTTTCCAAACAAAAGTACGTTTTTCCAAAAAAAGTACCTTTTTCCAAAAAAAGTACCTTTTTCCAAAACAAGTACATTTTTCCAAAAAAAAGTACCTTTTCCAAAAAAAAATTCTTTTTCCAAAAAAAAGTACCTTTTTCCAAAAAAAGTACCTTTTTCCAAAAAAAGTACCCTTTTCCAAAAAAAAGTTCTTTTTCCAAAAAAAGTACCTTTTTCCAAAAAAAGTACCTTTTTCCAAAAAAGTACCTTTTTCCAAAAAATGTACTTTTTTCCAAAAAAGTACCTTTTTCCAAAAAAAGTACATTTTTCCAAAAAAAGTACCTTTTTCCAAAAAAAGTACCTTTTTCCAAAAAAAGTACCATTGTCCAACAAAAGTACCTTTTTCCAAAATAAAGTACGTTTTTCGAAAAAAAGTACCTTTTTCCAAAAAAGTACCTTTTTCCAAAACAAGTACCTTTTTCCAAAAAAGTACCTTTTTCTAAAAAAAGTACCTTTTCCCAAAAAAAATACCTTTTTCCAAAAAAAGTACCTTTTTCCAAAAAAAGTACATTTTTCCAAAAAAAGTACCTTTTTCCAAACAGTACGTTTTTCCAAAAAAAAGTACGTTTTTCCAAAAGTCTTTTTCCAAAAAAAGTATCTTTTTCCAAAAAAAGTACGTTTTTCCAAAAAAGAACCTTTTTCCAAAAAACGTACCTTTTTCCAAAATGTACCTTTTTCCAAAAAAAGTACCTTTTTCCAAAAAAATTCCTTTTTCCAAAAAAGTACCTTACCCAAAAAAGTACCTTTTTCCAAAAAAAAGTACCTTTTTCAAAAAAAAGTACCTTTTTCCAAAAAATTTACCTTTTTCTAAAAAAAATTTACCTTTTCCAAAAAAAAAGTACCTTTTCCAAAAAAAGTAACTTTTCCCAAAAAACATACATTTTTCCAAAAAAATACCTTTTTAAAAAAAGTACCTTTTCCAAAAAAAAGTACCTTTTCCCAAAAAAAGTACCTTTTCCTAAAAATATGTTCCTTTTCCCAAAAAACATACATTTTTTCGAAAAAATACCTTTTTCAAAAAAGTACCCTTTCCAAAAAAAGTACCTTTTCCCAAAAAAAGTACCTTTTTCTAAAAAAATGTTCCTTTTCCAAAAGAAGTACCTTTTCCAAAAAAAGTACCTTTTTCCAAAAAACATATATTTTTCCAAAAAAAATACCTTTTTAAAAAAAATACCTTTTCTAAAAAAAGTACAAATAAAGTACTTTGTAAAAACAAAGTATCTTTTTCCAAAAAATTTCGTTTTTCCAAAAAGTACCATTTAAAATAATATATGCATAATTTCAAAAAAACTACTTTTTTTCCTCCCCCCACGGATATCTCCACTAAAACAAGGTTTCTTGATATTCGGCATAGACATGCGCTAAGACGGGATTTTTGGAAATTCCTACCGGAACGGGCAAAAAGGGGAAAAGTCTCCCAATAAACAGTCTCACAAATTGGAAAAGTGCCTGCCCAAACCCCTGGAGGTAAGAAGTTGAAATTTGGTATAAAGGTTCCTCCACTGTAGTAGACATCGTCTAATTCCCTATAGGATATCCCAAAAGCAAATTCGGAATGTGAGTTCTTCCTTCTGTGTAGGCGTCCGCTTAGACGGAATTTTTTAAATTCCTATCGGGAGGGGAAATAAGGGGAAAAGTCTCCTCCTTGACGGCCTGCCCAATCCCTTTTGGCCAACCTAAAATTTTAAATATGTATTCCTTGGAGTAGGACTAACTCCCCGGGGACGTAATTTTTCTATTTTGGAACAGGAACATAGTAAAAATGGTGGTTGAAAGGGAAAAATGTCCCCACTAACGGCCTGCCCAAACTGCTTAGGCAATGCAGTTGAAATTTGGTATGAATGTTCCTCATCCATCGCAGATAGCCGCGAAGATGGTATTTTTGTAAATTCCTAAAGGGAGGGGCAAAAAGAAGAAAAGCCTCACCTTGGGGGCCTGTAAAAACCCCTTCGGCTAGAAACCTGAAGCTTAAAATGTGGGCCCCTGGAGTAAGGGCTAACTTATAAGAAAGATACTTTTTTTAATTTTGGACAGGGTCGTTACAAAATGGGGGCTCAAAAAGGGAAAGTTGCCCCTTAACGACCTGTCCAAACTGCTGGAACTAGGAAGCTGAAATTCGGTACTTAGGTTCCTCTTCCAGCCTAATTCCAACCGGGAGGGACAAAAAAAGAAAAAGTGTCCCCCTTGACAGCCTGCTCAAACTGCTGGAACTAGGAAGCTGAAATTCCCTGTCGATGGATTTTCGGAAATTCTTACCGAGAGGGGCACAAATAGTAAAAGTTGGCTAGAAACCTGAAATGTAAAACATATGTTACTTGGAGTATGGGCTCACTTACCGGGAAGGTGCTTTTTGGACAGGGACATTGCAAAAATGGGGATTAATGAAGCGAAAAGTGCCGCTTAAAGGCCTGCCCAAACCGCTTGAGGTAGGAAGTTGAAATTTGGTATTAAAGTTCCTCCTCTATTGTAGACATCCGCTAAGATGAGATTTTTGGAAATTTCTACAGGTAGGGTCAAAAATAGGAAAAGCCTCCCCCTTAACGGCCTGGCCAAACTGCTGGAACAAGGGAGCTTAAATTCGGTATTTGGGTTCCTTCTCCAACGTTGACGTCCCCTAAGATGGTATTTTTGGAAATTCATACCGGGAGGGGTAAAAAGGGAAAAAACTTCCCCCTTGACGGCCTTGCCAAACTGCTGGATATAGAGACCTAAAATTATGTATGTAGTAGGTTCCTCCTCCAACGCAGACGTCCTCTAAGACGGAATTTTTGGAAATTCCTACCGGGAGGGGTAAAAACGGAATAATTCTCCCCCTTGATGGCCTAACCGAACCCTTCGGCTAGAAACCTGTAATATATAATATGTTTTCCTTGGAGTATGGGCTAACTTATCGACAAGGTATTTCTAGGACTTTGGACAGGAACGTGGTAAAAATGGTGGTTCAAAAGGGGAAAATTGACCCCCCCCCTTAACGTCTGCGTCTTTAGCTAGAAACCTAAAACTTAAAGAACAAGTGTATATGAAACACTAAAATTAAGAAACTAAATATGAAACGAGTGGAATTGAAACACTACACAAGTGGAATGAAATGGATATAAACGTTGAACGAGTGGAATTGAAATTATAGACAATGCAAATGGATTGGAAGAGGGAATTACCTGTTCAAACACTATCCACGGAATATGAAACTTATGTAGCATTGAAACATACTCTCCAAAAAGTTAAACAAATTTTCTAAAAGAGAAAAACCCTTAGAAAAGGAATGGAACTTATATAATCCGATATCTAAACTTCATGTAACGAAGCACCGGTGGAAGAAACCGACGCAGTAAATTTTCCAACTGAATTTGTGAATTTACTTGAATTGCCAGGTCTACCTTCACATAAACTGGAATTAAAAAAAAAAAAACTTTAAGGCACGCTAACAACCCTGCTTTACGTTATTTATTTTCATTCAAAACACAAATGAACAAAACTACTTACGGGTCTATCTACCTAAGTTCGCACTTTACCAAATTATCTTAACATACACACGTATATTGCAATTTATTATGGATTCATTACTAACAATCCACTTTCATGAGAAAAAGTGATCAAATATTTATTTATTTTAAACCCATTGTTGTGCAGAATTATTTATTTGTGGTGACTGGGTGAAGGCTTTTACTATATAAAAACTGTACTTTAAATAAAAAGCGAATTTAAAAAAAATTGTGGGGGGCGCAGCCCCGCCCCCTAAACTTTGAGGCACGCTAACAACGTAGCGGGCTGCGTCCGCTAGTACATAATAAACAGGGCAAGTTTAAAATGGCACAAAAAAGCAAAAATTTTAAAGTATAATAGTTTATTTAAGTGTTTTTCTGAATGTTTTTAACAAAAATACAATAATGAAGAAATTTTATCGTTGAACTTCTAAAGTGCATTCGCCGTATATTAGTACACTCAAAAAAATAAGTTAGTAGAAAAATTAATAAAACGTCTTGTATATCGAATTGTTTTCAGCAATTTTTTTTTGGTGAAATTCCGTTTTCAGTTATTTATTTAGCACTAAACTAATTTTGAACTAATGTTTTACTAATTTATTTTGCTACAAAAATTGTGGACGACAACCAGATTGACAAGATGTATATATCGCAGCTTGTCTGGATGTAGTACAGACAACGGAAATGATAATTAAAAAACAACTCTACACCATTTCTATATTTAAATTTTCAGCAAAGGATAACAAGGATTTTTTTTATTTGCAATCGAATAATTGTTAGCAAAAATTTTGCTGAGACTACTATTTTTTTTGGTAAAATCAGCTTGCTGATTTTCAGTAAACCTTTTGCTGAAATTACCAACTTTTTTGCAAGCACGCTCCAGACTATTGTATTAAATATTAAAAAAATATCGTTTTTTTGTAAATTTTATCCAAAAATTATTTACAAAGATTGAGTTTTTACTGAATTTTATAGCATTTTTTAATGAAAAGTCTAAAAAAATAGACAAAATGGCTTTTTTGGCAAGGATTTGTAAAAATGGCATTTTTACAAAATAAGTGAAAAATGGCATTTAATGGCAGATGCCAAAAAAACTTGCCCTGATAATAAAAAACAATGCAATGGTGCGACAAAAAAATTGCACATTAGTTAATGCCAAGGTTGCCATTTTTTTTTTTTAATAATAAATACAGCATTTATTTACTTCAAATTACATAACCAAAGCCCTGGGGCCATATATGATTAATAAAAGCTACTACAAAAAAAAAATAATTTAAATAAAGACAATAAAAATAAATAATAATAAAAATAAATAATAATAAAAATAAATAATAATAATAATAAATAATAATAAAAATAAATAATAATAAAAATAAGTAAAAAATTACTGTATTTTCTATCACTATCATATAAAAAAATATTGAAAACATTATCTTGAATAATATAGATATTTAAATTAAAATAATACAATCACCAGATTTTCCTAAGTGCCAGCAATAATAAAAAAAGAAAAAGTCAAGAGAGATAAAAATGGTAGCACAAACAAAAAGCTATAACTCATGAATAGCTACATAATCCTTAAGCTTTCGCCTAAAGACCTGGGGTGAAAAAGCAAAACCTCTCAGGTATAGAGGTAGATCGTTCCATATTCTTGAAAGCCTAATCTGAAATGATAGCTCGAACATAGTAGTATGATGTGTTGGATAAACCAGATGGGGGTTTCTTTCCGAGTTGGACAAAAGAAAGTTGTCAACTAAATAGTCCGGAAACCCATTAACCATTGCTTTGTAAAAAAATATCAATAACCTCATACCTACATAATTAATAAAAAAGCACCCAAGAAATTGGATTACGTACGGAGTCACATGAGAGCGAAGTCTTAGGCCAAACACATTTAAGCTATTTCCCGGCTAGATCTAGCGTTTTCTTTTGCCTGTAGCTATAAAAAAATCGGTAGATTGCATCTAGCCGGAACATTTACCAATTTTTTTTCTTCCTAGCTATTTCTAGCAACTTTTTTGTTAGGTACATAACTTTTTTAAACTTGGCGTTTTTTATTTCTCTGTTGAAATCTAGCATAGTAACATGCAAGTGTGGCTACTCAAATTAGAGGAAATTGTCTCACGATTTCAAAAGTACTATGTTTTTATCCATAAAACTTAGCCTAACTAGAGCCATTTTAGCCCCTTAAAAGGGGGGCCCAAAATTATGAGATTTTGTTCTATGGCCAAATGGGACTCAAATAAAAGGAAATATTTCCACGACATCAAAAATGATTTTTTTTATAATCTATAATCCCATTAAAAATTTTCTAACTTAAAAAAAAAACCAAAAGGTATTATAATTTTTAATTTTTTGAGTTAGTCTGCACGACAAAAATATATTTGAATATATAAATTTAATTGTCTTAAAGCTATATTCAAAATTAATTAGTACACCATTGCAGGAAATATAACGTTATCCTTGCAATTTTTCATAAAATATTACTTTTTTTTTAGCATTTTGTTTACTAACTTTTGAAATGGTGTTCAAATTTTTTAATTTATTAAAAACTGGACTTCACATAGATAATGGTTTTTGGGAGAATAAAAATTTCTCAGTGTAATAAAAAAATATTTACATTGGAAAATTTTTAATCAGCGATATCGCGCAAACCGTTCCTCTGTTTAAATTTAGACTTCATATTCGTAATTATCGACGAAATATTTAAGAGATTTGATGTATCGCGTTCCATTATATTAAATTGGATATTTTTTTTTTATTTAAAAATTTTAAATTTTTGTTCACCTTAGCCGTAATTTTATCGAAATTCAGGGACCTAAAGATGAAACTTTTTAAGTTTTTTTGATTGCATAAACTTCTAAAAGGTAGTAACATTGATGGGGCCCTGATGAGCTGGAAAATTCGAGCGTCTTGCAATTTAAAGAACCCTAGTGAACACCAATTCGAAAACCTCACCACACGTCCCTTGCCCATAGTGCTGGTAAATTTAGTTACTTTTCATTATTCGATATTTTTAATTTCGATACTCGATACTTTAAAGGGGGTTTTAATTTGAAATTTATTTGAATTTTTTATAAAAATTCTTTAAAAATTATAGCGATTATTGAAAATTTTCGAAATCCTATTTTTAAACTTTTTTACTCAAACTCGAAAAAGTTTGACAGTTACTACATGACAGTTTGTGTAGTAATCAGTAGTTGTTGTTTTTAACAGAAATTACAGTGGTTTTTCTTTAGAAAAATGCAAAACAACTTTTATGACGGTTATTTAAGAAAACAACTAACGAAAAATACTGTAATTTCGTAACAGTTGTTTAAATCAGTTATTTTTAATATCATAATAAACAACTACCAAAACAGTATTTTTACAGTAAACAGTAGTTTTTGTTACCCAGCAAAAATATTAAGGACTACTTCAAAAAGAATGACTATTTTAACTACATCCAACAAAATCATGTGCAAAAATAAAATAAAACAAATACAACAACACATAGCCACATGACGCACAATCATAGTTTTCTAGTGAAATTTTTTTAAATTTACAGCATTATCGGTTCTTTCCTATGACACGCACGTGTTAAATTCATTGATGGAAATGCTAAATTTGAACTACTTTTAGTTTTGGGTTGTGTTTTTTCTGGAGCTGATAGTAGTTCAAAATTTCGCATTTCCCTCAATGAATTTAACACGTGCGTGTCATAGCAGGCAGTATTCATTGCTCTCTTTCGAAGATTAAAATTTTGTATCGAAAAATGTTAGCCTTTACAGACATGTGTAATTCATATGGTATCATTTTTCGATACAAAATAAGAAGAGAGTGATTTAACAGAGATTAGGTGAGTTGGTACCTCTTTTAATTATATGCTCGTTGGTCATAGGAAAGAACCGATACTGCTGTAAATTTAACAAATTTTCACTAGAAAACTATGCTTGTGCGTCATGTCGCTATGTGTCGACTTTTCGACTTTCCGACTTTTTATAGGTAAAAGTCGATTAATCGACTTTTTATATGAAAATTTCTAAATAGCAAAAAATCATATTTTTTTTAGCTTATTTGGGGGTCAGTTAACTAGATTCGGAACGTAGAATTGGCACCTTGTTGATAATGAGCATAAATTCGACTTATCTCTATAATAAAAGAATAACGTGACTGAATGACTGACTCAACATCGCCCAGCCCAAACCGCTGAAGCTAGGAAGTTGAAATTTGGTATGTAGGTTCCTCTTTCGGCGTAGACGTCCGCTAAGACGGGATTTTTGGAAATTCCTACCGGAACGGGCAAAAAGGGGAAAAGTCTCCCACTTGGCGGCCTGCCAAAACCACTTTGGCTAGAAAGCTGAAATTTAAGATATGTGTTCCTTGGAGTATGGGCTAACTTTTCTGGAAAGTACTTTCTGGAATTTTGGACAGGGACATCCACCAAGACGGGAGTTTTGGAAATTTTTACAGAGACGGGCAAAAAGGGGAAAAAGTCTCCCCCTTGACGGCCTGCTCAAACTGCTGGAGCTATGAAGTTGAAATTTGGTATGTACGTTCCTCGACCGGTGTAGACGTCCGTTGAGACGGCATTTTTGGAAATTCTTATCGGGGCAAAAAGGGGACAAAAAAAGTACCTTTTTCCAAAAAAGTACCTTTACCCAAAAAAAGTACCTTTTCCCAAAAAAAGTACCTTTTCCCAAAAAAAGTACCTTTTTCCCAAAAAAGTACCTTTTTCCAAAAAAAAGAACCTTTTTCCAAAAAAAAAACCTTTTTCCAAAAAAAAGTACCTTTTTCCAAAAAAAAGTACCTTTTTCCAAAAAAGTACCTTTTTCCGAAAAAAGTACCTTTTCCAAAAAAAGTACCCTTTTCCAAAAAAAGTACCTTTTTCCAAAAAAAGTACCTTTTTCCAAAAAAAGTACATTTTTCCAAAAAAGTACCTTTTTCCAAAAAAAGTACATTTTTCCAAAAAAAAGTACCTTTTCCAAAAAAAAATTCTTTTTCCAAAAAAAAGTACCTTTTTCCAAAAAAAGTACCTTTTTCCAAAAAAAGTACCCTTTTCCAAAAAAAAGTTCTTTTTCCAAAAAAAGTACCTTTTTCCAAAAAAAGTACCCTTTTCCAAACAAAAGTACGTTTTTCCAAAAAAAGTACCTTTTTCCAAAAAACTTTTTCCAAAAAAAGTAAATTTTTCAAAAAAAGTACCTTTTTTCAAAAAAAGTACCTTTTTCCAAAAAAGTACCTTTTTCCAAAAAAGTACCTTTTTCCAAAAAAAGTACCTTTTTCCAAAAAACTTTTTCCAAAAAAAGTAAATTTTTCAAAAAAAGTACCTTTTTTCAAAAAAAGTACCTTTTTCCAAAAAAGTACCTTTTTCCAAAAAAGTACCTTTTTCCAAAAAAGTACCTTTTTCCAAAAAAAGTACCTTTTTCCAAAAAAGTACCATTTTCCAAAAAAAGTACCTTTTTCCAAAAAAAGTACCTTTTTCCAAAAAAAGTACCTTTTTCCAAAAAAGTACCTTTTTCCAAAAAAAAGTACCTTTTTCCAAAAAATGTACCTTTTTCTAAAAAAATTTACCTTTTCCAAAAAAAAAGTACCTTTTCCAAAAAAAGTACCTTTTCCCAAAAAACATACATTTTTACAAAAAAATACCTTTTTCACAAAAAGTACCTTTTTCAAAAAAAAGTACCTTTTCCCAAAAAAAGTACCTTTTTCTAAAAAAATGTTCCCATTCCCAAAAACATACATTTTTTCAAAAAAATACCTTTTTCAAAAAAAGTACCTTTTCCAAAAAAAGCACCTTTTCCCAAAAAAAAGTACCTTTTTCTAAAAAAATGTTCCTTTTCCAAAAGAAGTACCTTTTCCAAAAAAGTACCTTTTTCCAAAAAACATACATTTTTCCAAAAAAAACACCTTTTTAAAAAAAAATACCTTTTCCAAAAAAAGGACAAATAAAGTACTTTTTAAAAACAAAGTATCTTTTTCCAAAAAATTTCGTTTTTCCAAAAAGTACCATTTAAAATAATATATAATTTCAAAAAAACTACTTTTTTCCTCCCCCCACGGATATCTCCACTAAAACAAGGTTTCTTGATATTCGGCATAGACGTGCGCTAAGACGGGATTTTTGGAAATTCCTACCGGAACGGGCAAAAAGGGGAAAAGTCTCCCCATAAACAGTCTCACAAATTGGAAAAGTGCCTGCCCAAACCACTGGAGGTAAGAAGTTGAAATTTGGTATAAAGGTTCCTCCACTGTAGTAGACATCGACTAAGTTTGTATTTTTGGAATTCCCTACAGGATATCCCAAAAGGAAACTCGGTATGTGAGTTCCTCATTCTGTGTAGGCGTCCGCTTAGGCGGAATTTTTGAAATTCCTATCGGGAGGGGAAATAAGGTAAAAGTCTCCTCCTGACGGCTTGCCCAATCCCTTTTGGCCAACCTAAAATTTTAAATATGTATTCCTTGGAGTAGGACTAACTCACCGGCAACGTAATTTTTCTATTTTGGAACAGGAACATAGTAAAAATGGTGGTTGAAAGGGAAAAATGTCCCCACTAACGGCCTGCCCAAACCGCTTAGGCAATGCAGTTGAAATTTGGTATGAATGTTCCTCATCCATCGCAGATAGCCGCGAAGATGGAATTTTTGTAAATTCCTAAAGGGAGGGGCAAAAAGAAGAAAAGCCTCACCTTGGGGGCCGGTAAAAACCTCTTCGGCTAGAAACCTGAAGATTAAAATGTGGGTCCCTGGAGTAAGGGCTAACTTATTAGAAAGATACTTTTTTGAATTTTGGACAGGGTCGTTATAAAATGGGGGCTCAAAAAGGGAAAGTTGCCCCTTAACGACCTGTCCAAACTGCTGGAACTAGGAAGCTGAAATTCGGTACTTAGGTTCCACTTCCAGCCTAATTCCAACCGGGAGGGACAAAAAAAAAAAGTGTCCCCCTTGACAGCCTGCTCAAACTGCTGGAACTAGGAAGCTAAAATTCCCTGTCGATGGATTTTCGGAAATTCCTACCGAGAGGGGCACAAATAGTAAAAGTTGGCTAGAAACCTGAAATGTAAAACATATGTTACTTGGAGTATGGGCTTTTTGGACCGGGAAGGTGCTTTTTGGACAGGGACATTGCAAAAATGTGTATTAATGAAGCGAAAAGTGCCGCTTAAAGACCTGCCCAAACCGCTGGAGGTAGGAAGTTGAAATTTGGTATTAAAGTTCCTCCTCTATTATAGACATCCGCTAAGATGAGATTTTTGAAAATTTCTACAGGTAGGGTCAAAAACAGGAAAAGTCTCCCCCTTAACGGCCTGGCCAAACTGCTGGAACAAGGGATCTTAAATTCGGTATTTGGGTTCCTTCTCCAACGTTGACGTCCCCTAAGATGGTATTTTTGGAAATTCATACCGGGAGGGGTAAAAAGGGAAAAAACTTCCCCCTTGACGGCCTGGCCAAACTGCTCGAATAGAGACCTAAAATTATGTATGTAGTAGGAACCTACTATTAAATATTTTAATAGTAGGTTCCTCCTCCAACGCAGACGTCTTCTAAGACGGAATTTTTGGAAATTCCTACCGGGAGGGGTAAAAACGGAATAATTCTCCCCCTTGATGGCCTAACCGAACCCTTCGGCTAGAAACCTGTAATATATAAAATGTTTTCCTTGGAGTATGGGATAACTTATCGACAAGGCATTTCTAGGACTTTGGACAGGAACTTGGTAAAAATGGTGGTTCAAAAGGGGAAAATTGCCCCCCCCCCCCTTTACGTCTGCGTCTTTAGCTAGAAACCTAAAACTTAAAGAACAAGTGTATATGAAACACTAAAATTAAGAAACTAAAGAGGAAACGAGTGGAATTGAAACACTACACAAGTGGAATGAAATGGATATAAACGTTGAACGAGTGGAATTGAAATTATAGACAATGCAAATGGATTGGAAGAGGGAATTACCTGTTCAAACACTATCCACGGAATATGAAACTTATGTAGCATTGAAACATACTCTCCAAAAAGTTAAACAAATTTTCTAAAAGAGAAAAAACCTTAGAAAAGGAATGGAACTTATATATTCCGATATTTAAACTTCATTTAACGAAGCACCGGTGGAAGAAACCGACGCAGTAAATTTTCCAACTGAATTTGTGAATTTACTTGAATTGCCAGGTCTACCTTTACATAAACTGGAATTAAAAAAAAAACTTTAAGACAGGCTAAAAACGTAGCGGGCTTTGCCCGCTATTTTTAATATTATAAAATGCTTTCCAACCCTGCTTTACGTTATTTATTTTCATTCAAAACACAAATGAACAAAACTACTTACGGGTCTATCTACCTAAGTTCGCACTTTACCAAATTATCTTAACATACACATGTATATTGCAATTTATTATGGATTCATTACTAACAATCCACTTTCATGAGAAAAAGTGATCAAATATTTATTTATTTTAAACCCATTGTTGTGCAGAATTATTTATTTGTGGTGGCTGGGTGAAGGCTTTTATTATAAAAAGTGTACTTTAAATAAAAAGCGAATTTAGGTGCGCCCCCCCTAAACTTTAAGACACGCTAACAACGTAGCGGGCTGCGCCCGCTAGTTACATATAAAATAAAAATTTTCCTTGTTTTTTATCATCGCACAGTGGCTTTAAACATAAAATGTAGCACAAAACTTATAGAAATTAAGGCTTATTTTATTATTATACATTAACCCTTAAATGCATGGTGTATCTATACGGCAACATACCAGTTTTTTTAATAAAAAAAACCCACTTGATGCACAAAACTGCATTTTTCGGCATTGGAGTCCCTTCTATAGACAGTGTTCTTATATTTTTGCGCAGATTTTTTAAACAGTTGTAGGAAAAATCTTGGTTTTGAATCGTATATTTGTAAAAATCTAACACACTCATTTTTTTTTTTTTTAAATGTTTGTTCAAATAATTAAAGATATTCTCGCAATAAAATTAATTTTGGCGACAATAAATGTATAGTTCATAGTTTAAATATTTTTTCTGTTTTTCATACTCGTTAAAATAATCACATTTTAGCTATAATAATATATTTGGCAAAAAACCATATTTTTCAATAAGTCACCTTGTTTCTAAAATACATTTTTTTAAATATTTTTCTGGAAATATACACGCCTTTAGAAATCATATATAAAAAAATGGTTAAAATTGAAGAGATCCTGCATTTAAGGGTTAAGGCTTTTAAAAAACTAATTTTGTAATCACCGCATTTTATTACAGCGTGAGCGTCACCTTGGTATTTTAAACTGGCATAGTTAAACTTTTAACTGTCCAGTTAATTTTTTAACTGATAAAAAATGCATGTTTTAACGATGCAGGTTAAAAGGTTAGATTAATTGTAAACAAGTACAATAATTTCCCTGTCTAAAACAATTGGGGAGCTACATTTTACGCACCTGTGAAAACTTAAAATTAAGTTCAAAAATTTTCTCGCTTTCGACAAATGCTGAGCGTAGATTGCATACACCGGCGTAGCTAGACCATTTTCTAGGGGGGGCTATAGGCTTTTAAATTTTTGGGTCCTCTGTTTTGATTACGATCATCTGTGCTATCGGCAGATACCTGTTCTGACAAGTTATGCTTTAATACCTGTTCTGACAAGTTATGCTTTCACAATGGTAGAGTGACTCTACTCTGCAGCACAGATTAAAATGTTAACTGTTCGAAATGCAGAGTAGAGTTTCTTCAAAACTTATTTGACATTTTAGTACTTACTTCATATTTTCGCCACTTTTTTGCCAGAATTTTTACCGTTTTTAATTTAAATATTTTTTTTACTTTAAATCATACCGAAAACACCACAAATTTTATATTTATTTAATATATTTTGTTATTATTTTTTTTAATTTGTTGACAATTAGATATGTGAACAAATTAGAGATGTGTTTTTTTGGGTATATTTGTCATGTTAAACAGTTAACAGACCAATGTTAACTCCAGAGTGTAGCAATGTGTTAGTATGAAAGAGAAAAAAACAAAATTTGCTACAGATTGGAGTACTCCGTCATTGTAAACGCACCTTTACCCAATAAGCGCTACAAAAATTTAAGTGAAATCCAAGTCAAGGCTTACATTTTCTTTAAATTTCACTTTGATTTTATGACTTACTCCAGCAATATTAATATACTGATAGAAATAAATCTGTACAAATAGCAGAAAAAGATGCCAAAAATTAGTTAAAAATTGCCCTGCAGAAAAAACTGCCGATTCTGTTTAGTAAATTTTTGTTAGATAAAACAAAAAAAATAAAACTGTAAACTCTACAAAATTTCAGCTGTATTTGGGTTATATTTTAGTTCGTTTTAAATGACAACTACCCTTCTCATATTAGCAAAACAATTATCTCAATATGAGTAGACAAAACACAGAACGAAAAACTGTTATTTCTATAAACTTTTTGTTATAAGTTAAACTTAGTTAAATGCCAATAATATTCTATCCTGCTGAAAATAACGAAAAGTTTTGTTGAAAAATTGTTAACTTATCCCAAAATAAACATAGTTTTGAATCTCAAATTTATATGAAAATATCTGGGGTTAACGTTTAACCATGGTTACATTGGAAAAAAGTTACTCGCCCTAAGTATAATTCAAAAAGTCTAAAGTCATTTAAGAAGCCAAAGGTTCCGAAAAATTGTTTACAATCGAGGTAGTCTAATTTGCACGCTGGTGCTAAATAGGTGTCCTATCAATAAAACAGTGTGACTACAAATTTTTCCAAAAGCCTTATTCCTACTTTACAATATTCTATAAACTTTGTCCAAATCGGACGATTAGTTTAGAAGTTGTGTATGTATTACCGCTTCTCTCAGTTTAAAACCACTGTGTGTCGTAGACATTTTAGAGTTTTTTATGTCATATTTCACTGTTTTGTTTTCCAATAGATTAGCAACACTTGCTTAATTTTTTCTATTGTGTTAAATCAGCAAAAACAAAATTTACTTCTTAGGTGGTGTTTCTAGATGACGTTTTGCTTCACACGAACGAAAATACAATAACAAAATGCATGCAATACAAAAGCAAAATACATGTAGTCACTCATTCGTGTGACAACGAACGTCTTTTAGAAACCCCATCTTAGCCATATGGTAATAAGTAAAAAAGTCGAAAAGTCGAAAGCAAAAGTCGACTTTTCGACTTTTGCATCACAAGAAAGTCGACTTTCAAAAAGTCGAAAATTTTCGCAAAAAGTCGATTAATCGATTAGTCGGAAGTCGATTTATAGAACCCTAATTTAGTACTATTTTCAAATTTTCGTATTTTAATTATTTTTTTTTAATTTTCATATTTAATTTTTTTTTTTATTTTCATACCAAAAGAATAAATCAACTATCGGAGTTTTAAATAAAAATGTGTTGAAAAACTAAAGTTAAAGATTTAAAAATTGAAAGAAACGTAAATACCCAGCCAGAAAAATACAAACGGGGAAGCGATGGCAAAGTACTTTAACAGGTGTAATAAGTACTGGCAAAAAGTGCTTTCCCGTTCCCAAAATGATAACATCATTAGACAAAAGGACCGGCTTTTCAAAAAGCGCCGGAAAAGCACTGGAGAAACAAAATTTTTGAACGTTGGCAAAACGCTGGCAAAACCAATAAATTGGTGGTCTGGAAATATATTTTCCAAAATAAATTTTAAAAAAAGTTCATATGTATTTTTTTTGGTGATGCCGTGATTTGAACCCAGGCCGTCAGATTGGCAGACGATTGCTCTACCCACTGAGCTACAGAGACATAATATTTGACGGCTAAACACATAAATGTGTGATAATAGCTGGACAACTACTGGCTGTGCTAAAATGCTAGCACTGGCAAAAGGTTTTTTGGAACTAATATGCCAGCGTTGGGAGAGCAAAAAAAAAGTTGGCCTTAAAGGAGCTTTTCCACAAACAAAAAAATTAATTTTATAGAACAAAATAATTTTTTAATTAAAAAAAATCAAAAAAAATTTTTTGCTTGCAATTGGATTTGAACTCGGAACCTCCTGACTAAAAACCTTTTTTAACGAAGCGTCAGCATTTTTATAAAATCATTGCTCTACCAATGAATTGGTTTTTGTACCAATGGTAGCATTGGCTAGGTAGCACTGGATAACCACTGGTTGCAAACCTTGGCATATCACTCTTAGACCATTCTTTGCCAGTGGTTTTTTTATAAACCACCGAAATTTTTGTAAAAAAAATACAGGAAAAACGCTTTTTGCAAACGCTGGCAAAGCGTCTAAAATAAGTGTTCTCCCATCATCACCGTGGTTACGCAGTGCTATGCCAGTGCTTGATTTTTTGTACTACTGGCGATTTCTGATTGGGTAAATTAAACAAATTATTAAAATATAAAAATTAGGTGAATTTAATTTTTTCGAAAATTTCATATTTTTTATTTAAAAAAATCCTTAATAATAGCAACTTTTAATTTTTGTGATAACCAAGAAGTTGCGTTCGTCGAGGATTACGTTATTTGAAGTAGTACTTAATTTATTAGTTGAATAAATCAAATGAGCTAAATTGATTAAATCCCTTTAAAATAATTTTCGCCTTCAAACGAAATTGAATACGACTTTTAGGGACTTCATTCAAATAAAATTCTGAATCAAAGGTCAGCACAAAGTTATTGTATTCTATACCACATAGTCCATTGTATAATTCCATTGAAACGCGTTTAACAAGTTCATATATAGATTTCTCCCATACTGATTTTTTTCAGATTTTTGTTTTTTTAGAGTGTTTTTCTTATTTTTTTTAGGTTGCTACTTTGTATTGATTTATATTTTTTCTTTTTATTATTATTATTGTTAATAATAATGAAATTTATATATGAATTTAACTAGCGGGCGCAGCCCGCTACGTTGTTAGCGTGCCTTAAAGGTTAAGGGGGGGGGGGCTGCGCCCTCCACAATTTTTATTAAATTCGTTTTTTTATTTAAAGCCTTCACCCAGCCACCACAAATAAATAATTCTGCACAACAATGGGTTTAAAATAAATAAATATTTGATCACTTTTTCTCATGAAAGTGGATTGTTAGTAATGAATCCATAATAAATTGCAATATACGTGTGTATGTTAAGATAATTTGGTAAAGTGCGAACTTAGGTAGATAGACCCGTAAGTAGTTTTGTTCATTTCTGTTTTGAATGAAAATAAATAACGTAAAGCAGGGTTGGAAAGCATTTTATAATATTAAAAATAGCGGGCAAAGCTACGTTGTTAGCGTGTCTTAAAGCTTTTTTTTTAATTCCAGTTTATGTAAAGGTAGACCTGGCAATTCAAGTAAATTCACAAATTCGTGCTTCGTTACATGAAGTTTAAATATCGGAATATATAAGTTCAATTCCTTTTCTAAGGTTTTTTCTCTTTCAGAAAATTTGTTTAACTTTTTGGGGAGTATGTTTCAATGCTACATAAATTTCATATTCCGTTGATAGTGTTTGAACAGGTAATTCCCTCTTCCAATCCATTTGCATTGTCTATAATTTCAATTCCACTCGTTCAACGTTTATATCCATTTCATTCCACTTGTGTAGTGTTTCAATCCCACTCGTTTCCTATTTAGTTTCTTAATTTTAGTGTTTCATATACACTTGTTCTTTAAGTTTTAGGTTTCTAGCTAAAGACGCAGACGTTAAGGGGGGGGGGGGCAATTTTCCCCTTTTGAACCACCATTTTTACCACGTTCCTGTCCAAAGTCCTAGAAATGCCTTGTCGATAAGTTAGCCCATACTCCAAGGAAAACATAGTATATATTACAGGTTTCTAGCCGAAAGGTTCGGTTAGGCCATCAAGGTGGAGAATTATTCCGTTTTTACCCCTCCCGGTAGGAATTTCCAAAAATTCCGTCTTAGAGGACGTCTGCGTTGGAGGAGGAACCTACTACATACATAATTTTAGGTCTCTATATCCAGCAGTTTGGCCAGGCCATCAAGGGGGAAGTTTTTTCACTTTTTACCCCTCCCGGTATGAATTTCCAAAAATACCATCTTAGGGGACGTCAACGTTGGAGAAGGAACCCAATTTAAGATCCCTTGTTCCAGCAGTTTGGCCAGGCCGTTAAGGGGGAGACTTTTCCTGTTTTTGACCCTACCTGTAGAAATTTCCAAAAATCTCATCTTAGCGGATGTCTACAATAGAGGAGGAACTTTAATACCAAATTTCAACTTCCTACCTCCAGCGGTTTGGGCAGGCCTTTAAGCGGCACTTTTCGCTTCATTAATCCCCATTTTTGCAATGTCCCTATCCAAAAGGCACCTTCTCGGTAAGTGAGCACATACTCCAAGTAACATATGTTTTACATTTCAGGTTTCTAGCCAACTTTTACTATTTGTGCCCCTCTCGGTAGGAATTTCCGAAAATCCATCGACAGGGAATTCCAGCTTCCTAGTTCCAGCAGTTTGAGCAGGCTGAGAGGAACTTAAGTACCGAATTTCAGCTTTCTAGTTCCAGCAGTTTGGACAGGTCGTTAAGGGGCAACTTTCCCTTTTTGAGCTCTCATTTTATAACGACCCTGTCCAAAATTCAAAAAGTATCTTTCTAATACGTTAGCCCTCACTCCAGGGACCCACATTTTAAGCTTCAGGTTTCTAGCCGAAGGGGTTTTTACCGGCCCCCAAGGTGAGGTTTTTCTTCTTTTTGCCCCTCCCTTTAGAAATTTACAAAAATTCCATCTTCGCGGCTATCTGCGATGGATGAGGAACATTCATACCAAATTTCAACTGCATTGCCTAAGCGGTTTGGGCAGGCCGTTAGTGGGGACATTTTTCCCTTTCAACCACCATTTTTACTATGTTCCTGTTCCAAAATAGAAAAATTACGTTGCCGGTGAGTTAGTCCTACTCCAAGGAATACATATTTAAAATTTTAGGTTGGCCAAAAGGGATTGGGCAAGCCGTCAGGAGGAGACTTTTACCTTATTTCCCCTCCCGATAGGAATTTCAAAAATTCCGTCTAAGCGGACGCCTACACAGAAGGAGGAACTCACATACCGAGTTTCCTTTTGGGATATCCTGTAGGGAATTCCAAAAATACAAACTTAGTCGATGTCTACTACAGTGGAGGAACCTTTATACCAAATTTCAACTTCTTACCTCCAGTGGTTTGGGCAGGCACTTTTCCAATTTGTGAGACTGTTTATGGGGAGACTTTTCCCCTTTTTGCCCGTTCCGGTAGGAATTTCCAAAAATCCCGTCTTAGCGCACGTCTATGCCGAATATCAAGAAACCTTGTTTTAGTGGAGATATCCGTGGGTGGAGGAAAAAAAGTAGTTTTTTTGGAATTATATATTATTTTAAATGGTACTTTTTGGAAAAACGAAATTTTTTGGAAAAAGATACTTTGTTTTTACAAAGTACTTTATTTGTACTTTTTTTGCAAAAGGTATTTTTTTTTAAAAAGTTGTTTTTTTTTGGAAAAATGTATGTTTTTTGGAAAAAGGTATTTTTTTTGGAAAAGGTACTTCTTTTGGAAAAGGAAAATTTTTTTAGAAAAAGGTACTTTTTTTTGGGAAAAGGTACTTTTTTTTGGAAAAGGTACTTTTTTTGAAAAAGGTATTTTTTTGAAAAAATGTATGTTTTTTGGGAAAAGGAACATTTTTTTAGAAAAAGGTACTTTTTTTGGGAAAAGGTACTTTTTTTTGGAAAAGGTACTTTTTTTGAATAAGTTATTTTTTTGGAAAAATGTATGTTTTTTGGGAAAAGGTACTTTTTTTTGGAAAAGGTACATTTTTTTAGAAAAAGGTACATTTTTTGGAAAAAGGTACTTTTTTTGGAAAAAGGTACTTTTTTTGGAAAAAGGTACTTTTTTTGGAAAAAGGAATTTTTTTGGAAAAAGGTACTTTTTTGGGAAAAAGGTACTTTTTTTGGAAAAAGGTACTTTTTTGGAAAAAGGTACTTTTTTCGGGAAAAGGTACTTTTTTTTGGAAAAAGGTACTTTTTTTGGAAAAAGGTACTTCTTTTGAAAAAAGGTACTTTTTTTTGGAAAAAGGTACTTTTTTTGGAAAAAGGTACTTTTTTTGAAAAAAGGTACTTTTTTTGGAAAAAGGTACTTTTTTTGGAAAAAGGTACTTTTTTTGGAAAAAGGTACTTTTTTTGGAAAAAGGTACTTTTTTTTGGAAAAGGGTACTTTTTTTGGAAAAAGGTACTTTTTTTGGAAAAAGGTAATTTTTTTGGAAAAAGGTACTTTTTTTTGGAAAAAGGTACTTTTTTTGGAAAAAGGTACTTTTTTTGGAAAAAGGTACTTTTTTTGGAAAAAGGTACTTTTTTTTGGAAAAAGGTACTTTTTTTGGAAAAAGGAATTTTTTTGGAAAAAGGTACTTTTTTTGGAAAAAGGTACTTTTTTTGGAAAAAGGTACTTTTTTTTGGAAAAAGGTACTTTTTTTGGAAAAAGGTACTTTTTTTGGAAAAAGGTACTTTTTTTTGGAAAAAGGTACTTTTTTTGTCCCCTTTTTGCCCCTCCCGATAAGAATTTCCAAAAATGCCATCTCAACGGACGTCTACACCGGTCGAGGAACCTACATACCAAATTTCAACTTCATAGCTCCAGCAGTTTGAGCAGGCCGTCAAGGGGGAGACTTTTTCCCCGTTTTGCCCGTCCCTGTAAAAATTTCCAAAACTACCGTCTTGGTGGATGTCTACGATAGTGGAGGAACCTTTATACCAAATTTCAACTTCCTACCTCCAGCGGTTTGGGCAGGCCGTCAAGGGGGGCCTTTTTCCCCTTTTTAACCCCCATTTTTACAACGTCCCTGTCCAAAATTCTAGAAAGTACTTTCCAGAAAAGTTAGCCCCTACTCCAAGGAACACATATCTTAAATTTCAGCTTTCTAGCCAAAGGGGTTTTGGCAGGCCGTCAAGGGGGACACTTTCCCCCTTTTTGCCCGTTCCGGTAGGAATTTCCAAAAATCCCGTCTTAGTGGACGTCTACCCCGAAAGAGGAACCTACATACCAAATTTCAACTTCCTAGCTTCAGCGGTTTGGGCTGGGCGATGTTGAGTCAGTCAGTCAGTCAGTCAGTCAGTCACGTTATTCTTTTATATATTTAATTATAAGTTTTCTTATAATTAGTTAAGTATTTAATACTACTTAGTAATACGTTCTTTGGAATTTTAGGCTTATTGTATTACAAAAAAAAAAAAAAAACGTGAGCCTGGGTTTTTTCCTGGAATTATCACTACCTCATTAACGAATAAAATTATATAGGTCCCCTGAAAGAAATGGTTTGGTTATACCATTAATATCAATACACTCAATATCAGATAGAACCTCTTCATGATTACTACCCAGCAAAATCTTTCATTACCAAATAAGTGGTTATATAATAGAAATTCATAGCTCCGCACAACTTATTTTTTGGCGTCCAAACTCATTATTTTTGTTTGGCATGGTCGTTTTTATAAGTAATCACGCTTACCCGCTCGCTTACGAAAAAATGAGAAATAAGTAGTTATGGGATTTTGAATAATAAGTGGTTACACACATGCTTACAAAAAGTTTAATTATAAGTTGGGCAAATACTATTAGCCAAAGGAAAAATTCAGAAAAATTTAAGTTTTCTCTAGTGTGTAATTTTAGGACTCGTCATAAAAATTTAAACATAAAACATATTTACATATAATAAAAAAATTTAACTGTGCAAAAATTATTTATTTAAACTAATACGAGTAAGTCATTATTTTATATTTAGAAACAATGAATACAATAGGCCGTTATTAGGAAATCATTATTTTATATTATAAAATAATGCAAAAGGTAATGATATATCATTTTTGGTAATGCAGATAGTAATGAGGTGTCATTACCAATATTTTGCTGGGTAGGTCAAACAATGGACCGATTTTAACCATTTTCAATAGCGTTAGTCCCTCATGCATTACAAACTTATGTACCAAATTTCATCAAATCATTTTTAAAAGTGCGACCAGTAATTTGCTTACAATGATGGTCCATTTTATATGAACAGACGAACTGACATCAGAAGCGCCAACTCAATACAGCCATAGGGGTGGTTAGAATATTAAAAATATTTTTGGTACTATGAAGGTCAAAAAAGTACTATATTATAAGCCGTTTGGTACTATTTTGAAAATCCCATTTATCATCCCTGATCTCCAATGCATAAAAGCATAATAACTGGAGAACCGTTTAGAATTTTTACTTCAAATTTTAAATAGGCTGAAGTAATACCACATATTTTTGTAATCGAAAGAAAAAAAATATTTTTTTTTATTAAAATATATTTTTATAAACAAAAAGAATTGACTGTAAAAACAGTAGTTTTTACCGATTTTTTCAGTTGTAGTAAAAATTTATCAGTTAATTTTACGACAGTGGTGTGTAGTTATTAAATAACAAAAGTTTTAGTTATTTTAAAGGTAAATACCTTTGTCGCCTTTTTAACTGCATATAGCTTTGTTTTAACTGTCATTTTCAGTAGATTCTACCGAAAAACTTTTGTGAGTGCCACAGTTGTCATTTGTGTCATAATTTTATTCCCTGCAACATCAAATGAAAGAAAAAGAAAAAAAAAACAAATCAAAAATAAATACGTACTCGTACAATAGTTTGGCATTTTCTTATTTATATGTATATACTCTGAAAATATTATTACAGTAACTGACTGTAGTTTATTTAAAAAGTTATCCGTACATTTATTTTTAAATGATTTGTACAGTTGAAATGAAAAGAAATATATTTTTCAACTGTTTTTTTCTTTTATTTAAAAAATAAATTACAAATATTTACTGATTTTCCGTTACAGTTAATATTTTCATTTAAAATGTTTTGTTTAAAAAAGAAATCTTTTTAGATTTCTAGGTCAGTTAAAAAAACCAAATAAACTAAATATCATTTATTCTTACGGATTTTATAGTTAATTTTTTGAAAGTTAAAAAAACGAAATAAATGAAATATCATTTTTTAAGGATTTTGTAGTTTATTAATTAACATTTAAAAATAAACGAAAAATTCTTTTGCTTTAAATGAAAAGTTAGTAGCCCGGTTTTCAAGTGAATTTTCATTTATTTTAAATTACATTTTCAGTTAATTTAAACTACAAACTATTTTGAGTGTATTAAAAAAAGAAAATTATAAAATATTCTTCAAAAAATACATACAAGAGAGGCATCAATTATGCGTATTGTGTTTTGTCTTATGGAATATTGTACTGTATGGGATTAGCATGCATCAGGGATGATAAATGGGATTTCTAAAATAGTACTAACGAGCTTTAAAAATAGTACTTTTTTGACCTCTATAGTACCAAAAATTTTTTTCATTTCATTTTTTTATCATTATAAATTAACAAATAAAAACTCATATAAAATAAAGAGTTCTTTAATACTATCTAACTCATACAGCAATAGAAAACCGTAAAAATTTTAGTTAAAACTATTAAAAATTAGTTAAAATAATTCTATCAGATAACTTTTGTAAAATATTAGTAAGATAAGTACAGGAAAAACCAAACTGTTAAATAGTACATATACAAAATTTTAGTTATATTTGAATAAATTTTAGTTAACAGAAAATAACAATTTAACCTGCTAAAATTAGTAATAAATAATAATTAGTAGACTAAAGATCACCAAAAATTTTAAATGTAGTAAGCTTTTTTTCTATTGTTTTTATTACGAATAAAAATCTAGTTTTCTGAAATCAGCAGTTTACTATTTTTAGCAACCATTTCCGTTGATTTTAGCGGGATAGACTGCTATTTTCATTCAACTAAATTTAACTTAAAAGTAACAAAAAATTTTGTAGATATAACAGTTTATTTTTGCTATTTTTACTCTACTAATATGTTTGGCAGATTTTACAGTATAATTTGTTATTTTCAATGAACTAAAAGTTAATTATAAAAAATATATAAAAAAAATCTGCTAATCTTAGCAGTTTCTTTTGTATGGCCTTTTTGCTTAATTTTTAGTAGATTTTTCTGCTATTTTTACAGGTTTATTTCTGTGAGTGTAGGGTTCAGAATTTAAAGTCCCTGATTATCGTACTTGACTTCGTCTTAAAGCGAATATTATTTTTAAGTTATTTACAGGTCTATTCCACCTTGTAATATCATAAGAATATTTTCGATTGAACAGATTGATTGACAATCGAATCAAATGAATTTAATGATTGCATTAGGTGCATTAAGAATTCATTCGATTCTTCGAAATAGGTTTTGTAATATCATAAGAATATTTTCGATTGAACAGATTGATTGACAATCGAATCAAATAAATTTAATGATTGCATTAGGTGCATTAAGAATTCATTCAAAATAGGTTTTAGGTACCCAGCAAAAAAATACCTGACTAAGATCCGTAAAAGCACCTATACTGTTCGGCACGAATGCGTTCAAATTGAGGTGAAAAACGCATTTTTTTAACATTGGCTTGTCATATGAGAGAAGGTGTTTATGCTACTTTAAGTCTGCTTTGCACATCATAAAAATGAGTGCTTGGATGTTCTTTTTTATATAGGAAAGCAATTCATTTTTTTACTATCTAAGGATAGATGAAAAGTAACTTCTTGGGAATGCATTCAAATATATATTTAAGAAGTGATATTTATGACTTTTGAATGCATTCCCAAGAAGTTACTTTTCATCTCTCCTTAGATAGTAACAAAAATGAATTGCTTTTTTTTTGGCTGGGTATTTAACCATTCAGAAATGAAAATCGAATGAGTGAATTCTTTAGGAGCTATGATGGGGGAAAACATTTTGCTCGTTTAGAAAAATACAAAAAATTCTAGATCTCTTAATTCTCCTAATTTTTAATAGTTTGTTTTATATACATACGTATTTTAATAAAAAAAACAGCGAAAGAACACTTTTTTATGTGTTTAACTTGAGTAACATCTAATATTTTAAATATTTTCAACATAAGTATTTTTTATTTAATAGTGTATTTAGACTGGGCAAAAACTAGTAGTTTTCGGCCATTCTTAGTTTTTGAGCCGAAAACTACAAAATTAATTTAGTTTTTCCATATAATTTTCATACAAATTGAAAACCAGATTCTACCTGGTTTTTGCCAAAAACCAAGTAAAAATATCTGAAATGTGCATTTTTGATATACCCTGTATCATTTGTAGTTAACTTTCGATGGACCCTGTTACAACGAATATAGAAGTAAAGCAAGTGTCAAAAAAATAATTTTTAGTTTTTTAAGAATATTTCTATTTTAGTTTGAAATTGTGTGTTCTTATTAATTTTTAAATGTATTAATAATTTTTTTGCATTAATTTAACAATAAAAACAGAAAGAAAAATGTGTAATAAAAAAGTGATGTGGAAAGAAAAACCAGTGTAAATGACTTGGTTTTTTTAATTTAGTTTTGCACAAAAACCAGCTGGTTTTTGCATAGTCTAAATTCAGTATAAAACTCCGATATTTAAAAACACAATAATATCTCTGAAAATTAAAAAAGCACAAAAAATTTAATAATCGAAAAATGTGTAAATAGTACTAAGTGAATCAGAGGAGTAGAGTTGTGAAATTTCGGTATTTTTTGAGTACTCAATACTACCCAATACTTTTCAATTGAGTACTCGATACTACTCAATACTTTTAACGGTTTTTTTAATTTAAAAATAAAAATGTTATGAATTCGTATTTATTAGGAAAAATTATCACAATTCACATACACGTGTTAAATAACTATTGTTATTTACATTTTAATTAATTTACAACATTTTAAATAAATTAAATAATTTTTCCCAAAAATTCGTTACAAATTTCTTTGCTTCACAAATAGAGTTGTATTTTCAGAGCTGTATTTTTAGAGTACTATTTTTAGAGTTGTGTTTTTATACGAAAAATACACATTTCTACGGAAAATTGCATCTTTAAAAGTATTGAGTAGTACCGTTTTAGTATTGAGTACTCAAAAAAACAGTCAGTATTGAGTACTCAGTACCGGAATACTCAATACTGAGGTTCCAATAGTACCACAAAAAGTACTATAGTACTAACTTTATCATCCCTGGCATGCATCACTCCATATGTATTTCGTCACCTTAAATGCAAACGGACGTAACTACACTTTTATTTTTTTTTACAGGAGAAGCAAAAAACTTTATAAAATCAATAATAATAAAGTATTTTTTGCAGTTTTTTTCAAATTTTACTTATGGTATAGAGATTTATTTATTTTTTAACAACGTTTGTTTTATTTTCATATATTTAAGATTTTAAGTTAGTTACGTCCTTTTGACTTGCTTTTTTCTGAAACAAGAAGACGTAACTACACTAAAGTCATTTTTAGATGTACAACCAATAACGCCACAAAAATTAAAATATGCATGTTATGTTAGTAAATTTTTCAAACTTTTTTAATAAAAATACTTTATATTTTATATTTATATTTTAATTTTTTTTTTTAATCTAAATATTTATATTTTATTAAAAAAAGAAAAAGGATTTGTTATTCAATTTTAAACTAAAAAAAATACATGTATTTTTAAACAGATATTTAAGGTATTTTAAATGAAAAAAAAGTTACCACAATACGGGTAATTACTAGGGTCTGGGAAATCCCGGGAAAAGTTTGCAGGGAATTCCCGGGAAAATAATATATTTTTCCCGGGAAAACGGGAAATTTTAAAAATATTAAATTTTTTAAATTGTTTTTGTTTGGAATAGGATTTTTTAAGTTTAGTCATAAAAAACCTTTTAAATACCAAAAAAAAAAAATGTCATTATTAAAATCTTTTAAAAGGAAATCAATTTATTTGACACACAAAAATAATCTGTGCCAAGTAATTAGGAGCATTTCAACTAATAAAGATTTTTCGCATAACTTATTCAAAATTTGATTAGTAAATCCTAAAAACTTGGTCAAATGTTTAAAAGAAATATCAAAAAAAAAGTTTTGTTTCTTACAAATAATCGCCCTTACTATCTAAATTTTTCAAATGTATATTTTAGTTAAAGTCGACTTTAGTTCAAATATTGGGTGACAGTATACCTTGACTTGGTTTATTTTTGGCAGGGGTATGGCATCACCAAAAAAATAAGTTATAAAAATATCGTTATCACTAGATGGCACTTTGTTAAAAAAATTGACAATTTTCTTTTTTTTTTTATTTAAATTTAAATAATAACAAACAATAAAGCAAAAAAAACAAACGGATATTTCAAATTTTATTATTTGAATATATTCCGGGCTTGTGTTTTGGTTATTTTGAGCAGTTTTCAGCAGTTTTTAAGTTTTAAAATATAGGCTCAGCTGATACTAAAATTATCCTAAATAGTTGCTCAGGTAATACTAAATTTCAACGCCCACTACCGGGGAGTAGTGTAAGTTTTGATTTCCTATCTCTATAATTAATAGTCTCTGATTTTTGGAGCATTCTGATTGGTTAATTTATTTTCAACTAATCAAAATGTTTGAAAATATAAATGTATAAATGAAAACCTTACAATTTTCATACACAAAATTAACAAAACCGTAGATTAAAAATAAAGTCGATTTTAAATTTAAAATACTCCTTTATATTAAGGGCCAATAATTTTATAAGTAACGTTTTCATTAATAAATGTGCTATTTTCAAGTAAGTTTATTTTTTTTATATTAAAGAATAAAATGTCAGGAGTATGGAAATACTTCACAAAAAAGGACAATGCAGCGCAGTGCAATATTTGCTCTTAACGACTAATGGTTAAAGGTGGTATCTAAATTTGGTTATTCGGCATCTAAATTAGGTTCACAAAAAAAAAAACAACATGGTCATGCAACTTCTCTTGAAGAAAACAATAACAAGAATAACGTTCCAGCTAAAACTAGCAAAGTACTTGAAGAAAAAAGTGTAAGCTGAATAGGCATTGAACGTTTTATGGTAGGGCATACCTTTCCTGAAATGGTATCCAAATTAGCCGCAGTCGACGGAATGTCAATCCGCACCATAACTAGATCTTCTTTAATCGAGAAAGTTTTTTTTAATAAAAACATGGCATTGCCAGAAAATGAAACCGATGTAAAGAACATTATATTAAATTACTACAATAATGTAAAATATATCATGATAAAAGAAATATCGAGCAATATTTCTAACAGTAGGAGATTTACTATAATCTTAGATGAATGGACAAGAATTTCACAGAAGAGATATATAAACGGAAATAATTCATTTTATAACCTGGGGTTAGTTTATATATCAGGAAGAAATAAGAAGAATTGTAGAAATAAGACTAGAAGAGTTTTATTTGTCTTTGTAAAATAACATTGTGGCCGCCATATCTAATGGGCCAAATGTGATGAAACGGTTTATTTCCGACCGTCCAGTAGTGGGTGCTTTCTGCTTGAATCATGGAATTCATTCGGCAGTGCTTAAAGTAATTTATATGAAATCAAAAGTTCAACATTCTGATATTTTTACTTTGAATTCTCACTACACAGACTGAATTTGTACTGAAATAGTGTTTTTTAAACAAAAATTACATATTTAGGTGGTTTTCATTAACAATTTTGTTCAAAAATATTTCCCGGGATTTCCGGGAATCAAATTTTTTTATTCCCGTTTCCCGGGAAATAAAAAAGTCCGGGAAATCCCAAACCCTAGTAATTACCCAAATCGCGGGTAATTTTTGCTTTCGTGGATAGAGCGCGGGTAATTTCTTTCATGCGTAGTTTTTGGGTAATCGGATAAATTACACAATTAAAAAAGAATTCAATGCATGAATTGGATAAATGATATTTTCAGATTTTTTAGTTAATTGAATAAAGTAAAACTAACTCCGACAGTTCCAATTCAAATGAAGTGAATTTGATTTTTCAGATAATTCATTAAAAAAAATTAGAAGTTCTGCTGTAATTTATTATACACAGAGAAAACCAATTCATTGTGACAACCGAATTTCTTGCCAACTGAATGGTTTGGTGGCAGTAACCGAATTATTGGCTGTTGCAATCAAATGTATTCCTGACATAATTTAAATATATTGTTTCAACCGAAATTCTATTGTATTCACCGAATTTCTGTTGCCACAAACAAATATATCGGTAGATCCAACCAAACCAATCGGTTGGCAAAAAATTCGATTGCCACAATGAATCCCTTTTCTCTGTGTAGTCCTTTAATATTTTCTTAAATTTGTGAAAACGTCTGCCAATCTCCATTAAAAATTATAGATTTTCAAATGTGCTATTTTGTAGGAAATAAAAAAAATTTTATTGAAAAATTTAACAGACTCGGGGGAAATAATGGAATTTTTTGGATATAGTGAACAAGATAATAGGCTTTAATCAGTAAAATATTTCTAAGCGCACATAAATTATGATATTATAATTTTTATATCCTTGTCGCGCAATGGCTCATAATAAATTTGTCCATTTAAATATTTTTTGATTTATGTTTCAATTTGTTTTATAATGATCTGTGAAGATCCCTAATGTCCAATTTAAAGTAACGTTTTGTTCTGTGCATACTGTTGTTGGTTATAATTGCATATTCCCTTTTGATGTTGATCTTACTGCAGTGGTTTTTATATTCGTCAAGTTTTTTATATTAAAGGACAGTTACTTCTTATGTGTTATACAAATAAGAATTTAGTTCTTTGCTTTTTTAATATTGTTAGTAAAGTCAGTTTGTGAGGGAAAAACACTGCGGTAAGTTCAACATAAAATATTTTTATTGTACTTTTTGTAACATTTATTATTTTATAGAAATAAACGCACTCGTATATATATTAATACACACAAATTAGACAACATTGTGGTTCTTTTTTGGAAACGTATTTTTGTTTGGTGTTGTTAAATTCGCTCCTCGCAAACGACCGTCACAGTAAGTTTGACAAATTTTATTTCGCAATTTTCGTGCGAAAATTTGTGTGTTACAAATGGAACGATCGCCTGTAAGAAGAAGTCCACGTAACCAACCAACCGTACAACAATCGATGATGCAACAACCAAATGGTTCCACGTCGGCCGGAACAAAAAGTGTCTTACAACACACTGCTCCCTCTGCTGCCGGAGTGCCTTCATTGCCTGCTGGTTCCACTGCCGTTGGAACAACTTTGAAAAAAAATGTTGCTGCCTCTGCCGCCGGAGTGCCAATGAGTTTCACTTCTGCCGGAAGTACCTCTGCCATAGCCACCGCCACTACTGCTACAACCACAACAACTGCAAATCTACAGAGCATAAATGAAATTAATGCTTTGTTGCAGCCGTTGGCATCATCGAGTGCAGCTACTGGTACAGAGTTGGAAGGCCTTCAAAACCAAATTAATATTCTTCAGGCCCAACTGGTAAGTGCCCAAAGAGCCTTGAAAGCTGCTTTAAGCAACAATTCGTCCGCTGCTTCGAATTATTCTGCTGCCCTGCCACAGCCATCAAATATCACGCCGCCAGCATCAGGGGTAAGTGAAATTGAAAACAATTTACCCACAGTCAACGCCAATGCTGCCGCTGTCAACGCCAATGCCCCCACTGGCAACGCCAATTCTGCCAACGCCAATTCTGCCGCTGCGAACGTTGATTTCGGTGAACGCCATATTCAGACGCCATTTTCTGGCACGAGTTATTCTGATGCAAATCATGTTTACGATATTTATGCTAGGCAACCGCCATTATCAAACATGATGCCGCCAAATGCCCAGAATTTGTTTCAAAATGGCGGTTCAATGCCAATGCATAGGAAAATTTATGATTTGCCGGATTTTAATGGCGCTCCCGAAGATTGGCCCATGTTTTCAACAGCGTTTAATCATTCGACTGCTGTGTATAAATACAATAATTTTGAAAATTGTTTAAGGCTCCAAAAGGCATTAAAGGGTGCGGCCCGTGACAGCGTGAAATCATTGCTCATCCACCCAGACAATGTGAATATGGTTATGGAGCAATTAAATTTCCAATATGGTCGCCCAGAAATTCTTATTCGTTGCCAGCTACAAAAAGTGAAGGAAATTTCAGCCATCGGAGAAAACTCTATAGATAAAATTATACCATTTGCTATTATGGTGCAGAATCTTACCGCCTTTTTAGAAACTGCCAATGGGCAACAACATTTGGCAAATCCTACTTTATTAGAAGAGTTAGTTGGAAAGCTTCCAATGAGCAAACGAATGGAATGGGCCCGCTGTGCATCAACAATAAAGCCGTATGCAACCCTATTGGATTTTAACATTTGGCTCAAAGGTGTCGCAGATTTGGTAAGAATTGTGCTAAATACCACTGTACCTCAAAATAGTGAACCAAAACGAAAGGTTGTCCTTCATGCCGATGATGGGCAACGTAAACAATCAGAATGCCCTGTGTGCCAAGCAGGGCATACAATTTTTGAGTGCAAAAAATTTCTTTCATTGAGTGTGCCAAGTAGATGGAATGAAGTGAAAAAATTAAGGTTATGTTTTGCTTGTCTTCGTGTGGGGCATTCAAGTAGAATGTGCCATCGCCGAAAGCAATGCCCAGTCGACGATTGCCAATTTAAACATAACAAATTATTGCACGATACAAAGAAAAATACTGAGGCAACTGCTCTGAGTGGTTCTGTAAATAGCAACGAGTCGGTTCTTAACTGTGTATCTAGTAATGCTGACAAAGGTGTTGTGCTATTTCGTGTGGTTCCAATCGTTTTATATGGGCCCAATAGTCAAATTGAAACTTATGCTGTATTGGATGATGGTTCTTCGGTGACTATGGTGGACAGTTCGCTGGTGCGACAGCTGGGTCTTCAAGGTCATCAAAGTAAATTAAAACTTCATTGGTACGCTGGCAACGCAACTAAAGAAACGGCATCAGTTGTTAATCTGCACGTAAGTGGTATCGGCAGGCAAAGAAAATATGCGCTGCGAAATGTATATGGTGTTGCAAATTTGAAGCTGCCGGCTCAAAGTTTTAATATGGATTTAAGTGAGCATCGCGGTCTGCCCGTAAGATTATACAACAATGTGGTTCCCAAGATCCTTATTGGGTTAGACCATTGCCATCTTGGTCTTCCAGATGAAATAGTGCCGCTGGAAGAAAATGGTCCTTATGCGGCCAGCACCCCTTTAGGCTGGGTTGTGTTTGGCCCAATGAAAGGTAGCTCATCAACAGATTCGTGTTTGTTCACGGTTCACCCAGACCACAATCTTTATGACTTGGTGGCAAATTATTTCGAGACTGAAAATTTTGGTGTAAAAGTTTTGCCAGTCATAGAGTCCCAAGATGATTTGCGTGCTCGTGAAATTTTGAAAAATACCAAAATGCTTGATGGGAGGTTCCAAACTCGGCTTTTGTGGCGCTATGATGACATTGTGTTGCCAGAGAGCTATTCCATGGCCCTCAATAGACTTCGAGGAATCGAGCGTAAAATGAAAAGGAACCCCGAATTTGGTGCTGCTTATAAAAATATTATCAACAATTATGTTTCTAAAAGGTATGTACGTAAATTGTCAGCTGATGAAGCATCTGTTGTCCGTCCTAGAACCTGGTATCTTCCCCATTTCGGAGTGGTCAACCCCAATAAGCCGGGGAAAATTCGTTTGGTATTTGATGCTGCCGCATCCGTTGAAGGAGTCTCTTTAAATTCAAATTTGCTAAAAGGCCCTCAACAATATAATCCTTTACCATCTGTGTTATTTAATTTTCGTGTTGGTGCTGTGGCAGTTTGCGGGGACATCAAAGAAATGTTTCACCAAATACTTGTGGCTCCTGAAGACAGATGTTCCCAAAGATTTCTTTGGCGCGATGATGAAACCCATGCCCCAGATGTTTATGAAATGCTTGTGATGACCTTTGGAGCTGCTTGTTCGCCTTGTGTGGCCCAATACGTCAAAGAAAACAACGCTTTACAGTTTCGAAGTGAATATCCTCGTGCCGTCAAATCTATTGTGGATCACCATTATGTTGATGACTTTGTAGATAGTTTTCCAACGCCATCAAGTGCCATACAAATTGCTAAACAAGTGCGGGACATCCATAAATCTGCTGGGTTTGAGTTGCGTAATTTTTCATCGAATTCTCCTGAAGTGGTTGTTGCTCTTAAGGGTAATGTGGACCAGCCGGTTAATTTTTCAAGTGATGTCAGTGAGTTACAATCAGAAAAGGTGCTCGGTATGTATTGGCAACCTAAAGATGATACATTCAGGTTCAATTTAAAGTTCCATAATGTAAAAGCTGACGTTATAGAAGGGAGAAGGTATCCTACAAAACGTGAGTTACTAAGTGTGGTTATGTCAGTTTTTGATCCTCTTGGCTTATTGAGCAATTATATGGTTACGGCTAAATTATTGATGCGTGAAGTATGGAGAAACAATATACGTTGGGATGAAGTGCTGCCTGATGAAATTTGCGACGTATGGAATAATTGGCGTCAGGAGCTAAAAAATGTTGTAAATGTTAATGTACCACGGTATTATTTTAAAAATGGTGCTCCCAGTCACCTGGAGCTACATGTGTTTGTCGACGCCAGTGAAGACGCCTTTGGGGCCGTGGCATATTGGAGGTCAATAAACGCTGATGGGAAAATAGAACTGTCCTTTGTTGCTGCCGAGACAAAATGTGCACCTTTAAAATCGATGACAATTCCACGACTTGAACTACAGGCAGCCGTTTTGGGAACTCGTTTAATGTCTACAATTTTGAAAGAACATTCGCTAAAAATATCACGTTTTATTTGCTGGAGTGATTCTACAACTGTCATAAGTTGGATTGGTTCTGAAAGCCGCAGATACAAACCATTTGTTGCTCACAGAATTACAGAAATTTTGGATTCTACCAGTCCAGCCGATTGGAGGTGGCTGCCAACGAGTCTTAATGTTGCCGATGAAACTACAAGAATGAAAAGCCAGGTACAATTTTTAAATGATTTTCGTTGGTTTAAGGGTCCCAGTTTTCTATATGCTGATGAACATGAATGGCCACAGTCAGTTTCTGCAAGCAATTGTGATCCAAATGATGAAGAACTTCGTCCAAAGTTTACTCTATTCATAAACACGCCTACAATTTTTGAATACGGAAGATTTTCGTCATTTCTAAAATTAAAACGTACTGTTGCTTGGGTGTTTCGGTTTATAAATCGCTGTCAAAAGAAATCACCACTTGGAGAAGAAAATGGTTTAACTATCGCCGAACTAAAAACTTCTGAAGTATTCCTTTGCCGCCAAGCACAAAAGGATAATTTTTCATCTGAAATAGAAATAAGAAATGCCGGTAATTTACAAAAGGGAAGTGAATTGTATACATTGTCGCCCTACATTGATGAAGATTCATTACTTCGAGTTTATGGACGTGTTGATGCAGCTAGTTGGTTACCTTTGGACGCCAGACGCCCGATAATTTTGCCCTCTCTTCATCCAGTCACCCAGTTATTTGTGACGCATATTCATGAAAAAATGAAGCATCAAAATTTTGAAGCCACAATTTGTGAAATTAGAAGATCATTTTGGATTCCGCGCCTTAGAAGAATTTTACGTAAGTGTATTTCTAATTGCTATATTTGTAAATTTCGCCGTTCAATGCCGGTGCCACCACTTATGGGTTCATTGCCAGAAGACCGATTAACACCATATATTCGTCCTTTTTCCTACACTGGTTTGGATTATTTTGGGCCCGTCACAATAACAATTGGCCGTCGCCATGAAAAACGCTGGGTGGCACTATTCACTTGTCTCACCATTAGAGCCATTCACTTAGAGGTGGCGTTTGATTTATCTACAGATGCATGCATCCTTGCCATACGAAATTTTATTAATCGACGTGGTACGCCAACTAAACTTAGGAGTGACAACGGGAAAATTTTTGTTGGTGCTGACCAGGTTTCCAAACAGTTTCATGAAGTTTTTGATATGGCTCGAATACAAGATGAGCTGTCTACTAAAGGTATTGATTGGCAGTTTAATTGCCCGCATAATCCGGCTGAAGGTGGTGCATGGGAGCGCATGGTCCAATGTGTGAAGCGGGTGCTGCGATCTACTTTAAAGGAATCCAGCCCACGTGAGCATACTCTACAAAGCTTCTTAATTGAAGCAGAAAATATTGTAAATTCACGCCCATTGACACATTTACCTTTAAGCCACGAAGATGAAGAGCCACTAACTCCTAATCATTTTTTGCTGGGAGCAGCAAACACTTCTCAAACTCCTGCCGGCGTCATATCGGATAAACCGGCTGTATTGAGAAAACAATGGCGCATATCCCGTCAATTGCGTGACCATTTTTGGAATCGGTGGATAAACGAATACTTGCCCACTTTGACCAGGCGTTCCAAATGGTGTCAATTCACAAAGCCAATTGCCATCGGTGATTTAGTTCTCATCTGTGACCCGGCGGTTTCTCGTAGAGATTGGAGGCGAGGTCGGGTTGAGCAGGTGTACCAAGGCAGTGATGGTGTTATCCGTCGGGCCGATGTTAGAACGAGTACAGGTGTTCTTAAGCGTCCAGTTTCCAAGCTTGCTGTCCTTGATTTGATGTAGTGAATCGTGACCGATCCACGGGGGTGGGGATGTCGCGCAATGGCTCATAATAAATTTGTCCATTTAAATATTTTTTGATTTATGTTTCAATTTGTTTTATAATGATCTGTGAAGATCCCTAATGTCCAATTTAAAGTAACGTTTTGTTCTGTGCATACTGTTGTTGGTTATAATTGCATATTCCCTTTTGATGTTGATCTTACTGCAGTGGTTTTTATATTCGTCAAGTTTTTTATATTAAAGGACAGTTACTTCTTATGTGTTATACAAATAAGAATTTAGTTCTTTGCTTTTTTAATATTGTTAGTAAAGTCAGTTTGTGAGGGAAAAACACTGCGGTAAGTTCAACATAAAATATTTTTATTGTACTTTTTGTAACATTTATTATTTTATAGAAATAAACGCACTCGTATATATATTAATACACACAAATTAGACAACATTGTGGTTCTTTTTTGGAAACGTATTTTTGTTTGGTGTTGTTAAATTCGCTCCTCGCAAACGACCGTCACAGTAAGTTTGACAATCCTTCACATTTTGAAATCATAATTTATTCTTATTAGAGAACTTTTTAAGTTCCAAAACGACTATTCTCTTTCAAAAATATATATCTTTAACGCCTCTAATTTAGCAGAAAATAACGCCTCTAAAAATGGGAGAGTTGTAATAACCAAAAAAGTTCTCTTCAATAAGTTTTTATATGATGTGGCTCTTGGCCTTCAAAGAGAAATCATTATATGTATAAGCAGTTCAACATAGCGATATAGTCGTGATATTTATACCCTACACCACTATGTGGTCAGGGTATTATAAGTTTGTGCTGATGTTTGTAACACCAAAAAATATTGGTCCTAAACCCACCTTATAGTATACCGATCGGCTTAGAATTTTTTTTTATTTCGTTTTAACGATATCCGTCTGTCCGTCCGTCCGTCTGTCTGTCTGTCCATGCATTCTTGTGCGCACTCTACAGGTCGCAAATATTAAAATATTTTGATGAAATTTGGTACACAGACCTACGTTGGCCCAAGGACGAAGCCTATTGATTTTGGTGAACATCGGTCCATGTTTAGACCTAGTGCCCATATAAGGGTCCTACCAAAATTATATTGTTTATACGCTGCAGGTCGCAAATATTAAGATATTTTGATGAAATTTGGTACACCGACTTACGTCGGTCCATGGACGAAGCCTATTGATTTTGGTGAACATCGGTCCATGTTAAGACCTAGTGCCTATATAAGGGTCCCCGCAAAATGATATTGTTTATACGCTGCAGGTCGCAAATATTAAGATATTTCGATAAAATTTGGTACATAGACCTATGTTGGCCCAAGGACGAAGCCTATTGATTTTGGTGAACATCGGTCCATGTTTAGACCTAGTGCCCATATAAGGGTCCCCCCAAAATTGGCTTGGTTACAAACTGCAGATCGCAATTATTAAGATATTTTAATGACATTTGGTGCGCTGACTCACATTATAGAAAATTTTGACACAAGCCCCATTTTAACCCATTCGAATTTCGGATCCAAACATTAGTTGGCTTTTACCCAGACTGGTGTAGGGTATTGTATAGTCGGCATGCCCGACTTTAACCTTTTTACTCGTTTTTTTAATACATCATAATCTCCCAGAAAAGGGGGTTTTGGTTTTTCTCATAAACTAATGAAGATAGATAATTGAAATTTGCTTCGTTTTATGACGAAAAGAAAATCAACCAAAGGATTTTTGGCTATTCGAATGTTTAAGGGGCAAAACGGGGATGAGAAGTTCCAAAAAATCGATTTTCGAACGTCATTTTTGGTGAATAGGAGGGGGAGGGGTCAAACATGTTACATAAAAAATAACGGTAATATCCGCAAACAAAAAGTCGGTAGTGAAAACGTTAAAATTTAAAAAAAATAAGAAAAACTCTATAAAAGAGGCCCTGCAGAAGAGACTGCCAAAACTAGCAGAATTGGTTTGCTAAATATTAGTAAGATAAAAACAGCAAGAACAAAATTCTAGCTATGTTTTAGTTAACTGAAAATAACAATTCACCCTGCTAAAATCAGCAACAACTTTTGCTTAGCTTTAGTCGACTGAAAACAACATAAATTTTTTAGATTTCTTAGCATATGTAGATTTTTTAATATGAATAACGATTTAACTCACTGAAATTTGGACTCTACTATTGTTAAGCAATTATTATTATTTTTTTTCTGTTATTTTAACTGGAAAATTGTTACTTTCATTTAACTAAATTTAACTTAAATATAACTAAAATTTGGAGATATAACAGCATTTTGTTGCTGTTTTTTGTATACTAATATTCAGAGAAGGTTTTTCTGAATTAAGCAGGGTAAATTGTCATTTGTATTGTACTAAAATATAACTAAAATTTTGTAGATTTTGAATTCCCATTGTGGCAACGCTGACACAAGCTTACACACTACATGTGTTTGTATGTTTTTCATACAAGAGTGTAGTTACGTCTTTTTGCATTAAGAAATACATGCACTTGTAGTTACGTCCGTTTGAATTTCTTTAATAAAGTCGCCATTTTTGATCGTAGAGGCCTAAAATTTTGTGTGAACATGTAGTTTGATAAAACGAACCATAATCAATAAAAAACTCGATTTCGAATTTTTGTGTAGTTTCGTCCATTTGCATTTAAGGTGACGATTTGTACTTTATTTTCCGGACATTTTATTGCACATACAATACTTTTTTTCATTTTGAATAATTTTTAAATAAACTTCTTTAGTTTAAACTTTTTTTAAAAGAAAATTCAAATTTAATTAAATACGGATTTATTTTTGTTTTTATTCGTTTGTTTTGATTTGTTTATTTTTTGACTTTGCAGGGCTATCTTAATTCAAAATTTGTTTTCTAATAATTCCACCTTTATATTGTTACGCCTGGTATTTATCATAATTTTTCAACATTTTTCTTTAAAGTTTTGATTTTTTCTTCTGGCAGAGTGCAGTTTTATGCTAAATTAGGTTTGTTTTTTCGAATTTCATATAAATATTCCACACAAATTTAAGTATTAGATTTTTCATATAAAATCGTAAATTCCTTGTAAACCTTATATAAATACAAAATATATTTTTTATGTATGAAGTTTGACATTAAACTCATAAACATACCAAGTTTACACTGTTTACGAGTAGAATACGAGTTTATATGAAAACTGCTATTGTATTTATAAAATTTTTAAGTAGGTATAAATTTAGCTTCTTACGGTGGATCTCATACTGCAGGTTTAAACTTTAGTTAATAGTTAACCGAAAAATTTGATGTTGTGACAAATGCTACCAAGTCTTGAATATTCTTGGCTTTTCTCTTTCAAATGTAAACAAAAATATTTGTCATAAAAATATTTGAAATTTTAGTATTTTTAATTTCTAAAATATTAAAAACAACAAAAGCTAAAAGCTTCATTAGTCTAATCGTACACCTAAAATAATACGTCAGTAGAAAAATCTGTCAAATCGATTTGACTAATTTTTAACAAATTTTTAGTTGAAACACTGTTTTATCTTACTACTAAAAATCCTCAGTACTTTAACTAATTTTGAGTGTTAATTTTCAAAATTATTTGAAATTAATTTTTAAGAACCCATTCGTTAAATTTTACAAAATTTGTTGTTAAAATATAATATTTTCATATTACTGTTGAAGTGGCCTTGGACCCTTGGAAATTTTTTAATAAAAAAAAAATTTCCACTTCATAAAATGGTCCATATCTCGAAAACTAAGCGAGATAGATCAAAACGGAAAAAATTTTTGCTCTACACTAATACAAAAAAGTCCGAAGCTGCAGAAAAAACTGCTAAATTAGCAGATTTTTTTTGCTATATATTAGTAATATAGGAACAGCAAAAATAAAACTGTTAAATATACAGAATTTTAGTTATATTTGAGCAAAATTTTTGTAAATGGAGAATAGCAAATTAACCTGCTAAAATCAGCAAAAAATTTTGCTAAATAATTAGTAGGCTAAAGAATTTCAAATTTTCGAAGATTTTTTCGATTTATTTTTAAAATGCAAATAAAAATCGAGCCTTTTGAAAACAGCAGTTTACAATTTTTTAGCAAATATTTCTGCTGATTTTAACAGAATAGACTGCTATATGCATTCAACTAAATTTAGCTTAAAAATAGCTAAATTTTGTAGATATAACAGTTTATTTTTGCTATTTTTAGTCTACAAATATTTAGCAAAACTTTCTGCAGATTTTACAGTACAATTTGCTATTTTCAATTAACTAAAAGTTCAATTTAAAAAAAGCCTAAATATAACTAAAATTCTGTAAATTTAACAGTTTTAATTTTGCTGTTCTCATTTTACTAGTATTTAGTAAAAAAATCTGCTAATTTTAGCAGTTTTTTCTGCAGCATCATTTTTAACTAATTTTTAGTAACTTTTTCTGCTATTTTTACAGATTTATTTCTATGAATGTAAAATTAGCAAAAAAGTGTACTGAAAAATAAACAAACTGTACAATCTAAACAAGAATTGTAAAAAATCAACGAATTGTAAATAAAAATTTTTTAATTAGCATATTTTTAGCACTCGGTTTAGAAAAATTATTAAAATTTTTTGCTGAAATCAGCAGCGAAAATTAGTAAAAAATTCCGTAATTTGTAATAAGAGAATAGCAAAAGTGATTACTAAAAAAAATTGTACTAAAAATCAGTATAAAAATAGTAAAGTGCGATTGGAAACTGTTTACAAATTTTTTTACTAACTTTTTTATCTGAGTGTATCACTTAAACTGTGAATTCCTTTACTATCATTTATTGCATTAGAAGACTCCGGTAAACAAAATATTTTGGATTCTATAGAAATTTGTTATTTTAAAATATCATCATATACACGTGTATATTAAATTTTACATATTAGCATCATTTGACAAAAAAAAACGTTCTTGATCTTGAAAGACCTTATTGTTATCAGAAATCTTCTTTTCATTGTTTCTAAAACCTTTCTTAAAATTAAAACAAAAATACATTAAAAAACAAATTTGCTCAGTTTTTGTTTGCAATATTTTTAAAACATTGACAACAAAAAGAATGAAAGTGACGTTCTTCAACTTAAATATTTTCCCAAATTGTTAAAATTATATTACACACTTAAAGAAAAAAGTCTGTAAAAATTTTGCTAAAGCTACTAAAAATTAATTAAAAATTATCTTGGACAAGAAACTGCTAAAATTAATAGAATTATTACTGAATAATAATAGCAAAAATAATATACTAATTAATTTTAGTTAATTTGTATGCAACGGTGTTTTTGTTATAATGACACTAAACTAAAACACTATATAAACACAGTGAAATCTTCTTAAATTAGATACCGAAATCGGAAATACAAATGAATATTTTAAAATCTTCAAACAATAATTTGAATAACGATAAGTTATTGTGACTTTAGGTTTGTTTTTTTTCGAATTCTGCATAAATATTCCATACAAATTTAAGTATATATAAAACCTAGTGTTTCCAATTATTCGACGTAGGCGGTTAACCGGTTAATGCATTATTCGAAAAATGCATAAAATTGATTAACCGGTTATTCGGGTCGGTTAATCGAGAAAATTGGCGATTAATCGTTTAATACAAAATTAAAGTATTTCCTTAAGTTTTTATCAATAAAAACACAAAGATCTGCCTGTTTTTGTTAAATATCAACGTGACATATAAACTCGCTATATTTAAAATAAGTTTCAATATTCTAAGGTTGAAAAGTTTTGGGATCTGAGGTTTCTTAGTAGACAAAGATCTGCAAAAACAAATTTAAACAAAAATACATTAAAAAACAAATTTGCTCAGTTTTTGTTTGCAATATTTTTAAAACATTGACAACAAAAAGAATGAAAGTGACGTTCTTCAACTTAAATATTTTCCCAAATTGTTAAAATTATATGACACACTTAAAGAAAAAAGTCTGTAAAAATTTTGCTAAAGCTACTAAAAATTAATTAAAAATTATCTTGGACAAGAAACTGCTGAAATTAATAGAATTATTACTGAATAATAATAGCAAAAATAATATACTAATTAATTTTAGTTAATTTGTATGCAACGGTGTTTTTGTTATAATGACACTAAACTAAAACACTATATAAACACAGTGAAATCTTCTTAAATTAGATACCGAAATCGGAAATACAAATGAATATTTTAAAATCTTCAAACAATAATTTGAATAACGATAAGTTATTGTGACTTTAGGTTTGTTTTTTTTCGAATTCTGCATAAATATTCCAAAATGCAAAATCTTCAAACAATAATTTGAATAACGATAAGTTATTGTGACTTTAGGTTTGTTTTTTTTCGAATTCTGCATAAATATTCCATACATTAATCGAGAAAATTGGCGATTAATCGATTAATCGTTTAATACAAAATTAAAGTATTTCCTTAAGTTTTTATCAATAAAAACACAAAGATCTGCCTGTTTTTGTTAAATATCAACGTGACATATAAACTCGCTATATTTAAAATAAGTTTCAATATTCTAAGGTTGAAAAGTTTTGGGATCTGAGGTTTCTTAGTAGACAAAGATCTGCAAAAATTTTTCTAAAGCTACTAAAATTTGATTGAAAATGGCAGAAAGAACTGCTGAAAGATTTTTGGTTTGGCAAATATCAGTAATTTAAGAACAATAGTCAATACTGCCGCAAAAAATTTAATATTGCATTTAAATAAATGTTATATCTGAAGTTTTGAAGATTTTATTAAGATTCTTTCTTCTCACCTGAAGAAATAAAAATCGAGACCTCGATATAAAAAAATTAGTTGAGTTGAATTTCATTTAATGAAAATACTAATTTACGCTGCAATAATCAGAATAACATTTTTCTGATTTTCTCAGTCTCCGTTTTCTAAGGGCCATTAATAATAAAAAAAATAACCTAAAGCTTGAGCGACGAGTTACGCAGATAGCATTTCGTCAGACGAGTTTTAATGAAAATTTTCAGTAAGCTAATGAAGTTTTCTTCCCAAAGTGAATTATTTTTATGAAGCTCTTTTTAATAAAACTTTTTTTTGGTGTATAAAATTTTTAATAAATAATATGAAATTTTTCATAAAATTTTATCAAAAACTGCATCAATTCAATGAAAACTGTCAATGAACGAATTCCAGCGAAACTGAATTGAATCAATGTAAAAATTCATAAATAGCATGTACACAATTTTCTCAGTGTGGGTTATAGATGGCAAATTGCATATAAATTTCAATTTTTTAACTTTCATTTTCTGCTTTTTGGTTATTTGTTTTATTTCGAATAAAAATTTAATTTCATTGAAACGGGTTCGGGTTCCGTGGTATTCTAGTGGAACATGTCGTAGAATTGATGTGGTTTTAAACCGATTGTACACACTCTCTTGAAAGAAGTAAGAAAAGCTAGAGTTCTTACAGAATTAATATGTCAATTGTGTGACACAATTTTAAAACAAATGCAACCCTGTCTTAAGGGACATGGAAATATAATTTAGTTTTAATTTTTAAAAGAATTAAAACAGAAATGAAGCATTGTCTATTGTATTTCCTAAAACCTGCCAAACACGTCGAGTGTTTTGAAAAAGTTTTAAAAAACACCTTTATTTGGGCCTTTGCGATGTTTTTAAAGCTCTTTTTTACAAATAGAAAACAGATGACGTGTCTGGCTGGTGCAATGCCGACTTACTTGGAGTTTCTCCAAAAAAGGTATTTAAGGTCCTCTTTCTCTCGATTTTTAAAGAGTTTGGTGGTATTTTTAGTTAATATTTGTTTTTCTAAGCTTTTCTTGCAGATTTTTAGCCAAGGCTAAGGAAATTATGAAGTTTTGGGGAAAAAATAAAGGAAAAATTCCATATTAAAAATGTAACCGGTTAATCGACCTATTTTAACCGATTATTCGGGTCGAATAATTATTTGAGTTTTAAATTATTTGTTTCGACATTAACAGAAATAGAGGCAATTAATCGAGGAATCGGTTAATCGATTAACCGAATTGGAAACACTAATAAAACCTTTAAGTAGGTATAAATTGAGATTTCATAAAATATTAAAAACACCAAAAGGTAGCAAATGAATTATGCGTTTGTTATCAAAGGTAGAGCAGGGCACACAAGATAATTCTCCATTTCGCATATATACAGTGGCACAGAAAAGTATACATACCCCTTTAAAAATACTTGTTCTACAGAATGTATGGTGTTGTAAGACAAAAATCAATGCCATATGAAATTAATCTATGAACAATAACAAAAAATTATCAAAATATTGGTAATTATACATTATTTATTAACGAAAAAATAAAAAAAAAACAATATTTAAGGCTCAGAAAAGTATACATACTGTTAAACTTAATAATAATATTCTCATGTTTTATGATAAAAAATATCTTATGTAATACTTTGTATGTCCACCTCCAAGTGCTAAAACGGCTGACAATATATTTTTCATGGAAAACACAATAAACACAAAATGTCACTTTTTTACAAGAAAAATAATAGTCTTGTAAATTAACCCCTAAATTCATAAACGCTTTGTAAAATTATAGGAGGTTTATTGACCAAATTTTGTATGAAAATGACGTTTTGTAAACCTGCTATATTTTGTCAAAATGACACCACAGTGTACTATATATTGCAAAAGGTTGGTAGTTTCAAAAAATCATATGAATTTTTCATTAGTGGCGCCACTTTTGTGTCATCCTACGGACTTTTCAGCCGATGTGTTATGAGGTTTTTTATATAATTTATAGTGCATTTAGACTGAGCAAAAACTACTTAGTTTTTGGCTGTTGCTAATTTTTACTTGTCAAAACGCATACGTAAAAAACAAACAAAAACTAATTTTGTACAAAAACTAGGTAGTTTTTGCTCAGTCTTCTTTGTTTAGAAATCACTCAAAGTGACAGGATTATTCTGGGAGGAAAAACCCCCAGATTCGGTGGATATAAAAATATTAAAATTTTTAGTTAATTAAAAACTACATGCGTATGTAATTTCGAATTTCTCTTAAGCCTGCCTCATTTTTAACCCAAAACTAGAAGTTTTCGTTTTTTTAAGTTTTCAATTTTAAATTTGTATGGGATTTGACAATCGAAAACTTTTATTCATTTTACAGAGCAATCATCCACGACTATGACAAATTCTGTTGCATAGTGTAATTAAAAGTTAAGCAGTATAAAATAAAATAATAAAAACCTATACAAATTTAATACTTTTTCAAAATCCTAAAAATGAAAACAATAACAAATTCGAAAATCAATACCAAGACATATGAGTAATAGAAGAAAGCTACTGATAAGCTTTTTGGAAAGTCATTTATTTTTCTTTAGTAAAAAAGAAAAAAATTTATAAATGAAACCGAAATTTGTCAATTCAAAACAGTTTGTTCAAAACTGCAGTTGCGAAAAGTAAGTTTTCAAAAATGTATGCTACTTTAAATATGAACATACATTGCAAAAGTGATAAGTAAAATAGAAATTGTTGTGTTTCGAAGGACTACAAAAAAGTTAAAAAGTTGTATCAATAAATAATTTACAATTTATGAGGTATTAAATTAGCTGTTAATTAAAACCTAAAAAGAAGAAAATGTTTGAAAAATTTAAGCAAATTTAAACAAATTTTTAATATTGTTACAAATATATTAAATAAATACCTTTAATAATTAAAAAAGCAAGGATATAAATAAATTAATATCAAACGGGACTACACTTTGACAAATAAGCTAAAACAAATGAATTTAAAAACAAAAATTGTGTAAAATTACAAATATTGGCGAAATCAGTTATTTCAAAAGTCTTATTTAAAACTTAAATACACCGAAAATAATCCATGGTACTACAATATTATTTTCGATATCGTAATAAAGCTGGCCATAACTGCAATATTCTTGTGCAACTTTTGGTTTTGTGGAAAAAATTACCAGTGTGTACACTGAACCAAAAGTAGTAAGTGAAATCAACATAAATATTTTGTTACTTTTTGATGAAAGGAATTGTTAAAACAATATCTTTTTTATTTAAATTAATATATATTTTTTTCAAATCAACTGTTTTTTTTATTATTATTGTCAGCAAAAATACTCCACGAAGCAATTGTTGTTTTAACAAATTTGTTTCAAGTAGTTAACAAAATTGTATTTGTTAATTCTAAAAAAATTTGTTGAAAAGTCGGTAAAGTTAATTTAATAAAATTGTTCCTCAATTTGAAAAAACATATTAAATCTGTAGAAAAAAAGTTTAGTTTTGTCGCGTCATTCCTCGTGTAAGCGGGTAATAGTTGAAAATGTTAATAAATTAACAAATTAAATTTAGTGACTTGTTGTGAATTGTTCAGTGAATATTTATTAATTTTAATTAATATAAGTTTATGAAATTTTATATTATATTTTATATTCTGTCTTTAAATTATTTTCTGTTATTGTGAAGTAAAAGTAAAAATATGAAATAAATTTACATATATGTTTTTGGACATGTGTTTCATGTATTTTATCCAACTAATTAATTTTTTTTAGATTTTACATTGATAAAATATAATACATATATAATAAAATATAAATCTAAAAAGTATTAATGACTCGATAAAATATGAATTAATTAAACAAAACTCATTGTTGAATTTAATAAAATGTATTGGCAAAACAACAAAATAATTATTCTATTTGATGAAATATAACTGTTGGGGTAACTTATTTTTCTTAATAAATTTGACGATATTTTGTCAAAATGACACCACAGTGTACTATATATTGCAAAAAAAAATCAAAACGGAAGCATGAAAAATGAAAAATATTTTGTAATGTGAAGGCAGTTTTGTGCGATTTTTATCTCACCCAAATAAGGCCTTGAATGCAATGTAAATAATTTATATATTCAGCTTTGTTATCAGTGTTGCCAGAAACTTTCGTTCAAAATATGCTAAAACATCGAAAACAATACGCTAAATTCTTCTAAATCATGAAAAAAGAAAAATATGCTAAAAATATGCCAAACAAAAAATAATAAAAACTAAATCTTGCGTGGACAAAAATATGCCAAACATGAGTTTTTGTCTAACGAAATATGCTAAAAAGCATTTTCGAACTCAATCTGTTAAATCTAGCAGAAAATATGCTAAAATGGCAACGCTGTTTGTTATTAATTTTATTCATACAAACATTCTATTTTTAGATTTTTGTCTATCTTCGAATCTCCTCCGTGTCTCCTTTTTCGCAAATGTTGCCTAACTGACGTATGGTTTTTACGTTCAAGAGCAGGCAGGTTGCGCATATATTGGAGACGGGTTGCCACAAGGCAAATTTCCTAATGTATATTAGTACAGTGTTTTTTTAACGTCATATAGACAGCTGCAATTAATATTGTAAATAATCTGCAATTGATCAATATCAATTTAGTACACTCAAGAAAGTTTGACAGTTACTAAATAGCAGTTGCTTGTGTAGTAAACAGTAGTTGTGTTTGTTAACAGAAATTACAGTTTTTTTCTATAGAAAAACGCAAAACAACTTTTATGACGGTTATTTAAGAAAACAACTAACGAAAAGTACTGTAATTTCGTAACAGTTGTTTAAATCAGTTATTTTTAATATCATAATAACAACTACTAAAACAGTAATTTTACAGTAAACAGTTATTTTTGGTAGTTATTTAAAAAATAAAAAAGTTAGTTGATTTTTTTTAATTTTAAAAATTCTTGTTTAGTTTATATTTGTTATTATTGATATATTTCTAGTTTGCAAATAAAAATCAGAAACTTGTGATACAATACATAAAATGCATAAAAGCATAATAACTGGAGAATGGTTTGGAATTTTTACTTCGAATTTTAAATAGGCTGAAGTAATAACACATATTTTTGTAATCGAAAGAAAAAAAAATTATTTTTTTTTATTAAAATATACTTTTATAAACAAAAAGAATCGACTGTAAATACAGTAGTTTTTACCGGTTTTGTCAGTTGTTTTGAAAATTTTGTAGTAAAAATTTATCAGTTAATTTTACGACATTGGTAGTTATTTTTATTGCATCTGTTTGTTATTTTTCAACAGTTAAAAATAACAAAAGTTTTAGTTATTTTAAAGGTAAATACATTTGTCATTTTCAGTAGATTCTATAGACAAACTTTTGTGAGTGTAGATTTGAGGCTAAGAAGAAGAATAAACCTTTTTCTCTAAAAATTATAAACACATTAATTTTCAAATCAGACTAGATCTAGTTTCTGCCTTTTTTATGGACACGCTTCATCAGTGATTTTTAATTTTTTTTAATTAATAATAAATATTGTGGAAAAGGATTTTTACCCCTAAATTCATAAACGCTTTGTAGAATTATAGGAGGTTTATTGAACAAATTTTGTATTAAAATGACGTTTTGTAAACCTGCGCCCTGCTTTGGGCGCTGTGGTGTAATGGTTAGCGCGTTGGACTGTTACACGTGAGGTTGCGGGTTCGAGCCCCAACCGGGGCAACATCAATTTATGAAAAATAGTAATATGTATGAGTTTTTTCTATCCCTCATACATATCGCAGAGTCCTCCTTCGGTGTTCCCGTAGCACTTAACCACCGAAGTAAAGTAATATAACAGGGCTATGAACTTAAAAGCTTCAACAAAAGTTCGCCAACTCACCATCAGATGGCGCGCATCAACTGTTCTAAAATTCAACATCTCGCGCAATTACAGTGTTGCCATATTTGAAGCCCTTCATCTTTCACCACCTTTCACTTCTTCTCTATCCCGTTTCCAAAGGAAGCAACACGTTAATTAATAGGAAGAATTTACTGAGTGTTGCTTCTCTTTAAAAAAATCCCGGGATTTTCTTATTTTTTAATATTAATATAAACGCAAATAAACAAAGTGAGAATTTTAGATTACATACGTTTTTTCTTGAATTTTCTCATATTGACAAGAAATTGATGCCAAGATATTGGTAAAATTATAAATTAAGTAGATTGTTCGAGTAAACTATGCAAAGACTTTGCAGAAAAATTAGAAATTTTGGTAAACAATATTAAGTTTTTGAGTAATACATGCGAAAAATCAAGTTTGTTTGTTATTTTACCGATTTATTCTTCCAAGCGAAATTCGATTTCTGAAACTGGGACTGTAAGCTTTGGCTGGGACTGTAAGTTTGAATTCTTCCATGAAAACATTTTATAACGATAACCAAATACTTTGTTGCTATAATTACACAATTTAGTGGGCAAGGTTATCGCAACGAATCTGTTTTAAAATCTGCTTACAAAATACTGGGCGCAAGTGTACTTAATGACAGGCCTTCATATATTATCCCAGCCAGATAATAATACAAACGGGAAAGCGATGGCAAGGTATTTTAACAGGTGGTACAAGTACTGACAAAAATGGATTTCCCATTTCCAATATGATAACGTCAATTGACAAAAGGACCGGCAGTTCAAAAAGCGCCGGAAAAGTACTGGAGAAACAAAATTTTTAACTTTGGCAAAACGCTGCCAAAACCAATAAATAGGTGGTTTGGAATTATATTTTCCAAAATAAAATTTAAAAAAAGTTCATATGTATCTTTTTTTGCCCTGCCGTGATGTTTTGTAAAACAAATACTGGCAAAACGATTTTTGCAAACGCTGGCAAAGCGTCCCAAATGAGTGTTCTGCCAGTCATTTATTTTTAACATCGCGGTTACCCAGTGGTATGCAAGTACTTGATTTTTTGTACCACTGTCAATTTCTGACTGAGATGTTTCAATATTCATAAAATGTACCACATTATTAATTAACAACTATTAAATAATTATAAAACGCTTTATTATATAAAAAATTAGTTACATAACATACAAATTTTTACAAATAAAGGAAAATTTAAATCCCGAAATCCTGTAAAATCCAGGGATCCCAAAAAATCTTGTAGTCCCGAAAATCCCGAATCCCGGGATTTTCAAATATCAATCCCGATTGGCATCCCTAGTTAAGACCCATTGTTAGTTGTTTCAATGTTAATCAACGCAAATACACTCCACATACTAAAGCTGTGAATTCCTCAATTGTTACAAAAGTGTCATGATTATATTAGATGATTTAATTTTTTTTCATTTTTCTTTTGCAGTTTGTAGTAGACATTATGTTAATTTCCTATCATTGCTATAAACAAGCTCTTCAGATCTGTAGATGTATTATTTAGAGATAATGCGACACGAGTAATAAAAAGAAAATATTATTTTTATATATTGTCTATTACCCAGCAAAACCTTGGTAATATATGGGTACTACTATGCATAATACCAGTTAATATATCAAACTAGGAAAAAAGTACCTTTTTCCAAAAAAATTACATTTTTCCAAAAAAAGTACCTTTTTTCAAAAAAAGTATCTTTTTCCAAAAAAATTACCTTTTCCCAAAAAAAGTACCTTTTCCCGAAAAAAGTACCTTTTTCCAAAAAAAATTCCTTTTTCCAAAAAAGTACCTTTTTCCAAAAAAAGCACCTTTCTCCAAAAAAAAGTACCTTTTTTAAAAAAAGTACCTTTTTCCAAAAAATGTACCTTTTTATAAAAAAATGTACCTTTTCCAAAAAAAAAAGTACCTTTTCCAAAAAAAGTACCTTTTTCCAAAAAAGTACCTTTTTCCAAAAAAAGTACCTTTTTCCAAAAAAAGGACCTTTTTCAAAAAAAAGTACCTTTTTCCAAAAAAAAGTACCTTTTTCCAAAAAAAAGTACCTTTTTCCAAAAAAAGTACCTATTTCGAAAAAAAGTACCCTTTTCCAAAAAAAAGTACCTTTTTCCAAAAAAAGTACCTTTTTCCAAAAAAAGTACCTTTTTCCAAAAAAAGTACCTTTTTCCAAAAAAAGTACCTTTTTCAAAAAAAAGTACCTTTTTCAAAAAAAAGTACCTTTTTCAAAAAAAAGTACCTTTTTCCAAAAAAAGTACCTTTTCCCGTAAAAAGTACCTTTTTCCAAAAAAAATTCCTTTTTCCAAAAAAGTACATTTTTCCAAAAAAAGTACCTTTTTTAAAAAAGTACCTTTTTCCAAAAAATTTACCTTTTTCTAAAAAAATGAACCTTTTCCAAAAAAAAAGGACCTTTTCCAAAAAAAGTACCTTTTCCCAAAAAACATACATTTTTCCAAAAAAAATACATTTTTCAAAAAAAAGTACCTCTTCCAAGAAAAAGTACCTTTTCCCAAAAAAGTACCTTTTTCTAAAAAAATTTTCCTTTTCCCAAAAAACATACATTTTTTCAAAAAAATACCTTTTTCAAAAAAAGTACCTTTTCCAAAAAAAAGTACCTTTTCCCAAAAAAAAGTACCTTTTTCTAAAAAAATTTTCCTTTTCCAAAAGAAGTACCTTTTCCAAAAAAAGTACCTTTTTCCAAAAAACATACATTTTTCCAAAAAAAACACCTTATTAAAAAAATACCTTTTCCAAAAAAAGTACAAATAAAGTACTTTGTAAAAACAAAGTATCTTTTTCCAAAAAATTTCGTTTTTCCAAAAAGTACCATTTAAAATAATATATAATTTAAAAAAAAACTACATTTTTCCCTCCCCCACGGATATCTCTACTAAAACAAGGTTTCTTGATATTCGGCATAGAAGTGCCTACCGGAGGAACGGGCAAAAAGGTGAAAAGTCTCCACATAAACAGTCTCACAAATTGGAAAAGTGCCTGCCCAAACCACTGGAGGTAAGAAGTTGAAATTTGGTATAAAGGTTCCTCCACTGTAGTAGACATCGACTAAGTTTGTATTTTTGGAATTCCCTACAGGATATCCCAAAAGGAAACTCGGTATGTGAGTTCCTCCTTCTGTGTAGGCGTCCGCTTAGACGGAATTTTTGAAATTCCTATCGGGAGGGGAAATAAGGTAAAAGTCTCCTCCTGACGGCTTGCCCAATCCCTTTTGGTCAACCTAAAATTTTAAATATGTATTCCTTGGAGTAGGACTAACTCACCGGCAACGTAATTTTTCTATTTTGGAACAGCAACATAGTAAAAATGGTGGTTGAAAGGGAAAAATGTCCCCAATAACGGCCTGTCCAAGCCGCTTAGGCAATGCAGTTGAAATTTGGTATGAATGTTCCTCATCCATCGCAGATAGCCGCGAAGATGGAATTTTTGTAAATTCCTAAAGGGAGGGGCAAAAAGAAGAAAAGCCTCACCTTGGGGGCCGGTAAAAACCCCTTCGGCTAGAAATCTGAAGATTAAAATGTGGGTCCCTGGAGTAAGGGCTAACTTATTAGAAAGATACTTTTTTGAATTTTGGACAGGGTCGTTATAAAATGGGGGCTCAAAAAGGGAAAGTTGCCCCTTAACGACCTGTCCAAACTGCTGCAACTAGGAAGCTGCAATTCGGTACTTAGGTTCCTCTTCCAGCCTAATTCCAACCGGGAGGGACAAAAAAAGAAAAAGTGTCCCCCTTGACAGCCTGCTCAAACTGCTGGAACAAGGAAGCTGAAATTCCCTGTCGATGGATTTTCGGAAATTCCTACCGAGAGGGGCACAAATAGTAAAAGTTGGCTAGAAACCTGAAATGTAAAACATATGTTACTTGGAGTATGGGCTTTTTGGACCGGGAAGGTGGTTTTTGGACAGGGACATTGCAAAAATGGGGATTAATGAAGCGAAAAGTGCGGCTTAAAGGCCTGCCCAAAGCGCTGGAGGTAGGAAGTTGAAATTTGGTATTAAAGTTCCCCCTCTATTGTAGACATCCGCTAAGATGAGATTTTTGGAAATTTCTACAGGTAGGGTCAAAAACAGGAAAAGTCTCCCCCTTAACGGCCTGGCCAAACTGCTGGAACAAGGGAGCTTAAATTCGGTATTTGGGTTCCCTCTCCAACGTTGACGTCCCCTAAGATGGTATTTTTGGAAATTCATACCGGGAGGGGTAAAAAGGGAAAAAACTTCCCCCTTGACGCCTGGCCAAACTGCTGGATATAGAGACCTAAAATTATGTATGTAGTAGGTTCCTCCTCCAACGCAGACGTCCTCTAAGACGGAATTTTTGGAAATTCCTACCGGGAGGGGTAAAAACGGAATAATTCTCCCCCTTGATGGCCTAACCGAACCCTTCGGCTAGAAACCTGTAATATATAATATGTTTTCCTTGGAGTATGGGCTAACTTATCGACAAGGCATTTCTAGGACTTTGGACAGGAACGTGGTAAAAATGGTGGTTCAAAAGCGGAAAATTGCCCCCCCCCCCCTTAACGTCTGCGTCTTTAGCTAGAAACCTAAAACTTAAAGAACAAGTGTATATGAAACACTAAAATTAAGAAACTAAATAGGAAACGAGTGGAATGAAACACTACACAAGTGGAATGAAATGGATATAAACGTTGAACGAGTAGAATTGAAATTATAGAGAATGCAAATGGATTGGAAGAGGGAATGACCTGTTCAAACACTATCCACGGAATATGAAACTTATGTAGCATTGAAACTTACTCTCGAAAAAGTTAAACAAATTTTATAAAAGAGAAAAAACCTTAGAAAAGGAATGGAACTTATATATTCCGATATTTAAACTTCATGTAACGAAGCACCGGTGGAAGAAACCGACGCAGTAAATTTTCCAACTGAATTTGTGAATTTACTTGAATTGCCAGGTCTACCTTTACATAAACTGGAATTAAAAAAAAAACTTTAAGACACGCTAACAACGTAGCGGGCTTTGCCCGCTATTTTTAATATTATAAAATGCTTTCCAACCCTGCTTTAAGTTATTTATTTTCATTCAAAACACAAATGAACAAAACTACTTACGGGTGTATCTACCTAAGTTCGCACTTTACCAAATTATCTTAACATACACACGTATATTGCAATTTATTATGGATTCATTACTAACAATCCACTTTCATGAGAAAAAGTGATCAAATATTTATTTATTTTAAACCCATTGTTGCGCAGAATTATTTATTTGTGGTGGCTGGAATAAAAAAACTTTAAATAAAAAAACGAATTTAATAAAAATTGTGGGGGGCGCAGCCCCCCCCCCCCCCCCCCTTAACCTTTAAGGCACGCTAACAACGTAGCGGGCTGCGCCCGCTAGTGCTTTTATAAACAAAAAGAATTGACTGTGAAAAACATTAGTTTTTACCGATTTTGTCATTTGTTTTGAAACTTTTTTAGTAAAACTTTATCAGTTAATTTTACGACATTGGTTATTTTTAGTGCATTTGTTAGTTGTTTTTCAACAGTTAAAAATAACTAAAATTTTAGTTATTTTAAAGGTAAATACCTTTGTCGCCTTTTTATTGCATATACATTTTTTAACTGTCATTTTCAGAAGATTCTACCGACACACTTTTGTGAGTGCGTCAATCTTCTCTTAAAAGTCAGGGTTTGAAACTGGTACCCGATATCACGTAATACTTGTTTAGCTGATTACTCCATAGTACTCAATACTCTGTTTTTATATTTACATACGGGAGAAATCAAAAAATGTGATAAGTTTTTAGGCCAAATTTGTGAGAAGCAAAAACTGTTAATATTTCGGTTTTTTTCTTAATGGAATCAGTAAGTTTAGTCATTCTAAACCTAATTGCAAAAAATCTCCTTTACAAGTTGTCGAAATAACTTTTTTGTACAATTTAAATTTTTTTGTGGTAACGGAGTTCACATTCCCACAAGCAAAATATATAACAAAAAAATTGCGTACGAATTTTCTTCAATTTATTAGTTTTTCGTATTTGGATTTTCAACATGATTTTCAATAATATACAATTTGTGTTTATCAAATTGGCGGTTTCGCGAATAAAAATACAATTCATTCCGCAAAAAAAATTTTGTTTTTTTTTTTTAATTTTGTATTTTTGATCCTTTTAAATGCTTTTCAAAAATATAAAATTTTTTAAAATGGAGTCATCGGTTGCGAAGTTACAAAATAATATATTAAAAACATACCATTTCGCAACCAAAAAATTAAATTCTGGGAAACAAATTTAATTTGTCGAACTAAGGTCAGTAATGACTCGAAATATCGATTAAAACCAATCAGATGCAGACTAATGAGATACAGAATTAATCGTTTTTCGCTCCAGCAGTAAAAAAAACTGATAACGTTCTTTGATTCGACGGGAAAATGTTAGTTGAATCATCTTTTGACGCATATTTATCAGTTGAATAACCTCTGTTTGTGGTTATTTTTAAATATTTCAAACATTTACCTACATTTTTTTTAATGCAATCTGATGCAATTTTGGTTACAGAGTTTACAGTTACACGCAGAAAAAAAAGGTGTAACATTTACAAAAACGAGAGTAAAAGTTTACAAATTTGCGTGCACGCAGAAAAAAACAGGTGTATCTTTTAAAAAGCCTGCTATGTAAAATTTGCATAGTATTGAACTAATGCAAAAATACAAGCCCCAAATTCCTGATAATTAATTGATAAATGCATATCTTAAATGCTAAATTAAGAATGCTTTTTTTTGTTAAGTCGGCTAAGTACGTGCTTTGTTAAATTGATCAAATTTTGAAAATAAAATAAGCAATAAGTATATTTTTCTAATAAGAAATGTAAATGTCAAAAAGCGCTTAGAATTTCCTTTGACATACGCAAATCAATATGGTGGATGTACATCTCTAATATAAATGAATAATGATGCTGGATATTCTCAAGTTTTTATCTTATAATATTATTAATGCAAACAAAAATAAAAAATATTAATGCAAATAAAAACAAAAATAATATATTTTTATTGTAATTTTCATGTCAAAATTGCTTACTTGTTGAAAAAATACAAGCCTACACGCAGAAAAAAAACAGGTGTATCTTTTAAAAAGCCTGCTATGTAAAATTTGTATAGTAATGAACTAATACAAAAATACAAGCCCCAAATTCCTGGTAATTAATTGATATGCATTTTTGCTAAATTACGAATGCTTTTTTTGTTAAGTTGGCTAAGTACGTGCTTTGTTAAATTTACATTTGTGAAATTTATTTAAAAACGTACTATGTAAAATTTGCATTGATCAAATTTTGAAAATAAAATAAGCAATAAGTATATTTTTCTAATAAGACAGGTAAATGTCAAAAAGCGCTTAGAGTTTCCATTGACATATGCAAATCAATATGGTGGATGTACATCTCTAATATAAAATAATAATGATGCTGGATTTTCTCAAGTTTTTATCTTTTAATATTATTAATGCAAACAAATATAAAAAATATTAATGCAAATAAAAACAAAAATAATATATTTTTATTGTAATTTTCATGTCGAAATTGCTTACTTGTTGAAAAAATACAAGCCTGAAAGTATTGAGTAATTACTTTTCAGCATTGGGTACCCTAAAAAAAAGTCTGAAATGAGTACTCGGTACTCAACACTTTTACAGACATAGTAATCTTTTATTTACTCAATTTTTTTTTTTGCAAAATGTGTCTTATAATTCGCATTTGTTTTTTAGACAAATAGTTTATATACATCATTATTATACCTACAGTTATTGAACGGAAATGACGAATAGAGCAATGAAGGGTTGGTAAACACAAAACACAATTACAGTTCGGCAGCAGAGGAATTGAGGACAAAGAAAAGTATTAAAATATAAACAAAATTGAATTAATTAAAATTAAACCAAAATAAAAATACAGAATTTGCAATTTTTCTTTTATTTATTTAAAAAATAAACCATGTTTTTTTTACTAAAAGAAAAAAGTTTATTTTCCTTCACGTGTTGTTGTATTAAACAAAGGCTTCGATTGATTTACATATATATCTCCTTGAAAATTTACCAAATTAACTTTTTTCTTTTAGTAAAAAAAACACGGTTTATTTTATAAATAAATAAAAAGCAAAATTGCAAGTTTTAGCAAAAATGCATATCAATTAATTACCAGGTATTTGGGGCTTGTATTTTTGTATTACTTTAATACTATGCAAATTTTACATAGTAGGCTCTTTAAATGATACACCTGTTTTTTCTGCGTGTACGGAGTTTAAATTTGGTAACTTTTTTCGTTTTCTTTCAGAAACGCTTTCTCAGAATTTTCTTTCCGAAACCAAATCGTATGATGCCTACAAGGCGAATCCAAATATAACATTGCTTTTCTTACTCGTTAAATAGTTTGGTGTAAAAATTAGGAACGGTGTTTACAACATTTTTTGTATTGCAAAAAGCCCCAAAAATAATGGATAATTATTATTTTATTTAATATAAGTTTATTTATTAAGAAATATATAAAATTTTTGTCGTTTATTTAACCTTCTTTTTAAATTTTTAATTTCACAATTTTCTTGAGCGTAAGGTTTGTTTTTTTATATTAAATTAATTTATTTGTTAATTTATTAATTTAATTGTTATTTCCTGAAGATGCTACACAATGGAGTAGCGAAATATCGAAAATAAAGAATTTTTATATATAAAAAAACAAACCTTACGCTCAAGAAAATTGTGAAATTAGAAATATATAAAAAATATACAACACTTAATTCCACAAATGATTAAAAATACAAATTAAAGATATTATTTTTACATTATATGTTACATACAACTTTATATTAGAGCTTTTCTATATAAATCCTCAGATTTGTTCTATAAGAAAAGACGCCAGGAGGTTATGTAATAGAAAAGTACCCAGAATCTGAAGGTTTTTGATTGTGAAGACTTTTTCCGATAGTCCCATAGATTCGGAGGACTTTTTCTTACAAAAAATTTTCAGATTCTGAGAGGTTTCCCATAGAAAGACCATTACATTCTTAAGACTTTTGAATATAGGATGATGATTTAGAAAAGCCACAGATTCTGAGCATTCTGGGGACTTTGTAGAAAGAAAATCCCTTTTGTTCTAAGGATTTTTCCTATAGAAAAACCTAACATTCTAACGACTTTTTCTAAAAAAAAACGCCTAACTTTATGGAAAAGCCTAAGTAATCTAAGTACTTTTTGTTTTACAAAAACACTCACATTCAAGGAAATTTTCTATAGAAAACCCCCTAAATTCTGGGGACATTTTTCCACAGAAAATGACTAGGAACTTGAACTAGATTGTTTTCATATAGAAATTCACTCAGATTCTATGGACCACAGAAAACTGTCAGAGCATGTGAATTTTTCTATTGAAAAATCCTCACGTTCTGATGATTTTTTCTACAGATTCATAGAAAAATTTTTTTTTATAGGAAAATGCTAAGATTTTTCATTAAAAAAAAAAGATGATAAGGATTTTTTTGATAAAGTTTTCCCTTAGATTCTGAAAAGTTTTTTATAATCTAAGGGAAAGTTGTTAAGAAATTTTTTCTACTAAAAAAATTTTGGATCATTTTTTCTCTCGGAAATTCATATGAAAAATCCTCAAGTTTTGCGGATTTTTTTTTTATAAAAAAACATTTCCTTTTGTGGGTTTTTCTCTACAGAATAAAAGTTTCATTCAGAAAGACTTTTTTATAAAAAAAACACCAAATTATGAGGATGTTTTGCTAAAGAAAAATACACAGATTTGCGGACTTTTTCCTGAAAGAAAACCCTTAAACTCTGAGTACTTTTTGTAATATAAATCCCCAGATTCTGAAAATTTTTTAGTATAAATCGCCGTCCCTTCATATCTACTATTTCCCGGTATTAGAGATACAAAATTTCATTTTCAAAAGACAATTTAGAAAAAGTTGACAATTCGCATCCTCAGTACTGGATAATAGTAAATAGAGTCGCCGTGTGACTTGCCGTGACATTAGAACCGGCCACACTATGAAAAATGGATTAAAACTTCCAAAAGGATTTTCTTTTTCCACAGGGTAATTTTGAATTTGGATTTATATCTTATCTGTGGGAGAAATAGAAAGACACTTTATTGAAATGCGGGGAACCAGGTAAGTTAACAGTATAATTACCTTTGAATCAGCTATTGGTATTATTAGAATCAAGAATTTGGGTACACCACCAGCTAAATAAAAAATGTCCAATACATTATGTTCAAGAGTTACAGCAGATCCTTATTCACCATACCTGAAGGTTAAAAATCAAATAAATATTAATTCATTTATTCCTCTAAAGCGTCTTGCCAATAACTTTCTTGTATTTCTAAATTAAGAATAAGATTTAACTGTCAAATGACCACAAAGTTTTATATAACTCCAAAAAACTTACCTTTTGTAATAATCGAAACCCGTATAAATTTTAAGAAAATTTCTCTTCATTCTTGAAACAATTTCTTTAATGACATTTAAATAAAAATATAAATTAATCAAAATTTTCCAAGTGTAACCTATTATTGATAGTTCAATTTACATTGCCAATAGACAAAATTATATAGTATAAATACCTATGACCATATGTAATAAAACTATTTTATAAAATTGAATAGAAAATTGGGGTACCTATGCCAACCAAGGCAATATACCGTCTTATATTTTTTTGTGTGTAAATATTCTTTTTTCTATGCGATATTAACATGTTTATGCCCACTGTTATTGCTTTTAAGATAACAGTATGGCATCATTAGGTTCTGTCAATAGACTCATTAATTTACTATTCATCTGGCAGCATTGAAAATACAAGAAAGTGGAATAGCAAAGTTGAGAAAAAACAGCTGATTTCCACATTGCTTTTGGAATAAAAGAAATTACGAAAGATTTCAAATGCATATGAAATTGATGAAATCAATGAAGTATCGAAAAGAAGTTCTTTGACAAATTCCAAGATATTCTAATAAAATCACAAAACAAAGTACAACTGGTACAACAGATAAACTATATTAGAAGCTATAAGGAAAACAGGTAAATATAGTGTTGTAGCGTTGTATATAAAATAATCTGGGTTTAATAAAGAACATTAGGTAAAAATGTGGAAGAATTCGAAAAGACAAAGAGTGGAGACTGCGCGTTGAAGCCAACATGCAAGAATAGAAAATAAAAATACAGCAATCCGAGTATAAAATGAAAACAATGTGAATATCTTGCGCTCTTTTACGATTTAAACCTCGAGGTGCGAGTACGTCAACGTCTATCTAGAGTGTGTAGTTGTGCCAGCCAACGACCGACCAACCGTTTTTTATTTCATAAAATATAAGAAAAATCTTTAAATTGTGTAGCCGGAGCTGATAAAAAAGTTTATTACGATTTATAAAAAATATATAAATTGCAAAAAGTTAGTGTTTTATATTAATTATAAAATTTCTTAAAGATTGAGTGGTAGTGCAAAATACTATAAAAAATCTTATATTTTTTATTACTAAAAGTTACATAAAAATCTTTTGAATTAACGCAAGAAAAAGGAAAACTAGCAGACAAAAAAATGTGTGATAATCTAAAAAAAAAAACAACAAACCAACAATTTCTATTAACGCATCATAGTTGATAAAAATCAATTCCACATAGTTTTCTTTGATAATTTTTGTAATATTTTATAAAAAGAAAGAAAAGTTACTTATAAAATTTATTTTCCAACATTCCATTCTTCATTCTTTAGCCTACAAATAGAGCATTTTTAATCAACTCTAGCAGTCGCAGCAACAATAACAAAACTTTGTTTTGAACATCAATCTAGGAAATTACAAACCAAATAAAATAAATCAAATAAAATGCCACAAACATTAACTAATGGACATTCAAACGGTTGCAACGGCAATGGCACAGGCACTCAATATGACATGGAAGATGGACAATCATTTCTATTCACTTCTGAATCTGTAGGAGAAGGACATCCAGGTGAGTTGTGTTAATATTTACTGAAGTGAGCAATTCAATTTTAATATTTTGTTAATGCTTATGAGAAATTTATTCATTATGACCCTCGAATCATTTTTGAAAAATTGAGTTAGAGGTGGATTATGGAAAATATGAATATCTTCTTTCTGAATTCGAAATCCGTTTTATCGCGTCTTATATCTGAGCATCTAATATGTATCGGCATTGATATACTTGCCAATTTTTCATATAAAAATTAAAAATGTGACCTGAGAATGACTATTAAGCATTTGTTTCAAGCCAATAAGCTAAGGAAAATATAATTTTTTCATTGGCGTAGCTAGAATCTTTTTCTGTATGGAAGATTATTGAATAATAATAAAAAAAAACTGTATTCTACCAAAGTAAATTCCTTTGATTTTCTTGTAAAATTTCCAGAACAAATTCGTTATAAGTGTTTGAATTTAAATTTATAATTGAAATTTACGAGGGTAAATTTACTTTCAACAACAGTCTAGTATTTCTTACTTTAGTACAATTTTGTAGATTTTTATTAATTTTAGAGCTAGTATTATATTTAGCTCTTAATATACTTAAATTTTAATTAACTAAGAATTTTCGTTTTAAGATTTAACCGCAGAAATATTACGTCCTTTTTTCACAAGGAATAATTTTTTTTTGCTAGAATCTGAGTAATAATGTTTATTCAATTTTATCAAAAACATCGTCAGAGCGAGCATTCCATCTTTTGCTTAATTTATATCAGAGTTTATTTTTAAACGACAAATTGTTTTTACTTTTGATTATTTTTCGATATATATGTATGTACCGGTTTTTTTTTAATTAGATTCTGGCGGCTGATCAATAGTGATACTTAAAGTCTAAAAAATTTCGCTTTTGATTTAAAATTAAACACTAAAATGCAATTCGTCAATGTCTTACGATATCTCATATAATTTTTGAAAACTTAATATGAAAACAAAAACGCCAAACTTTTTGAATTCGAATAGGTAGAAATTCTACTGTCTATCAGTCTTAATCTTCGAAATGTTTTTGAAGATTGTAATCCAGCCATTTTTCTACATATCTTCGACCATTGATGCAAGTATGGCCCTGGTGAATTTGAAGATCAAAATTGATAAACTGAGCTTCAATGATATTCATTACTGAATAGAGATATTTGACCAACATTTGGAAATAACACTTTCAATAAAATCTTGAGAGTTGGCAAAATTCGGTTTTAAAAGAACGACCCGGAAACCGTACAGTTTTATATTCAGAAAAATAGTTTTCTAAATTTTAATTCAGTACGAAATTAAAGAAAAATTTCTTAAGAAGGGCATACACGTTCAATATTATGGATCAATTTTTGTTTACAAATTAATTGAAAGTCTGTGCCCTATATTGAATGTTTATCAAGTAAATTGAAAAATTCAAACGGTGGGTCTCATACTGTAGGTTTAACTTTAACTTAACTAAAAACAAAATAAAATGTCAAAAAAATATACACAAAAAACAAAAAATTTTTGGGTTAACTACTAACCTAAGTTTAAACCTGCAGTATGAGACCCACCGAAAATGTTTTGGATTTTGTTTTTTCAATTTCATATTATTGGAAAATGTGTGGCCAATATTGAAATGTTAGTTATTTTTTAATTTGTTTTTTTGTTGTTGAAAAATAAATAAATAAAATTAAAAAAGCATATAAATAATTGCAAAATAAAAACGTTATCACTTTAAACGTGGCTTTATTTTAAAATCTGAAAAATTTTGCAATTTTTCATAAGAAGAAAATATTGGTCAATTTAATTTTAACTTATATTTTTCTAATAACATTGAAAGTGTGTGCGAAAAGATCAATAACTATAATAATCAGATCGGCTTAAAGCCGAGCAGACACGGTCAATATAATTTATTCAATTTTATAGATCTTTTCACACACACTTTCAATATTATCAGAAAAATATAAATGGAATTAAAATTGATCAATATTTTCCATCCTATAAAAAATTGCAAAATTTAGCAGATTTTAAACGAAACCACGTTTACAGTGATTATTTTTTTATTTTGCAATAATTTATATGCTATTTTAATTTATTAATAAAATTTCGACAAATGTGTATATAAATACCAAAAAGTTTACACATAAAAATAGGTGCATAAATTTACCAGGGCTTGTAAACTATTTTTGACATTTATTGTGTATAAATACAAGGTTTACGCTATATAACACTAAGATACGACGTTTAATGAATACCACTATTAGTCAAAGTTTTTGTATGAATGTAATTTATGCAAAAGATACCTCTTTTTGATTCAAAAATTACTCAAAAAAAGAAAAAAGATTCAAAAAAATTCTAACGGTGGGTCTCATACTGCAGGTTTAAACTTAGGTTAATAGTTACACCAAAAATTTATTGTTGTTTTGTGTACATTTTTTTGACATTTTATTTTGTTTTTAGTTAAGTTAAAGTTAAACCTACAGTATGAGACCCCACCGTAAAGGTATATAATAATATTTTTTTGAGTTTTTTTTTTGAATTGTTCACAAAATATTCAAATTTATTTACATTTCTGAACCATCTATTGGATTTAATAATTTTGCCTTAAATTGTTGTGTCTTTTATGATTAATTTTAGAAGGCTCATATTTTCGTCCAAAATATGAGCAACTTTTGACAAAAAATTTTAAAATTTCAAAAAAATGTTTTTATTTGAGTACCCAGCAAACAAAGATGATCATTAATGACTCAGAAATGAGCTCCAAAAACATAAACATTTTTCCACTTTTTCCTATTAAAGTGGTCCGTCCAAAAGAGCACCCTGTGTACTCAGAAATGACTCAGAAAAAAGAACGTGTAAAATCGAAATTTTCTTCATAAATTTAAATAATTTTGGAATCTTCTTTGAGTCCGAAAAATGAACCCTCGTTTTGAGACAGCTTTTTAGATGGTATAGACAACTTTTTGGATTGTTTTCTGAGAGTTCATATTTTCTACCAAAAAAGAGTGTTTCTATGAGCCATTTAAAAATCTTATTTATGAGCACTCCGAAATTGCTGGCTGGGTAATTATTGGGTGCGTTCGGCAGATACAATTTAATAGTCAACAGTTCTACAACAGTTGTACAACAATCTGCTGAATGACCTGATCAGGAACCGCTCAGGTAGCGCGTCATATTTTGTTAGCGTAAAAAACGTTTTCTACTTTAGATCTATAAGTGATACATTAAATTTTGTTGTTGTTCATTTACAATAAAAATTGTTTTGTAAGAATGACAAATGAAAACATACAAATTTAATTCGAAAACAAAAATTAAAAAAAAAATAAAAGGAAACTATAGAAAAGGTGTATTTAAAAACAAAACAAAGAAAACATCGTTCAGCAGAGTAAGTAATCACAAAACGCTACAAGTCACCGGTATCCGTTTAAGGTTTCTCTGCCGAATGCTACCATTGACTCATAGAATAAGAACCCTCAAAAAAATATCCAAATTTTGCTGGCTGGGTAAGCAATATTTAACCCAGCAAACAAAAACATTAATTTTTACTTTTTCTTGTGAATAAATATTTTTCACTATTTCTTATAAAAGAAATAGACTCAGAAAGACAACGTATAAAATCGAAATTTTCCTCAAAAATTGGAATAATTTTGGAATCTTTTATGATTGTAAGAAATTATGTATTTTTTTTTTTTTTGATGAGACAATTTTTCGGATTGTTTTCTGAGGTAGTAGAGTAGAAAATACTACCAAAGTGTTTAAAAAAAGCAATAACCATTGCAATAACCATTTTGGTGAGTTATTTAAAAATCTTATTAAGGAGTGTTTTAAAATTGTTATCTTGGAATACAAAAATCGTAATTATCTCTTGACTATAATACTGGCCCTTAGTCTTGCATTAATCATAGATTTTTATTAATTTTAGTTTTCTATCAATCCCTAATTTCCATTAATTGTATTTGTTTATTATCTATCGGACTTTTATAAGTATTGGATTTTTATTTACATTAGAAGTTCGATATATTATGTTCATTGCGTCCAACGTTTTAAAAACTAAGTTTTATTTCTTTTTTGTATTTGTATTTCGGTACAATTATTTTTACCTTAGAATCCCATTTAATACCCCTCTGCCTATGTTTGCCTTAACAAAATGGCGTTGACCGTTTGACTCCTCACTTTACTTGTTGTATCTTTAATAATTTAGTTTTGTATTTTTCTTTTTCCTCTGTTTATTTTGAGTTGTTATATTACATATTATTAGTCATAATTTGATACCTTATAACTCAATGCTTTTGCAACTTGAGTAAAGCATACCAAATGACATCCCACTATAATTTAGCATCCTGGTCTTAAATTGTAAAAAAATACCAAGAGTGATATCAACTTATGACCATCGATATATATGTCTCGTTATTTCGGTTTCGGTTTCTGTTTATATTTTTTGTCTGTTCTTTTCCAAAAACCTTTAGTGAAAAAAAGAAAAAAACCAAAGACAAAAACCTGTGCGCGCACCTCTTTAAACCTCATTTTTAGTTATGTTGTGAGGGATCTGTGCTCAGGGAAACAAACATGTGTTTGGTATTTTTTTAACTCCGCTCTCAAACATTTTTCTTACATTAGAATTTATATTGACGCTGCGCCAGTGAGACTACCCAGGCAGAAAACTACAAACGAAAAGCTCTGACAACGAAAATATAAAACGTTTTGCATATGTAGGACCTAAAAAAGTTTTAGAACGTCACATGAGTAATTTTCCATTGTTTCCAATACAAACTTATACCCTTATACTTATATACTTATACGTAGTGGTGTAGGGTATAATTACAGTTACTTCCGAGAACAACCAGAACCCCATTAAAGACCCTCTTAAAGAGATTTGCTTAAAACTATTGTTGAGGGAATTCAAAGTTTATATAATTAGGTTGTTCATAAGGGGTGTGCTATCTGTTGTATCGTTGTATCGTCCTAACAAAAAACAGAGTTGTTAAAATTTTTATTTGTGTTTAACAACGATTTTCTATTCAGTTTTCTATCTGTTAGCACACTCAAACATAGGACAGTAAACATACGTAAAAATGTTGTATCGTGCTATTCTCAAATGTTGTATTTTTTCAATTTAATTTTTAACAACTCTGTTTTTTGTTAGGACGATACAACGATACAACAAATAGTACACCCCTTGTGAAAACCCTTAATATATATATGAAAAATTTCTCCAGTACGAAAAAATCTTCCATTTCAAAATAATTACTTTAAAATCAAGGACCGATTATATTTCCAAAAAAAAGTGATTTTGACTAAGTGGATAATAACACTGTGCTAGTTGATAAATCCAACAAGCGGGGCACCCGGTGGATAAACCTAATTCGAGTACGCTGAATTCAGTGGGGTTAGCCGTTTTTCTAGATTATATGTGTTTGAAAATTCTGGGTCCAAGGACCCAAAAAAACGCAATTTATGTAACTTTATCTTTATTTATTTTTACCCAGGTTTTTTGTTATTCCCCCAGTCAGCTTTGGGTTAAAAATTATCAAAATCGGTGCACCGTTTCCAAAGTTCTGAGTGAAAATGTGAGGACACTTCGAAATTTTTTATACAAAATTGTACATTTTATTGCTTTGTTAAATGTACTGAAATTTGTATTGAAGTGAAAAATTTGCATAAAGAATTTTAAGGTGTACTCACGTTTTCAATCACAAGTTTTGAACCGCAAGACCGATTTTGATTATTTTTAAAACAAAGCTTCTTGGTAGAGTAACAAACTACTTAACTAAAAAGTAAAACGATTAAAAAATCGAGTATTTTTGGGTGTTTGGAACCATAATTTTTAAACTCAAATAATTTTTTTTAAGAGCTGACCTAGAAAAATGGCTAGCACTACTAGATTCAGCGTACCCGAATTAGTTTTACCCAATGGGTGTCCCACTTTCCAGGAAATAAAATTTTCCGATTCGTGCACAGTGTAATTAGGATAATTCCGATCACCCCAACTTGCTTATTAAAAATATTACAAACCAAGGCAAAATAATAACTGGTATACACAGAAGAGAGCATGTTCTCTCCATTACAACAACAAAGTAAACAAAAAACCCTAGAATGTCAAATAAAAAACCCAAATTTTGCTAATGACTTTCCCGGTATTGTTATGCCGTGTTACAAACTTGATAGTATAATTTTTTAACAGTTAAAATTGGTTTTGCGTATATCTTAAAACTACTCAACTTATTAAGATTAAGTTTGTACCATTGTAAAGATCTCTGAAATACCTTTTCAATATATAATACTAAAATATACTGTCTAATATAATAGTAAAATATACTGTCTAAAACTAATCTCGTTGTTTGTAAATTCAAGAACTTTTTTGAGAGTATTCTTAGAAATTGCGTATTATTTTAAGATATTACCAGCACAATAGTAAACAACGTGCATAAAATTGAATATTTGAGACTTTAAGCTTCAAACAAAGGTGCAATATAGGTTCTTAGCTCTTTAAATAAAAAAATATATTTACGATATCAGTTAACTTACTATATGCTCAACATACTATGCTTCAGATGGCAATTCAATTTTGATCTATTTTATTTTTCCTTATTTTGATGAAAACACAGAAATTGGGTTTTTTGTTTTTAAATGGTGTAATTATGTATATAGGAAATATAAAATTTTTCTGGAATTTCACACTTTTTAAAAGTATTTATTCTCACATTATTCGAAAATATGGAACCGAGCCATCTAAGAAATATATTTTTTTATTAATTCAAATTTGTGGTTTCACTTAAAATTTTTTTAATCAGTTGCTTTGGACTGTATAGAAATAAAATTCAAAAATGAAGTTGCCAAAAAAACTATCTTCGAAAATATTTTGAAAATTTCAATAGAAAATGTAGAGCACTGGATATGAGATTTTTGTGTCTTATTTTGTCTTGCTGAAAAATAACTAAGATCGTACGACACAAAATTTATATAGACCCAAATTTATGGACACGTATTACTTATATGGTTAAAACTATCCAATATTTTAAAAATTGCTTTGCAAGGTCACTTAAAAACATTTAAATTAATAAACAGGATGCTAAATCGCTAAAAGAAAATTGATTAAACGGCGATATATGCATGTTTTAATTTATTTTTAAAAGTAATTATTTTTTGGTGGTGAATTTTATTTCCAGTAATCGATTTTTACTAAAGACATTTTAGCATCTTAAAATCGTCTGATTTTTGGATTATATCAATGCGATAGAGATTTAATGACTTTAAATTCGTAAAAAGAAACCAAAGCAAAAAAACCACATAATTTTGATTTTATTTTGTATAGAAAATATATAATATATTTTTTTTATTCATGCACCCAAAACGTTCCTTAGTTGATTATAACGAATATTTCAACTATTTTATAGGTGAAATACCACTAACTAATATATAGTTGAATTGATTTAGTTGGTGTCAACTAAGTTTTTTAAATATGAATAAGTCAACTATGAATTCGGTTACTGCCAACGATTCACTAGGTGGTAATTAACAAAATTTAATGATAGTGCATATCAATTATTATTCTATTAGTGGTTAGTAGGAACCACGAATTTTATTTGGTAATCTTATTTTTAACAAAAAAAAAAAAATGAGTTTTTCATTAATAAACTCAAAAAATACATTTATTTTATAAAAAGAATACATGACTTCACCATATGATTCCTAAATTCTGATTTGCGAAATTCTTGGAACAAATTTGGCTCTGTATACGGCCTTTGGATGGTGTTAGATGATTTCTTCTGTAATAGTCAATGTCCGGCATCACTATTTAATTTATCATCTGCTGTAGTTTCTGGCGGTTAATTTAAATTGACAAAATATTTGTCGATTTCTTTTCCAATACTGAAAATGAGAAAATGTTATATTTTTAAATAAAATTAAAATAAATACACTAATATCAACTTACCAAATAAAAACCATGGAAGAAATTTCAAACCAACTTTAAACTGTTAAATTTATAATTTTCATGAAAATAATAAAACAAGGAACATTCCGAATTGATTTTCTTTAAATAAAATATTTGTCAATATGAAATAATTTGAATTTTAATTCACAGGGTAACTAAAAACTTATTCTTTTTCTCAACTAAACATATAGTTTGTTATGATTATAATAGTTATTTTAAATTTTGTTCAATTCAACTACTGATTTCGTTAACTATGTAACTACTGAATTTGATCGGTGTAGCAATTTTTAATTTCTATCGCATTAATAAAAAAATATTTAACCTGGCCACTTTATTGAATCTAATTCATGCGCGCCATGTGCTTTATAAAACTTTACAATCTCATACAACATGAGATTATTCTCTCCTGCATAGAATTTTTCTCCCAACAAGTAAAAAAAAAAACCCAAAAGAATTTCGTTGAAATAATTTTAGCGGCATCATTACTTCAACAAATTTTGCAATACATATTTTTTTATCATTTACTTTATGTTATTGCTTTTTCGTCATAGATGCAGATGCATATACATATATAGAGTGCAATATAGAGAAATAAATGATCAAAACAAATCAAAAATATTTGCATCTGATAAATACTTTTTTATCTAGATAATATTTAGAAAATAAGCATATGGTATGTTTGTATGTAGATTAAAAAATTAAAATTTTATTTTTGGATATTCTCTCTATTGGCTTCGTCATACCTTTTCTTATGTTAAGAATACATACGAATAATTAATTGTTTGTCTATTATATTATTACGTTTTTGAGTTTATGAATCCACGTGTTTTGTTTTTTTTTTGTTATTGTTTTATTTCCTACTATCATTGATTTTTTCTTAGTACATATTAGGTTTGTTCGACGTAATTTTGGTTAAAGTCCGGTAAAATGAGCGTAAACAAATAATTATCTCAGAAAATATTAAAAATGCTCACAAACCCGGGAGCGCACAAAACCCATAGTTCAAGCCCAAAATGAACGTCAAATTTATTAAAAAAAAAATTAATATTCAGAAAAAAAATTTAGTGGATTGGGTTGGTACGTGGAACAAGCCTATTATTCGTGTGTTTCTGTTTACTCTTTTCCTAATCTATTCTAATTTTGATAATAAAATTTTTTGTATTTTATTTTCGCGAAATGTTATTTTGCTATTCTTAATTTAATTTAATTTAATTTAATAGTGACAAATGGTTAATGAGTTTTTGATTTTTACTATCATAATCGTGATGTTTTATGATCAAAATTAATGGTTTGAATTTTTTTTAATTATTGTGTCAATATTATTAATTGACAGCGGAACTAAATTAAATATAAAGCGTAGAATACACGAATGAACATTCGTGAAAAATGTCAATTTTTTACGAATGTTCATTTGCGTATGTTAATGTAAACATTCGTACAATTCGTGTTATCAACATTTTTTGCTATTTTTTGTTCCCTACTCAATGTTCCTTCATGTATTCTCAGCTTAAGAATATGTGCGTTGCCGTACGTTACCGCGGGTACCCACTGGAACCCAAAACAGCACAAACAACAATTTACACGCATTTTTGGGCGGTAACGCCTTTGTGTTAGTTTGGGTAACTGCGGTAAAGTACGGGAACAGACATAATCAGTGTGTTCGTTTACTCGAATTTCTTACTACTTTTACTACAATTGGAAAGTTTTGTTTACTTTCTGTATTGAATTTTTCCAGATGTAGTAAAAGTAGTAACTTGTAGTAAGTAAACGAACAAGCTTAATATTTTGTATACATATTAGGTCTGTGCACCCAATGGGTAAACCTAATCTAATTCGAGTACACTGAATGCAGTGGTGCCAGTAATTTTTCTATGTTAGCTCTTAAAAAAATTAGTGTTTGCAAAATATGGTTCCAAGGCCTACAAAATACGCGATTCTTCTTTTTGTATAAATACAAACCATATTTTTTATGTATGGAGTTTGCCATTAAACTCATACCATAACATCTTTTACGAGTAGAATACGAGTTTATATGAAAACCCCTATTATATTTATTGGTAAGATATTAATTTGCCGCTTGTGCCAATAAATGTCTGGTCATAATCTTCCGTTATTTCTTTATCATTGTCAAATCTAAAAAAGTTTAAAGACAAAAAAAAAACTGCATGTTTACAAGGTTTTTATGTGTACGGTTAATGCAGGGTATTCTTTTTCATATTATAAAATTCATTTTTGATTTTGTTCTTTCAATTTCATTATTTTTTTATTTTAATTCGTCACTAGACAGACACATTGGCATTGAATTTCGCTTACAATTGCTAAAATTATTTTATATATTATTTTGAACAGTTTCTCATTTCTATTCATACTTGCGCGTGCGATTTCTCCTATTGCACTATTTTTTTGCTTACATGGTTTACGTTTTATTCTCAATTATATAAAAAAAAGTTATATTCTTATGCATTTTTCTCTCTTCTTTTCCTTTTACAGATAAAATGTGTGATCAAATTAGTGACGCAATTTTGGATGCACATTTAAAACAAGATCCCGATGCTAAAGTTGCATGTGGTAATTATGCTTTTTTTGTATTATTTTAGTGATAAAAATCCAGCCAACACATTTCTGAATGCTCAGATATGATTTTTAAAAGACTCTTATTCATGACAATTTTTCGCTTAACTTTTAGTCCGTTTTTAGGTGAATATAAGGGCAATATAAAAACTTAATCCTTATCCATTAAGATTAATGTATACATATCCTCCATTTCAGCATATAATTGCAGATTTAAATTTTTCATTCACCTTTTTATTAAATAAATACAGGTGAATTTGGTTTCATTCAATTAGAATTCGATTAAAAAGAATGAATTCATATAATTTAATTTGGGAATTAGGCTATAGAATTAATTCAATAAGAATGCTATTACGGAATGAAATTTAACCCAAATTTCATTAATTTTTAAAAAGTGAATTAAAGAAATGAGTCTATAGTCGTGTTTTTATGTCTTAAATCTAAAATATCTTTAATGGTAAAAGTTTTTTGCTATTCAAGTAAAAAAATAAAAGAGTTGTAACGCACTTTTGCATTTCAGGTGACGATATGTATTTTCAAATTTACAACGAAAGCTTGACAAAGTTAATAAATAATTTTAGTTGCGGGTCGAAACAACACATTTGGAAATAAAATCAATACATTAGTTGAAAGGTGGCTTAATTTTAGGCCGAAATGAAAGTATAATGGTATGCTTTTCTATTACCGAAATAGATTAAGCTTTCATTGCAGTTATATAATGAGCAATAATTAATATGTTTTAATTATGGCCTGCAATTAGGGCTTTCCCAGTAAAACCTTGGTAATACATATGTGGATATTACCATGCATATTTCCTGATAACACATTACTTCGGAATCTTACACCTTACCCTTGCGTTAGTTAGGATACCAAAATCTTAATCGCTTTTCTACATTCATAGAAATAAACCTGTAAAAATATCAGAAAAAGCTACTAAAAATTAGTTAAAAAATACCTTGCAGAAAAAATACCTTGTTGAAATTAACAAATTATTTTTGTTAAATATTAGTAAGATAGGAACAGCAAAAATAAAACTGTCAAATATACAAAATTTTAATTTTTAACTCCACAATTTCCTTGAGCTTAAGGTTTGTTTTTTACATATAAAATTTTTTTTATTTTTTATAACAAAATTTTAGTTATATAAAAGTTAAATTTTAGTTAATAGAAACTCAACCGGCTAAAATCAACAAAAATTACAAAAAAATTCAAATTTCCAAATTTATTTAAATTTTTATCAGGATATACATTAATTGCATTAAAGGAATTAAATGTTCTAAAATCCCAAAACTTATTTAACAAATTGTGAAAAATGATCTCTTGAAGGCATGTCCCTATCCCGATTTCATTCTTGCCTAAGGAAATCATCAGGGGCCGACGTTTTTAGAATTTCTAGAAATATTTGTTGTTAAGTTAAATTACAAACTCAATAAAAATTTCTGGTTCTCCTCTGGAAGCGTTGTTAAACATTTAAATTATCAAAAAAAAAAAACAACAACAAAATTGTCACAATTTGCTTTGTCGTCTTCCAAGTCTCGTAGTGACATCCATTCATATATAAACAACAATAGAAAATAATATGTTTTCCAAAGTGTCAGTAACAGCCTTTTAGCCTTCTGAAATCAGTAGTTTACTATTTTTCTTTAGCAAGTATTTCTCTTTATTTTAGCAGGATAGACTGTTATGTTCATTCAAGTAAATTTAACTGAAAAATAACAAAAATTTTGTTGATATAACTGGTTGTTCTTGCTATTTTTAGTCTACTAATATATAACAAATTTTTGTGCTGACTTTACAGTATAATTTGTCATTTTCAAATAACTGAAAGTTAAAATAAAATTCTGTAAATTTAAAAGTTTTATTTTTGCTGTTTTTATGTTACAACAATTTTTTTTTAAAGAGAATAAGACTAAGAAAATTCCTCCTATTAATTAACGTGTTGCTTTCTTTGGAAAGGGACTAGAGAAGAAGTGAAAGGTGGTGAAAGATGAAGGGCTTAAAATATGGCAGCACTGTAATTGCGCGAGATGTTGAATCATAGAACAGTTGTTGCGCGACATCTGATGAAGAGTTGTCGAACTTTGTTGAAGCTTTTTAATTCATAGCCCTGTTATATTATTTTATTTCGGTGGGGTTAAGTGCCATGGGAACACCGAAGGAGGTCGCTGCGATATGTAAGAGGGATATAAAAAATGACATACATATTATTTTTCATAAATTGATGTTGCCTTGGTGGCGATCGAACCCGCAACCTAATGTGTACCAGTCCTACGTGCTAACCATTACACCACAGCGCCCAAAATATTTGCTAATTTCAGCAGTTTTTCCTGCAAGTTCTTTTTTAACTAATTTTTAATAGGTTTTTCTACTATTCAACAACTACTTTTATTTTTGCATTAAAAAATACAAAAATTGTTTTTGTCTTCAAATATAACCATATAAGGCTCCATAAAGAAATCATTTTCAAGTTATTTTTTATATATAATTTCATATTAAAATAATTATGCGTAGGTTTCATAAGCCAAAATCATTCACATGCATTTTATAAAACAACCAATTTTGTAGGAAAATTTTTAAACATTTGGTTAATTTTAATTTTATACAATGATATTTGGACCTATAAATTTGTTTAAACTATAGAAATTTCAATTGTCAACTTATAGCTCTTAAGCATAACTTCTAGTCATAAAAAGCCTACCTACTATCTGACTTAATTATATAAAATCTATATCTAATTTGAATTAATTAGGCACATGTAGATGACCAATTTTTCGGATCAAATTGTATGTGGTTGTATATGGGAACTTATCAGATGCAAAATTTTTACCCGGGTATTTTATTTTAAATACAAACGTAATTTCACTACAAATAAACGTAAATGATATAAAACCTTTATTATTATGAATCCATATGGCTCGTTAATACTGCGTAAAAGATTGTTTTTGTTTAAGTACTCTACAAAAATAATAAATAACAAACATATCAAATGACTGCCTCTTAATAAAGCAACATTATTTCGAAGTAATTTTAAGGTTTTGTTCCACTGCGGTAAAAAGGCATGCGACAATTTTAAAAATAAACAAAATTTTAAAAATTAACACATATTCTCAAAAAATATAAGTATGTAGCAAGAACATGACCCCCAACCAGAGCTTTGAAGAATTAATTCCTTAATTCAATTTTTCAATTCTGAATTAAAAATTCGATGAATTAATTCACTAAGCACCATATATTGAATGGAATTAATTCATATTTGCTTTCGTTCGATTTATTTTGTTACGAATTAATTCAATTGCAATACATAGTTCTTTTTATTAAATCAAATGAATTAATTCACTGGTGAACACGTTCAATTTTATAAATCGAACGGAAAAAAAGTGAATTAATTCCTTACTGAATTAATTCACTACTGAATTCGTTCAATTTCATTTTCGTTCAGTGAATTAAAAAAAATAAAATTACGTTCAGTGAATTAAAAAAAAATAAAATTACGTTCAGTGAATTAAAAAAAAAAAAATAATAAGTTCATTGAATTGAAAAAAAAATAAAATAAGTTCACTGAATTGAAAAAAAATAAAATAAGTTCACTGAATTCAAAGCTTGTTTTCTGCAGTTCAGTAGAAGAAAACAATAATGTACAAATACAATTTTTAAATATGCAATTTTACAGCGTGTGCTAGTAACAAATTAGAAACCGGATGCTGTTTATCAACCTACATGATTCAAAAATAAAGCCTTTTACTATTAAAAATAAAAACTTTACAGATATAGATAAATTTGGAAAAAAATATAGCTATTAATGTTTCAAACTAGTTATTTTTTTTTTTTCAATTCAGTGAACTTATTTTTTTTTTTAATTCACTGAATGTAATTTTATTTTTTTTAATTCACTGAATGAAAATGAAATTGAATGAATTCAGTGGTGAATTATAAAATTGAACGCGTTCACCGGTGAATTAATTCATTTGATTTAATAAAAAGAACTATTGCAATTGAATTAATTCTTTGAATTTGTTGTTTGATGAACGCATTCAGTTGAATGAATTCAGTGAATTACTTAAGAAAAGGAATTCATTCAATTCTAGAGAAAATTGAATTCGATTGGTAGTGAATTAATTCTGCCCCCAACAAGCAATAATTATTGAAAAACGTTAAATATCAATTCAACACGTTTTATTTTTAAATCTAACCCTTGAGAAAGAATTGAGAAGCGCCTATCTATCGATAGTTAAGCTATAGCATTCTCAATAAAAAACGGCTTGTTCTCAAGTATATTTTTCAAATTTCAATAGACTAGAAAAATAGGTTTGAGATTACCTTGATAGTACCTAAATGTATTTCTCAAATCGAGGAGTAGGTTATATATTAAATCATTTTTAAGTGTAGCTTTTAAATCATACTCAGCCATTTTTTTATACTTTTTTTTAAAATTAAACGTATCTGAAAACAATTCAATGTGTTAAAATAATATAGAAAATATTTTTGTCTTTCTTCTATTTATTGTAACTATTGTCAAGTAAAATCGTAAAAAATTCTGTTAAAAATAGAAAATTTCTACATTATTACTTGACATTTAACTCCATGCTCAAGAAAAAGATAAAAAACCAAAATTTTCTATTTTTTATAATCTTTTTTTATTCATTACAAGAGTGCTATGATACTTTTTTTACAATACTTCCAACCTAATTTGGGCTTAAATATGGCACAATGCTACATTTTTCACGGTTAATATTAGGAAATTTGTTAGCTTTTATCTGTTTCTTGCAGTAAATATAAATTTTTTATTATATTTGTTTATTGTTATTTAAAAAAAGGCGTAGAATTTAAATTATGTAGAACCATTCTGAAGCCTTGATTATTAATTTGCCTAACACTTGAGAACTTCTTTTGAAATAAATACAAACAATTTTAAATATGTCTAACAATGTCTAATGTATTTTTCTAATTTTTTTCGAATGTTTCTCTAATTGCATTTAGGGGCTAAATTTTTTTGTTTCAACACGATTAGATATAAACGTTTGATATCAAAGAGAAATTTCAAAATTTCTCCAAGGTTTGAAACGATGTTTACTAGGAAGTTTTCAAAATAAATATTTATTTCCAAAATGTAATGCATTCTTTTGATTTTTTTTTTTAGAAACTGTTGCTAAAACTGGTATGATTTTATTATGCGGCGAAATTACATCAAAAGCTGTTGTGGATTATCAAAAAGTTGTTCGTGAAACTGTTAAACATATTGGTTATGATGATTCATCAAAAGGTAAGTTATATATATTAGGAACATGGAAAAGCGGTGTTGAAGAAAGTCTTTTAAAAAGCTCTTCTGTTTAAAATATTTTTTTTTATTCAAAAATTCTTTGACTTCTATGTGGGGGGTTTTTTCGAAAGAAATTTTGTTTAATTTTTTTTACTAAAATTATTTATTTAAAACCCCATATATTAAGGTTTCGATTGGAAAACTTTAAATTTACTTGTTGCCCTTGAACAACAATCTCCCGATATTGCCAATGGTGTTCATGTTAATCGTGATGAAGAAGATGTCGGCGCTGGTGATCAGGTATTATTGGCTCATTTACTCAACGTTAAAGTGTTTGTTTTTTTTTTTGCTCAACTTTATATATATTTTTTGTTTTACTCTACCATTTGGGCCTTTCATATTTTTTTATTAAAAAAATTAAAACTAATCCATTAAAGCAAAAAACAAAATGTTCTATATTTTATATAGGAACTTTGCTAAGAATATAAAAGAAGCATGTCATATTTTTAATTATTAGATTTTATTAAATAAGTGACGTCCTTGGGTTGTATGTTAGAAATTTTAAGATTGAAGTAACATATTTTAAATTTCATGGTTAAATATATTTCTTAAATGGCCTTTAAATGATTAAAATCCTAGTTCAGGTTGTGAAAGCGATTTTTTTTGATTTTGTAAGAAATACACAATCAAGATAAACTCAAAATGTAACTTTTTCATCACAAAAATAATAGTATTTTATATTAAACTTGCGTGAAAACAAATTCTAAAGAATTTTCACTGATTATCGTGAGTTAACAGTTTTTTTTCACATGAAACCCAAACAATTTAAGTTGTTTTCTATGCTGTTGCTTTAGAAAAAAACTTTCAGCGGTATTCAAAATGAAAATTTAGCATAGAGTTAACATGAGTTTTATTCATAATACTGTTGTTAAACTCATTCTAGTATTGTTGCTAAATTCCTTCTAATGTTCTGTCATCAAACGCCAAAAAAAATTCCATTCACAATAATAAAAAAGCCTTGTATTTTCAAACACAGGGTTGGTCTTAATCGGTGTGCTAAGAAATCATTTTGAATAAACTCTATTCTAACTAGCTGCTAGGCCTAAAAAACATTCTAGTTAACAGCTCGTTGTGTGTGATGTATAAGAAGCTACTAACTTTTCATTTTGAATGCGGGGGTTTGTGTTAAGATAAACTAATAGACCAACTGCGGATAATAAATCTTACAACATCATTTCTATATGAAGTTGTAGGACTTATTATTGCACGTGGGAAGCATAGCTGAATGCTAACGAATGAGTCACAGGTTGCGGATAGTGGTACGTCTCGCAGATATGCGGATAACTGCTATAGGCAGTCGCGGAAAATCAGCGGTTTCGAGACTGGAGTCTCAGAAGGTCTCCGGTTTGCGCCGGTTTTCATTTAAATTCTGAGTGTCGATGATACTCGAAATGATGTAGCGAGTGATTGACGCCATTAAATAACCAATGGCTGTTGCGGTTTTTCATCATCTTGGTGTTTCCGCGAGCGGGCGTTTGTCTTGCATCATCGTGGACGCTGTGGTGTAATGGTTAGCGCATTGTACTGATACACATAAGGTTGCGGGTTGCATCCCCAACCAAGGCAACATCAATTTATGAAAAATAATAATATGTATGAGTTTTTTCTATCCCTCGTACATATCGCAGCATCCTCCTTCGGTGTTCCCATAGCAATTAACCACACCGAAGTAAAATAGGCTTAGCCAGCAGCCCTAGCACGAGTCTCGGATGCTTTAGCCTAATAAGCTAAAAAAACCATGAAACCGAACGGCCCTACACTCATAAAAAAAGCCCGTACAAATAGTTCATAATTCTGCTAAAATAAGTTGAGAATTATGGTTTGCTAAATTTAGGTAAGCTAAATTTTACACACTGCTAAATATACAGACAATTCTAGTTAACTTGGCTAAGAAATGTGAGCTAAATTCTACAGAAACAGTACCTGATTTAACTGAAAATTTCTGCTAAAATGTCGCTTACAGTCTTGGTTTTTGGGATCTACGGATCTGTTCCGAGACAGGCCTATATTTATTTTTGGGAGTATATGTCGCTTATAAAGATTGATAAGTTCATAATATCGAATTTTTGTCCATTTTGCTCTATCTCGCTTAGTTTCCGAGATATAAGCCATTTTGTGATTATACAATAAAAAATTATGAAAATATAGCGCCATCTCTATGTGATATTGATAGCAGAGACACAAAAATATAAACTTTGGGAAATAATTGGGGTTTAAATTAGCTGAAAAATTTGTAAAATTAAGAAACATAAATTACTAAAAATTAGGATGCAAAGTTAGTTCAAATACGAATGAAAGTAATTGTTATGCTAAATGTGATTTACAAAAATATTAGTTAAATAAAAAAATCAGTTCATTTGCGCCAGAACGCGTTTAACAGACTTTTGTACTAACTTTTTTTTATAAGTGTATGTTCCTTATAGGAACAACAGGAACAAATAATAATACTAATAGAAATAAACCTGTAAGAATAACAGAAAAACTATTAAAAATTTGCAAAAATAATATGCAAAAATAAAATATTTAGCAAAAATAATATGCTAAATTCAGCAGTTTTTTCTGCAACGCCATTTACCTAATTTTTAGTAGTTTAAACTAGAATTTTTACTGTTAGTTTACGGAAAGTTCCCAGTAGCAAATGATCGAGATAGTTCTAAAAAGTACTAGTTTTTTGACTACACTGAGAGTATTATCATCACTTCAGTAATGAATTTCTTCATAGTTTCAATGAAAATTTTCACTGGAACTCGTCCATTGAAACTTTTCATAGAATCTATGAAACATTTTTCATTAAAGTCAATCTTTATGAATAGTTCATACAATTAATGAAACTCTTCATAAAATGAATAGGCCACTCCTCCAATGAATAAATCATTCAGCCAATGAAGAGCTTCATAAAATCTGTGAAGCAATTTCAAAATTGTAGGATATTTTACGGATGTACAAAATATAGCTAATGAAAGAATTCATTAAATTAAAAAGTTTCATTAAATTTTATAATAAGCTTAATTCACTTAATGAAATTTCTTATTAATGTTTCGAAAAATTAATATGATTTATAAAAAAATTTCATAGTCCAAAATTATTAATAAAAAATTAATTAAAAAAAAATAAAAATTATAAAAGTAATTCTCACAGTATGGAAATTAATGCACATCACTAAAACTCGGCCTTATTTGAGAATTAAGTGCTTAATATAAAATTCTAACTTTATGAAAAATTTTTAAAAATTAATGAAATGACGATATTTTATAAAAAAATTTAAAAAAAGCAAATACTATTGAACAATTTCATATATATAAAGAACATTTTAATTAAATTTATGAAGATCTAATTTATGAAATTCAATGAATTTTTTTAACGAAATTATGAAATTTTATGAAAGAAAAGTTATGAAAAATTTCATAATAATTAAATATTAAATACATAATGAAATTCTTCATTGAATCTACGAAAAAAATTCTATGAAATTATATCATTAATATCAGGAAGGATAATTCTTTCAGTGTAGTAAATACAGAACTAGTTCTTAAAATAATCATTTTGAACCAGTTGTGTACTAGTGAAATACGATCTATGTACAGAATGTTCAAAAAAATTACCTGAATTAAAATATGAGATTTGGAATTATTTTTTTTTTGCATTTATATTTAATACAAAATCAGAGTTTGCAAGCAAACATTTAAAATTTTTTATTGTGAGTTGAATTGAGGTGTAAACCAACTGGTGCCAAAGAGTCACTCCATAACTAGTTTAGTAAATTTCTTATAAGTAACATTATCTTCCTGTTTTTCTTCCTAAAAAAATAATCTTCAATAATTTGTGTACCTAATAGTTTCATTGAAACTATGCAGAGACTGTTTCAAAAAATTTAATTTAAGTACGGGTTTTGGTTACATTTGTTTTTTATAATAAATTCTGAGTTTGATTGTTTTCTTGTCATTAGAAATCGTAAACACAAACTATTTTAAATTTCATTTGATAAATGGATATAATTATCTCTCGTTTTATCAAAGGAAATACCTTTGTTTTTTATCTACATAATTCAGGTAGTAACCAACTGGTGCAGTACTATTTCCAAGGAGTCACTTCGGAACTGGTTCCGCATTAGTACCAGTTTCGCTCCCTATTTTCTCCTTAAAATGTTATTTCCAATGTAGTTCTACAACTAGTACCAAAGTGGGAGTTTGGCGACAATTGTCCCCATCCCTATGACATCTCCATGTTAAATTCTACAGTTGTTTGTATGGAGACGCGGTACTAGTTGCCTTGGTCAAATGAACTAGTACATAACTGGTTTTGAACTAGTTTTTTTGCTACTGGGTTCATTTTTACCAAAATAACAGGTTAATCGTGTGTTTTTCTATCTCTAAAATAAAAGCTTAATTATGGTCCGAAATAAAAAGAAAGCCTTACGACCATATTTTAGATTATTTTTCTATAACGGTTTTAAGGTTAAAGCGGAAGCCACATTGGGCTTACCTTTTTTGAATCCAGTGCCTAAAAACTTTTTCTTAAGTTTATTCATTAGCACTCAACGATGCGCAATTTAAAGCTGCTTACGGGAAAAATACAAAAAAAAATTGCGGGAAAAATCGCGCAAAAAAGTTGTTTATTTTTTTTACAAAAATTTTTTTTAAAGTACTTTTGGACCGCCAACCACAGCCTAATTTTTATGTACTTTTAAATAGCGGGTGGTGCTCTAATAGTACATCAAAACAATAATTTAGTAATTTCCCAGTAATATGTCTGTCTGTCCATCTGTTCCTGTGCGCACTTCAAGTCACAAATATTAAGATACAATACTATTTTAATGAAATTCCCCAACAAACCAAACGATATCGTTTAAAATTCGTAACGATATCATTTCGATGATAAGTTTGTCCGAGAATGATATCATTAACGACTCATAAGTGATAGGTCCTGTGAAGAAAAATGCACATTCGTTAAAGATATCGTTTTTTCATGAAATAACGATATCGTTATGATATCGAAAATATCAGGCAGCGCGATAATATTTTCGTCATATTCAAAAATTTTTGTCGTTATTTTATCACTATTCCATGAAAATTTGATATCATTAACGATATCCAAATAAACAAATATATGTGATATCTTTAACGATTAAATTTGAACAAAAATATGATTTTTTCAGAAAATTTATCGTTATTTTGAAAAATTATGATATCATTACGAGTTCATATTTTTGTATCATAAACAATAGCAATTATGATACTTAATATGAAATCGTTAATGATACTGTATCGTTTTATGGTTTATTGGGTCGGTACATTGACTTATATCAGCCCAATGACGATGCCTATTGATTTTGGTTAAGATCGGTCCATGTTTAGGTCTAGCACCCATATAAAGGCTGCACTGATTGACATGGTCCCAAGGATAGATCCTATTGATTGTAGTTAGATTCGGCTCATATTTGGGCCTTGCACCCATACACCTAAGATAAGGCAAATTTAGAATTTCTTACTGATTTTCTAGTTTTTTTTTTTATCAGTTTATAGACAAATTTTTAAATTCCGGATCCAAACAGTTGCCTTTCAACCAGACTGGTGTATCATATAATCGGCATGCCCAACTTTGATTTTTTTAATCGTTTGTTAATAAACTTGGAAATTCTAATCAGAATAGAGCACAATAAAATCACTTATAACATTTATTTAAACATATATTTGTATGAAATATTGCTTACGCAAACTTTTGCTATTTGATAGCTTACACAGATAATTTTATTGGACGAGTTTTAATAAAATTTTTCGTTAAACTGAAATTTTCTTCACAAATATTTAAATGATTTAATACGATCTAATTTGATACAATTAGATGTTCTCATTTTTCGAATATAATTACGAGTATATATAATATCAAAATTCATATAATTTTTTTTTAGTAGGGTGAATTTTTTTTATAAAATTCTATGAAAGTTGCATTAGTTTAATGAAAAGTTTTAATGGACGAATTTCATTGAATTAATGGGGAAATTCATTTTTTTTAATTCTCTCGGTGTAATAGCTATGATGCTTGCCTTTGGCTCTGGTTGGCTAGGTTAAAATTTCAGCCTATGGAAAATAATTTTTTAATTTTTTTCAATTAAGAATTAATTAAGAAGCTCCTCAGTAAAATATGTATCAGTTCCAGAACTAGTTCTACAACTAGTTCTTTAGAGCCAGTATTAGTTCTATGCTCCTTGCAGGAGTAAAAGGAACAAATATATATATATATATTAGTTCTACTTTGTTATACATGATTTTTATTTGAAATCGTCACCCTTAGAACTAGTTTTAGTGAATGGTTTGAGGAACAGGTACTAGTTCTACGGAACGGTTCTAGAACCTTTTCTTGTATGCGCGATTTTTATATGAAATTGTCGCTCTCAGAAATAGTTCGAAGAAACCATCAAGAAGCATTAATCCCTTTGCTAGATCGGTTTTAAAACGTAATATTTTTAGTCACACTAAAGAAGATTGAAGAACAATTAGTTTTGCAAAAATATGTTTTAAACGAAAAAAAGGTTCGTCCAAACTAATTTTTTAATAAAAATTTTTTATACAGATTCGTATGTGTACTAGAGAATTGCAAAATCAACTTTTTACTTGATTTAATCATACACTAAAATTCTTATTCACATTTAATCGCTCAACAATATTTCAGTGTTGAATAAAATCACTATCATGCAGCTGAACGCGTAGTTCGAATCAGTTTGAGTCATCTGTCGTTGCTGATACTGTAAACCCCCTCTTTATTGTTATCAAATTATTTTTCTTTTTTTTTTTGTTGCAATCATGAATAAACTCATTCGCGTTCATTTTTGTTTTTTCTGATTTTATTCTACATCAAAATAATCATCGTTGATTCGAACGAATATAAATGAAATGAATGGTATGAAAGCAACAAATGATTAAATCAACGATGCAAAAAAAAAAAATCACTTGGTTTGATTGATTTAAAATCAGTAATGAATATGTGTATTTGAGTATATTCGGCGCTTGAACAAAAACGAATGTTTATTCAGGTGTTGATTACGTTTTGCAATCAGCAGTTGCAGTTCTCTGATGTGTACGTACATTCATATGTTAGTTAATGGTTGTGTATCATATAGTCGGCAATTGAAAAGCAAAGTGCAAAAAAGGCAAAATTTTTGTCAGAAAAAAAACTCCATAAACCAAGTTTAAATGACATCTCAAGAACTAAGGCTTAGAATTTTTCCTATGTCAGTTAAACTTGGTTTAGTTTTGTCGGCCATTGCCTAGTTTATTAACAAAAGTTTTAATTATATTTCTTTATTGAAATAAAATCAAAGAAACCACATTTTAATCCTCTAATGCTCTTTCTTCTGATTACAATAATATAATATATAAAAATTTTAATTTATCGCTTTATTTAGGCGATATAGTACAACAAAGGTTGAAGACGTATCTTGAAACCCAGTAGTCAAATAATTTCGGTTTTTGCTGTAAATAACACTATCAATAAAATAAAATTACGTACCGAAAATTGTTGATCAATTGTTGTTATTTCAAAAGTTATGGCGATTTTCGCTTTTTGAAAATTACGAAATTTGGCGAATTTGACACTAAACATCAATAAATTATGACGAAGTTAGTTCTCCTTACTTAAAGGTAGTACCTTTAAGTATATAATCTGTGTTTCATTTCAGGAAAATCTGTTGGCTAGTTAGAGAGATATTTGTAAAACGTATCCTGGCGTTATCCTGTGATTCCTGTAATACGCCAGATCGTAAATGTATTTTTGTCAATTTTTCAAATATTTTTTTCTGTTTAAAAAAGTTAATTTTTTCAAATTTTCTAAATTTTCACTTTACATGTTTCTCGCTTGAAAACCGTTCCTTATACAAAAAAAGTTTGAAGGCAAAAAAAGTTTGAAGGCAAAAAAAGTTTGAAGGCAAAAAAAGTAGGCAGTTAAGTTTCCTATGGACATAATACAACTTGTTTAATTAAATATTGTTATTTAGCCAAAAACTATTTAAAATCTTAAGACCGCCTTTTGGCGGCCTTGGGCATTAGAGGGTTAAAGATGGTTCATATCCTAAAAACTTGGCCTTAGTTGTTAATCAGTCTTTACTAGATTAAATTTTCTGTCCAAATTCAATTTAGTTTATACCTATTTTCATAAAAAAATCACATGCATGTAAAAAAATATTGGGGTTCACTTGTTGATTTTTACAAAGTATTTACAGGTTTTTACAACAAAAAACATCGTTGGTTATTATGATATTCTCTAAGTTAAATGTGTTTGTGATTGTCCCAAAAATTTTCATATTGTATGGGGTATTTTTTTTTTTTAATTTTAGTAACACTCGAAAATCATTAAATTTGTATTTATTAATTTAGTAATAATAACCATTAATATATTATTTTGTGTGCAATTTTTTCTCTCCCTTTCACATTATTTTCATTGACTTTGAATTATCGAAAAAAAAGGTTTCGACTATAAAACATGTAATGTTTTGTTAGCCTTGGACCAGCAATCGCCCGAAATTGCCGCTGGAGTGCACTTTAATCGTTGCGATGAAGAAATCGGTGCCGGAGATCAGGTGTGCAAATAGAATTTTTATTTAGAAATTCTTAATGTTTTCTTAAGAACCTGTACAATTTTCCTATTGTAAAGAATTTAGTTGTTTTTTTTTTTAGTTTCCTATTAAACAGGCTGCCTTTTTAGATTGCCTATTAACTTTCTACAAATTTGTGTTTAAATATTTTAGTTATTTAATTTTATATATATTTTTTTGCTAATGCACACACACTTAAAAAAAGTATTTCATTGTATAAATTATATTGGCAAAAACTTGTTATTTTAAAATTTACAAACAATATTTTTATTATAAAATTAATTTGGTTTGATTTTTTTTAATTTGTGGTCAAAATTCTTTAAAAATAACAAGTTTTTCTTTATATATATTTTTTGTCCACACTTTTATTTTGGTTTTTGTTTTTGATTTGGTTCACGTAAACGAAATTGTATTTTTTCTTCAAAATTTTGTAATTCCACATTTTTGGTATTTTTTTGTAGAGATTTGGTCCAAAATTATAAACAATATTTAATATAAAACACAAAATATTTATTATATTTTTTTTATTTATTAACATTTTAACATTTTCATTTGCTATATTTTTATTTACTACTCTCAAAATAATTTTCAATTCATGGCTTATCTTTCTAATATCAAATGCTTGCTTTTTGCTTGTTTTTATTCACTAATATTTGTTTATACATTTTTGGTTTATGTTTATTTGTTTCTTATTCTATGTTTTTTAATAATTTTTTTAATAAACATTTCTATTACTACTTTTCTATAGGGTATTATGTTCGGTTATGCCACCGACGAAACTGAAGAATGCATGCCATTAACTGTTGTTTTAGCGCATAAATTAAATGAAAAAATCGCTGAATTACGTCGTTCCGGTGAATTCTGGTGGGCGCGCCCTGATTCCAAAACACAGGTAATTCATAAATTTAGAAAACATTGATTCTCATTTTTATATTATACCTCTGCTTCATAAAGGTTTTTGTAAATTTTTTTCCTTCCGTATAATAATAATGTACATAAATTTCATAAATTAAAAAAATATATTTATATATCTAAGTAGAAAAGGAACGAAGTTCCTAAACTATTTGCTTCTAAGTCAAATGTAAATACCCAGTCAGAAAAATACAGTCGGCGGAACGTTGGCAAAACGTTGGACACGACAGTACATACGTTGGCAAAACGACTGAATTTCAACGTTTACAGTAGCCTTTCAACGTCGAAATGATAACACCATTAAACGGTTATACTACTCTATTTTTCGACGTTGGCAAACCTTCGTTAATACAAAAAATACTGTACCATAAAAATGGAAAATTCATTATTTTGCTGATACTATAAATACGAAAAATGAAAGGTTTTTCTAATACCTTTTTCTAAATATTCTAAATTTTATCTATATCTATCTATATCTATGTATCTAAATCTTCTAAATAGAAATGTGATGATATTTTTCTTCAAAGTAATATTTTTAATGAAAATACCATTTTTTTGGTTTTTGTTTACCATCAAAAGAAATAGGATTGCACAATGTTAAAAATTTTAATGAAAATAATGTTGAAGTAAACATTCATTTGGTAGAATTTAAGTGTATTCTCACTAAACATCATAATGAAACAATTGCAATAACTCTTATACACAAATAATTGAATCGAATCTTAATCTCAAATAAAGTATATTTAAAAACAAACAGTTGTTAATTTAGTAATAACTCTTTTCTCGAAAATTAAAGAAGTTTAATTTTCTATTCGAAATGACAGAAAAATAGTGCGTTCATTAAACCTATCGTGGAAATTTGTACAAGTACATCAAAAAATACCGTTATACATAAAAAATACATACATACTTTTTACACAAATGGTAATTTCATAACTTTACACCATAATTTTAATAAACACATTTTGTCAAATTTTTTATACTTTCAATGTATTTGACACATTTTTGAATTTGTCCCCCTTCCTCTATTGCGTTTTATGAATGCTATCAATATAAATCACGGATAAATTATGTAAAAAATGGAACCTATCGAAAAATCTGTATGCAAACTTGTAAAATTAAAAAAAAAACTCATGCAATTTATGTAAAAACAGTACTGGCAAAGCAAGCACTGTTTTAGGTAGTACTGGCAAAACACTGGTTTTACAAAAAAATACGTGCTCTGCCAGTACTACATTTTTTTAAGCGTCGGCAATTTCTGGCTGGGTAATATAAATATTATAAGAAATAAATTGAATAGAATTGAATTGAGAAAACATTGATAAAAATTCCATTTTTTTTCATACATAATTAATTTTATAAAATGTATTCAATTAAGAAATATTTTTATGACAGTTTCAGAAAACATTAATTAAAATTCAGAAAATTTAATTGTAATTTAGAATTAATAGGGCTTTTCATATAAACTCGTATTCTACCCGTAAACTGTGTAAACCTGGTATATTTATGAGTTTAATGTCAAACTCCATACATAAAAAATATGGTTTGCATTTATACATGGTTTACAAGGAATTTACGAGTTTATATGAAAACCCCTAATTTCTTAATTCATAGTAAAGAAAGACATTAAATAATTGAATTTCAGAACATTTCAATTGATATTTTATGATTTTTAAACACAATTTTCTGAATTTAAATTGATGTTCATTGTTCTCACAAGAAAAGTATCTTATGTGATAGTCTCTGATTTTTATGAAATTCGAATATGTGATAGAAAACAGAAATCTAAAAACAACGTTTTTCATTATTTTGGCCACCTGGGCGTGTTAGAATGTAAAATAGGCGAAAGAAAAATCTACCATTTTTTTTTGGTACTTTTGTATTCGGCAGAATGTTAGAAACCTTAAAAAAGCGCTGAAACGAGCTAAAAAACACACTCAAAATAATAAGTCTGTTGGCTGAACAGAAAAATTTGTTACTTTAACAAAATTTATTCCTGTTTTTTGGCTTAAAATAAAATTTGTTGATTTTAACAAATTCTTTTGTTAAATTTAACAAATCTAATTTTAAGTAAGAAATTAGTAAAACTACAATTTTATTTGTAATCATACTGAGTCGTAACATTTGTTTAAATTAAGGTCTCGGGACCCTCCCCGGGCCTAGTCCATACCATATAAAGTCATGTAAGGGCACTCCAAAGGAGCAAACATTTTGTCCGTTTTGCTCTCGCTTAATTTTCAAGATATGGGCCATTTTATGAAGTGCAAAATTTTTATTAAAAATTTCCGAGGGTCCAAGGTCCCGCCAAGGTCCATTTTTGGATAGAGATAACCCCTTTCGCTGGGGCATTGTTCGGTTGGAGGTAGTCGAAATTTTCATCAATTTTGCTCTATCTCTCTTTGTTTTCGAGATATGGGCCATTGCAAAAAATCGGGATGGAAAGAAATAGCGCAATATTTAAAACTTCGCATACATTGGTGGCGCCATCTACTGGGTAATAACAATAACATGAAAATATTATATTTTAACAATAAATTTTGTCAAAACTAACGAATGGATTCTTAAAAATTAGTTTTAAATAATTTTGAAAATTAACACTCAAAATTAGTTAAAGTTCTGAGGATTTTTAGTATTGTGTTAAATGAAGATAACTAAAATCTTTGCTTAAATCAGTGTTTCAGCTAAAAATTTGTTAAAAATTCGTCAAATCGATTTGAAACCAGTTTGACAGATTTTTCTACTGACGTGTTATTTTAAGTGCACTATTTTTGGAAAATATAAATTTATTTCACATTTTTATTTACTTGAACATGTTTAAGGTTGAAAAAAGTTGTTGATTTTTTCAATAAAAATTTAAAACAAAAATCACTTCTTAGAACAATTTTAGATTATTTTTATGTAAATTTGAGAAAAATTCATGAAAAGGTCCCAACAAACAATTCGATCCGTTTACATAGTTTTCAGTCCGTCATCAACGGAATCCAACTCCGTTTACTTACCGTTTTCTGGGTACGTATACGGATCAGAAAACGGAACTTAAGTAACATCGAAATTGATGGGAATCCGTTGAAAGTCCGTCAATATCTGACCGATTACGGAATGATTCGTTTTTAGAATGACGGTCCGTATCCGATTATCACATGAGATACCTTCCTTGTCAGTAAAGTACAAATGACAGGTATAACCAGGGCTAGCAATTTCATGTAAATACATGTTTGTTATCGTTATCTTGATAACAGCATAAATTTAATACCTTTGCAAACCAACAAATTTGCAATAAAATGGCGTCGATTTGTTAATGCATAGTGTTCCAAATTTTGCTTTAAATTAGAGATGGGCACGTGAGTGGATTTTGACTCACACTCACTCACGCTCACGAAAGAAAAATTTTAATCACGCACAATCACTCACGAATTTTTATTTTCTACTCACAATCACTCACGTTCACGTGAGAAAATTCGGATTTTACTTACAATCACGCGTGATTCACGTGAGTCACGCAAATTCACGAAATAAAATCTTACCGGAAAAATTAAAATGCTAAAATTAAGATAAATTGTGAATTTTAAACTATAAATTGCTATGAACATTAGTGTTATTACTTTTTGATTTTTTTTGCAAATATAAAATTTTACATGCCCTAGCCAAAAAGGCGATAAAAAATATTAAGAAACCCAATCTTACTTTTTCGATACTGCCAAAAAAGTTCCCGTACCAAAAGGTTTGAAATTTGGTCTATATTGTTTTAGTTTAATTAAAATATTTCTCCGAAGTTTTAAACAAATGAAACTTAAACGATGCGTATTAAAAGCTATTTATGGTAAAAATTACGAAACCTTTTTGGAGGGACTTTTGGATACATATTTTGTCATTTATAATAATTCTTGTAATAATTCGTTATGTAAATTATGCAAAATCCCCGAGGAAAAATTTTTTTAGAAATTGCATTTGGTGCGAAAGGTTTTTTTTTTTGCCAAAATGACCCGCAAACACGATTTTTATTATTAATTTAGTATTGGTAAAATAAGTAAAATTTTTGTTAAAAATGAGTTATAACCCTAATAAACATGCAATTTTGATACTTATTTTGTGTTTTAAAGATTCAGAAATAGAAAATCAGCAAAATAAATGACATATTTATTAAAAGCCGAAAAATAAAATTTGGTAAAATTCAACTCACGCACACTCACTCACGCAAAAATCGGACTCACGCATACTCACTCACGAAGAAATTTTTTCTACTCACGTGCCCATCTCTACTTTGAATGCATATTAAGCTAAAAATTCATGTTTTTAGGCATACTTTTTGATATTTTACTAAAAATTATGTTCAATTTATAACTTTTATAATTTTTTTTTTAATTTATGAATAGGAGAAGTGCGACACATTCTTTAAAACAATAAATTTTTACTGTGACAAAAAAAATTACATTTCGTATACACTTGATCCCTGGGATTAAGTCGCTAAATTATAGGTTCAGCCACTCAGATTTTAATTCTTTCATATTTTTGTTTTAGATCACCTGCGAATATCTGTTTGATCAAGGTGCTGCTGTACCCAAACGTGTCCACACCATTGTCGTATCCTTGCAACACTCAGAAAAAATCTCCCTCGAAGATTTACGTTTGGAAGTTATGAGAAAGGTTATTGAAGTAGTCATTCCCGCCAAATATTTAGATGCCAATACCGTTGTACATATTAACCCATGCGGTTTATTCGTTATCGGTGGTCCCATGGGTGATGCCGGTTTAACTGGTCGTAAAATTATTGTCGATACCTATGGTGGTTGGGGGGCACATGGTGGTGGTGCCTTTTCGGGTAAAGATTATACTAAAGTAGATAGATCAGCAGCTTATGCCGCACGTTGGGTAGCAAAATCTTTAGTTAAGGCTGGTTTGTGTAAACGGTGTTTAGTTCAAGTATCATATGCTATTGGTTTGGCAGAACCTCTCTCCATAGCAGTCTTCGATTATGGCACCTCACATAAGACACAAAAGGAATTATTGGCAATTATTAAAAAGAATTTCGATTTGAGACCTGGCATGATTGTTAAGTAAGTTTTTACAAAATAATTTTCCTTTTAGTTAAAAAAAACTCATTTAATTTTTGTTTTCCTTTACAGGGATCTCAACTTAAAACATCCCATTTACCAGCGCACAAGTACTTATGGACATTTCGGTCGTGACGGTTTCGCTTGGGAGCAGGCTAAAACTTTGCAAAACAATTGACTAGACGCTGATTTACAGCAGCTGCCTCAGCCACCGTGTGCTAAAAAGTGTAAAACTGCGTAATTTTTAGTTTTAAATTTTAATAATATTTTTCTAATTTTTATTTTAAATATTATTTTTATTTTTTATTTTTGTTTGCAAAAGAAGAAAAAAATTAGCTGAAAATTAAGCATAAAGCCCCCCCATACATTTGCAATATTATGTTCAATATAATGGCACAGTATTTTTTTTCGTTTTGCCACACACCAAACAATAAATTGCAACATATATGTAACAAAAGATCGCCACAACATTTTATGCATTATGTATATGATTTCAACATGCACACAAACATAAACAGAGCAAATTTAAATTGCAGTGTTGCCAATAGATTATGCAATATTTCAAGTTGTCCAATAAAAATCAAAAGTGTTTTGCTTCACTACATAATATTGCTCAACCTTCAATTTAATACATACACGCTCAATATGCTTGCACCACTTGGAAATTTGTGCCATAATATTGCAAATGTATGGCCCGCTTAAAACAAACAAAAATATTTCAAAAAATTTTACCACCATCATAAAACAAATCTGGAAAGAGCCAAAATTTTCATTTATGTTGAAAAGGCATTTCAATTTCTCTTTTTAAACTTTTTCGCTATTATTTTTTTTAACATAATTTAAATTTAGTTTTAGTTGCCAAAAATTAAAAAATATCAAGAATTAAAAAACTGCAAAAGCAAACATTAAGTAAAATTTTAAAGAGAGAAAAAAATACATTTTATTAAAACAAAAATAGACATAAAAGTGAACATACGGCAAAAACTTAGCTATTTAACACAATAGTAAAATTTTTTCCTTAATTTAATAAAAAAAAATGTTCTTAATTAAGTGTCCGACCGAACTCACTTTTTTTAAGGCCAAGGACGAACTTGGCCAATATTACAAATTTCGGCCGAAGCTAAAGCCGAACAGTTTAATATTTTAATAAAAAGCTAAATTTTTGCTGTTTACAATTTGATAACTATTTTGTTTAAGTTCGAAAATATTTTTAAATATTTCAAAAATGCAAAAACTTAAAAAAAATTGTATTTTTAGCTCGTAAAATAAAAATGAGGTTAAATATGTGCAGGTTCATATGTTACTATGCTAAATTAAAGAGCTTAATATTAGAAAATATTAATTTATATAAATGTTCGTTGTTGGCCGAATATTACTTTTTGGCCGGGCTCCAAATGCTCGGTCGGGCACTAATAATTAATCCACTTGTCCCTCACGTTCCTTTTTCGTATCAAACGTAGAGCTCACAAATACAACGAAACAGCATATTTTTAATTTATTTTATTTAACTAAAAATTTAATTTTTTATACTTTTTATGTTTTGAAAATTTACAATAAGAACTACTGTAATTTTGTAAGGAGAATATGTAATCGTTACAAAATGTTGTAAGCCTCCCCTAAACCATGCTGTTTGTTTGTAACCATCTTTCGTATTTGTTTTATTTTTCTAATACTACACTGTTCTCTATACTACCTAATATTATTCAGAATATTAAATATAAACACCATGTATTTTGTATTAAGTCCTTTTCTCCTTTTAAGTAAATCAAGAAATCAAGAAAAAAAATCAACATCAATATTAAGTAAAAACTACAACACTCTACTTTATGATGTTGCGTGAAAAAATTGTATTTTAAACGCGAAATTTACATATAAATTAAAAAAGTATACATAAATGTAAAGTTTGAAAACATCAAAATTATATCCAAAAATAAATTTCAAAAATTTAAAAAAAAAACAAATAAATAATTCTAATAGTTTTACTCTTTATGTGACGTTACTCAAATTAAGAAAATTTGACATACACCTCTTCAATGCTCACTCTACAAATTCAAACATTCAATTAAATATAATAATACTACCTCAGTTTAAAAATTATTTTGACTTTTCTATATGAGATTTAAACTAATTTTGAAAAAGACGTACCTAGTATAAAATTTAAATCAGATGTGATTTAATTTTTAAAAAACGCCTCCTAGAGCAAGGGTTTCCAAATTGTCGTTTGATTACACTGTACAACAAAATCAATTTTTTTCCCAAAATAACAAGGTTCTGACAACTGATTCTGGTAGAGGGGGCAGAAAAAAAAGTACAAGTGTATCGGCGTTTTAAAAGTTTACATCTGGACCTATGTTTTTTGGGGGTTAAAGTTTTCCCCCCTTTGCAAATGTTTATTGTGAATCGGCATAGGAAACTACCCAGTCAGAAAAATACAAACGGGAAAGCGATGGCAAAGCACTTTAAGAGGTGGTATAAGCACTGGCAAAAAGTGCTTTCCCATTCCCAAAATGATAACATCATTAGACAAAAGGACCGGCTGTTCAAAAAGCGCCGGAGAAACAAAATTTTTGAACGTTGGCAAAACGCTGGCAAAACCAATAAATATGTGGTCTGGAAATATATTCTCCAAAATAAAATTTAAAAAAAGTTCATATGTATTTTTTGGTCCTGCCGTGATTTGAACCCAGGCCGTCAGATTAGCAGACGATTGCTCTACCCACTGAGCTAACGAGACAATACTTAATGGTTAAATACATAAATGAGTGATAATAGCTGGACAACTACTGGCTTTGCTAAAATGCTACCACTGGCAAACAGTTTTTTGGAATTAATATGCCAGCGTTGGGAAAGCAAAAAAAAAGTTGGTCTTAAAGAAGCTTTCCCACAAACAAAAAAATTGATTTTATAAAACCAAAAAAATTTTAATTAAAAAAAAAATAAAAATTTTTGCTTGCAACCGGATTTGAACTCGGATCCTCCTGACTACAAACCTTTTTTTAACGAATCCTCAGCATTTTTATAAAATCATTGCTCTACCAGTGAATTGGTTTTTGTACCACTGGTAGCATTGGCTAGGTAGGACTGGATAAACACTGGTTTCAAACCTTGGCAAATCACTCTAAGACCATTCTTCGCCAGTGGTTTTTTTTTATAAAACACCGAAATTTTTGTAAAACTAATACTGGAAAAACGCCTTTTGCAAACGCTGGGAAAGCGTCCCAAATGAGTGTTCTCCCAGTCATTTATTTTCAACACCGTGGTTACCCAGTGGTATGCCAGTGCTTGTTTTTTTGTACCAATGGCGATTTCTGATTGGGTATGTGAATATTCCATTTTAGGTATAGGATGTGTTCAGCGTTAGTTATTTTAAACACTACGAAGAACATTTTTGTGGAACATTTTAACTCTCTAACTCTTCAATTAAAGTGACCTATTTGGCTTCTTTTTAAAAAGGGAAAAAAAAGACCCATAAGTTGAAGAGTTAGGGGATTAAAATGTTACGCAAAAACATTTGTCATGAACTTCTACTATAATTCTCTGAAGACATCAAAGTTGAAAATTTAACTTAAATGCCAGAAATAAGTCAAAACTTAAAATGTGTTTAACCCTCTAATGCTCTTTCTTCTGATTACAATAATATTTAAACCATATATTTGGCGTTAAAAATCTACTATGGAACAAATATTAAAATTTTAATTTATCGCTTTATTTAGGCGATATAGCACAACAAAGTTTGAAGACGTATCTTGAAACCCAGTAGTCAAATAATTTCGGTTTTTGCTGTAAATAACACTATCAATAAAATAAAATTACGTACCGAAAATTGTTGACCAATTGTTGTTATTTCAAAAGTTAAGGCGATTTTAGCTTTTTGAAAATTACGAAATTTGGCGAATTTGGCACTAAACGTCAATAAATTTTGACGAAATTAGTTGTGCTACTACCTCTGAGTATATAATCTGTGTTTAATTTCTGTTAGCTAGTTTTTGAGTTAGAGAGATATTTGTAAAACATATCCTGGCGTTATCCTGTGAGTCCTGGAGAAAATTTTTTAACTGATTTTACAATTAGAGGCTCTAAACTAGCTTTGTTATCATCGGTAATGTACGCCAGATCGTAAATGTATTTTTGGCAATTTTTAAAATATTTTTCATTGTTTTAAAAAGTTAATTTTTTCAAAAATTCTAAATTTTCACTTTACATGCTTCTCGTTTGAAAACCGTTCCTTATACAAAAAAAGTTTGAAAGCAAAAAAAGTAGGAAGTTAAGTTTTCTATGGATATAATACAACTTGTTTAATAAAATATTGTTATTTAGCCAAAAACTATTTAAAATCTTAAGACCGCCAAAAGGCGGCCTTGGGCATTAGAGGGTTAAGCGTTAATTTCGTATTTTTTATAAAGGCTGGTCCAACCATAATGTACGATGTTAATTGTGAGTCACACCTTAACGTCAAGGTTTTTGCCCAACTTAATTTGACATTTTTTTGTTTCAGTGTTTGACAAATTCAACCATGGAGAGGAACACAATTGAGCAGCGCGTTAAGATTGTTGAAGCCTTTTACGAAAATGGGCGTTCAAATCAAAATGCATTTCGTGCACTTCACTGGTCAGCTTAATCGACCACATGATTGTGTCCACAATCGGGAGAATTTTGGGCAAATTTCAGCAAACCGGGTCTGTAGGAAATGTGAAAACACCTGTGTGCATGCTCGCCTAGTTCATTCTGCGGAAAACATTGCTTTTATTAGCGATAGTGTGTCATAATAGCCTCGACCTCGACTCGTCGTCGGCATTCGTTATCCCGATATGATAACGGATGGCCAGAAATTGAGGATATGGACCTTGACGATATGTGCTTCCAACAGGATGGTGCCACTTCCCACATAGCCAACGAAACAATGGCTCATTGCCCGAGAAATTCAATGGCCGTGTTATCTCACGCCGTGGCGAGCATTTGGCCGATATTTTGTTTCACGCATAATTGTCATAGATCCTTCTATTATAATAAAAATTATTAAGATAATTCTCTGAAAACTTTTTGTTTTATTTACAATTAACTTCGTGCATTTTGGACCACCCTGTATTTTTTTTAATATAAAAAATAATAAGTGGGCCCGTGAAAATGTCTCCAGGTGTCCGTCGAGTTGGTAGGAACTCTGTAACAGGGCTGGTAGGAACTCTGTAACAGAGCTACTGAAATTGTCTTAAATCTACTGAAATTTAAGACAATTTGAAAAAAATCGCAGTGGTTATTTTATACAAGAAATACAGTTCCCAGTTTTCATTAAAGAATTTTATTTACAATCTATTTTACAATGATGAAATTCATAGTTCATACTAGAAGTCAGTATGAATGTTTTGCAAAACATTCACAAAACATTTTACGTGTGTTTCTTTACTTTTTGGGAAAAGTTCGGTAAAATAGCTGTGTTCGGGTACTCAACATTGGGATCCCGCGGGATCCCAATTTTACCAAAAAGCGTTTTATTACTACACAATTGAGTAACTGAGAGCTGTCATGAGAGAGTAATATTCTTGTTCTTCTTGCACGAGAAAGCCCAGACTTTTTTTTCGTGTAAATTTGGGTAAATTGTTTTAATCAGCTGTTATATCATCAGTTGGGTGCAACTAGTTCAATTGAACTCTTCACTGATTTGAACCTAAGACCTAGTTCACAACTAATAGCTCTTTTAGTTCAATCGATCATTTCATTCATTCAGAAAATATGTTTATCATTTACAAAAATTAGTATAATAGTTGCAAAAGCCTATCGGTGATTTTACAACTCCATAAAATTACCGACAATTTTGTGAAGACGCTTGTTTAAATGTGTTAAAGAGTTAAATATGTAAATAAATCGAAGCTTTTGTTTAATATTAAAATCTTTTCCAAATTTAATAAACTATGTATTCCTTTTTGTAAATAGAAATGCCTAAAAAGGAAATTTTTATTAAATTTTTGATTTAAAAAGGGGTTTAACTAGAAAAGCTATCTAGATTTTTACAACAAATTGAACAAGAACTAAAAAGAGCGCTCACCAAACCGAACTATAATGCACAAATCTATTGACATTTGTTTTTCGGGCTTCAAATGTGGTTTTTCGCGTTCGTTTACTTTTGTGCATTTTTGTTATTTCGGGAGAGTATTTCTTGTTAACTCTCATTTTACCGAACTTTACCCAAAAAGTAAAGAAACAGAGCTAATGAGAGTTAACAAGAAATACTCTCACGAAGTGACAAAAATGCCCAAAAGTAAACGAACGCGAAAAACCATATTTGAAGCCCGAAAAACAAACGTCAATAGATTTGTGCATTATAGTTTGATTTGGTGAGCGCTCTTTCTAGTTCTTGTTCAATTTGTTGTAAAAATCTAGATAGCTTTTCTAGTTAAACCGCTTTTTAAATAAAAAATTTAAAAAAAATTTCCTTCTCAGGCATTTTTATATACAAAAAGGAATACATAGTTTATTAAAGCTGGAAAAAATTTTAATGTTAAAAAAAAGGTTCGATTTATTTACATATTTATCTTTAACATATTTAAACAAGCGTCTTCAAAAAATTGTCGATAATTTTATGGAGTTGTAACATTACCGATATGCCTTTCCAACTTTTACGCTAAATTTTGTAAATGATACACATGTTTTTCTGAATGAATAAAATGAGCGATTGAACTAAGAGAGCTATTAGTTGTGAACTAGGTCTTTGGTTCAAATAAGTGAATAGTTCAATTGAACTAGTTGAATCCAACAGATGATATAGCAGCTGATAAAAACAATTTACCCAAACTTACACGAAAAAAAAAAGTTTGGGCTTCTTCTGGCAAGAAGAACAAGAATATTACTCTCTCATGACAGCTCTCATTTACCCAATTGTGTAGTAAGAAAACGCTTTTTGGTAAAATTGGGATCCCGCGGAACCGAACACAGCTTTTCTTATACAACACCAATTTTTTTTGTTTTTTCAAAACATTTCATTTAAATAAAATCCACAATTGGGCAAGTCTAAATGGTTTGTGCATAAACCCAAGGAAATCAAAATGCATCTTTTTATCAAGAAATAATAAAAACAGACTTGAAAATAACGTCTCTGTGCTAATAAATAACCCTACAATCGATTTTGTTCCATCATAATCAAATCTAGGAATAGGGTTGCCACATGGCCTTGAATGGCCTTGATTGTCAAGTTAATTTAAGTCTTGTCAAGTGCCAAGGTCAAATTTATTTTGTCAAGTTAAATTGAATTTTTGTCGTATCAGTAGTTAAAAAAACATGTAAAATTACAAAACTGATGAAATTTATTAGTGTTTTAATTTGTTTGAGTAGCATGTATTTCTAAACAATAAGAAAAGAAATATGAAGTCTGCAGGAAGTCGTTGAAATTTTCAAACTTTAGGCCAAAAAAAATATATAAATTTTTCGTAATTCTCGCAATTCCATTTTAAAATTTTAGCATATTTTCTTTTCTGAAACGTAAAAAACCAAAACTTTTTTTTCATAAATGTATTAAATTGATGATATATTATCAAAATAAAATGGCGCTAAAGGTATATCTTTGGTTTTGAGAGCGTGAGTAGACGTGGGACAAGAAAAACCTTAAGTGCTATTTTATTTTGATTATATATTATCCATTTAATAAATTTATAAAAAAAGTTATGGGTTTTTACTTTTCAGAAAAAAAATATGTTAAAATTTCAAATTGACCATTCGAAAACTATGGAAAGTTTATATATTTTTTTGGCCTAAAGTTTGAAAATGTCAACTACTTCTTGCAGACTTCATCTTTTTCTTCTTATTATACAGGAATAATGCTACAAAAAAAAATAAAACATTAATCAATTTCGTAAGTTTTGTAATTTTACGTTTTTTTTTTATTTGGTCTACCCATATGTCCAAACTTCAAAGGGTGGTAGCACTATCGAATTTGTCCCCGAAAATTCCAAGAAAAAAACAGAAATTTTTTTATGAATCTTAATAAAATGGCGAGTGTAGTCAAAAATTATAAATTTTTGTATTAAGAATGACCCTACTGCACACATATGCACATTAAATTTTTTTTATTGTCAAGTTTTTTTTTTTAAATCAAGTTATTTTTGCGAAGTGTCAAGTTATTAGACTTTTGCGATGTGGCAACCCTATCTAGGAATAACGTCGAGCTTTATTGGAAAAATCACATAAATATTTCGGCTGGAAAAGTTCATTGGATGTTAAGAAACCTGTGGGCTGTTAAAGCGTCGACGCCCTTTAAAATACGTATGCTCCTGTCAAAAACATATCTAATACCTATTTTGCTGTATGGATGTGAAATATTTGCAAATTATGACACCACTGATTACGATCGACTTCGAGTCACATATAATAATATAGCCAGATATGTATTTAATCGCAGTAGAAGGGATAATATATCATCGTTCACATATCATTTGCATAATATTTGTTTTAAAGACTTACTAAAGTATAAAAGCCTTTTGATGATGCATAAGCTGATATATTCAAAGGAACCTGAATATCTCTATAGAAGAATTACTTTTCCCAAATCTCCACGTGGAAGAGGCCTGATCTCACAAAAATATAAATATGCATTATCTACAAGACTATTTTTTAATTACACAATCGGTCTTTGGAACGACTTACCATCAAATATTCAATTGGTTAGCAACATATTACGCTTTAAAATGGAACTTTTAAATTTGTTTAAAATGTATTAAATGTTTTTCAATTTTATAATGTTTATTTTAATTTATATGTTTGTGTAATTTAAATTTCGCTATGTTTATTATTAAGATTTTTATTTATAATTAATTTCAATTTATAAATTGTATTTAAATTTGACAAAATATTAACTTGAAAATTTTACGTGCTATCACTGTAATTTAAAAGAGATTTATTCTTGTTGTGATAGTTTGAATCCATAAACTAAACTAAAAAAAAAAAAAAAAAAAAAAACGGGGAATATTACCTAAGAGCTATGTAATTATACAACTAGATAATTTTTAAGTTAGTTTTACAAAGTTATAGTAAAATATGCACAAGTTTTTGTAAAATATATACAATCCGTGCAAAATATATACATGTGTAGTGGAAAATATCCGAAAAATTACATATATTTTGCTAGAAAATTGTAAAACTTACTTCGAACTTTTGTAGTTGTATAATTACATAGCACTTAGATAAAGTTACACCTGTTTTTTTCTGCGTGTAGCGGACAAAATTAAATAACTTTCGTTACTAAATATATCGACCCAAAGTGATATTTATGTGGTAAACATGAGTTGCAAAGTTGTTCGAAATTTTTTTGTCTAAAAACTTGTTGATATGTTTAGTATACACTAAAATGAACTGATATGGCAGTTATTTTAACTATAATTTCAGTTCAAAATTACTGCAGTTGTAGTTTATTCAACTCTTATATATTTTACCGACATAACACTCTGAGTGTACAATTTAACAGATTTTTCAAAATGCCATTCATTTGATACCCAATTTGTATACATTTCTTTGGAACAAACATCAAAAAAAGGAAATCGGGACATTTTCATGCCCATGTCAAAGGCAGGCACCACAACCACTAGGCTACAATTATTAATAGTTTGCGTAAACAATATTGCATACGAGTATACAATACACATACATATGTTTAGAAAAATGCAACAGTGATTTTACTGTGTTCTATTCTGATTGGAAAAATGTAACATTTTAAGGGGTGAGGGCAACATTTTTAAAATGTTGCCTTTTAGGGGGTAATTTTCTAAAACACTTCGGTGAAGTGTTGCGTTATTTCTATAGAAATTGTTTTTGTTACAAAAACAATTTACATTGAAAGTTCCCTTCACTTCACCCAAGTGTTTTACGAAATTAGGTACATAACAAGGCAACATTTTTTTCCAGAAAAGAAAACGCCATTAGATTTATTGATATCTATAATGTGGCACTTCATCGCACTGAATATGCGCTTAATAGTACATTAACACGTACGTTTAATCATATAAATGAAATCAATTTTAAGCTACAAGAAAATCGGGAGTCTAAATCATATATAGAGTTTTGCACGTCTAAGAATAAATTTAAGTTATTTCTGAATACAGTTTTAAAATAATGTAGCGCTCTATTATTTAATATATGTATATAATTAGTATATCTATATTATATTTTTAATTTAATCAGTCTGTGAGGAATTTTTATTTCCATAGACTGAATAAATGAAATGAAATAGTAATGTCGTTTACGGTTTTCTATAAGTGCACTTTTCAGCTACAGCACGTTACAGTTACAGCAGATTTACGTTTACGGTCTCATAATCCGCCCTTAAGTATACTAGTTTTCAACAACTTTTTTTTTTTGCTGTAATTGAAGTTTTAGGAAATATATTAGTTATCTTTTTTTTTAGCACTAACCTAATTTTCAACCAATGTTTTATTAATTGATTTTGCTACCAAAATTGTAGTGGTAAACGCATTTATAGTGCGGCCAACAACCAGACAAACGAAATGTAGATGTTGCAGATGTAGTGCGGACAAAGAAAATGACTGGTGTAGGGTATTATATAGTCGGGATGCCCGACTTTAACTTTTGTACTCGTTTTTTAATTTTTTTTTATTTTATTAATTTCTTTTTTTTAATATTTATAATTAATTTGTTTAAATTCAATATTCTTTTAATTTTTCATTTATTAAAAATGTATATGTATATTAGTGTTATGACTTTTTAATTTTTTTTTGTAAATATAAAATTTTACATTCCCTAGCCAAAAAGGCCATAAAAGAATATTAAAAAACGCAATCTTACTTTTTCGCTGCTGTCAAAAAAGTTCCCGCACCAAAAGGGTTGACATTTGGTCTATATTTTTATAATTTAGTTAAAATATTTCTCCGAAGTTTTAAACAAATGAGAGCTAAACGATGCATATTAAAAGCTATTTAATGTAAAAATTACGAAACCTTTTTGGAGGGACTTTTGGATACATTTTTTGTCATTTACAATAATTCTTGTAACAACTCGTTATGTATATTAAACAAAATCCCCGAGCAAAAAATTGTTTTTAAAAATTGCGTTTGTTGCGGTAGGTGTTTTTGCCAAAATGACCCGTAAACACGATTTATATTATTAACTAAGTATTGTCAATCACGTGGTGATAGGTATAATTTTTGTTAAAAATGAGTCATAACCCTAATGTATATATAAAAAATGAAGAGAAATTGCTTTTTATGCACCTGTGAAAATAGTGCTGAAAACAGTATTGAATTGCAGTGCACCTTTTACACTTGTTAAAAAGTACTTTTATTGAAGAGAATAAAGCATAATATCTCGCAATGACAAAGTGGTGTTTTTATGCAGTCAACTTTCATTTCAAAGAACAGCTCAACGGTAGAGAGCTAGACTGGTAATCATAAGTTCGATACCCGGTGGCGGCAATAAAAAGCTTTTATAAAATAAAAAAAAAATATAATTTTTTTGCTGGGATATACAACATTTTAGTTTACAAGTAGTTATTGCATAGCTTTTCTGAATGGATTTCAATGTAGGAACTATTCGCCAAGTTTGTTCTCTGTTAAAAGAAAACGGTTTCTTATTATTGCTTCTTGATTTAGGTTCTTAGTTCAATACTTTGTATTTTTGTTTTAAAAAATAGCAATATTACTTACAATAAAACCAAAACTGGTACTATAAACTGTTTCTTTTACTAGTACACAAGGTCGCTTTAAAACTGGTTAAATTTAATTAAACTCAAAGAAATGGAAAGTTTTTGTTAAACGATTTATGCATTATATTAAATTTTAGTTCAAAGTTAATCTTCATAATTTTTTTTGTAACTAAAACAATCATGGCAATACATAAAATATTTAGTGATGTACATTTTTAAATTTAAAACTAGAATAAACCAAGGTTGGCAGGCAATACCGAAAAAATACCATTATCGATTCGAAACACCTTTCAATTAACTACCGTTACCCTTAAAATACTGCTACGGAAATAGCCAAAATGTCGTTATACTTGAAAACCGATACCGAAATAAGTGCAATATCGATACCCTTAAAATACCATTAACGAAATGAGTGAAATACCGCTACCGTTATTTTTAATTCTCTGCTTTTGGTAATCGCAGGTGGTATGTAGTATTTTACATATCGGCGACCGGCCTGCAAAATGTCACATGTGTTTTTTAATAGATTTTCAGGAGAGTGAAAAAAATGTTACAAAATCTACTTTTAAGATATTTTATTGGCATCATATGCCTTATGATGATTTTACTAAATGAGGTCGTGAATCATTAAAGCATATGATGCAAATAAAATATCTTAAAAGTAGATTTTGAAACAGGTTTTTCGCTCTCCTGAAAATCTATTAAAAAACACATGTGACATTTTGCAGGCCGGTCGACGATATATTACATTACGTTTTCATGTTAGTTTGTATTTTGCAAAAAAAAATTGCGGTATGCAACGAATTGACTAACTATCGTTATCCTCAAAGTAACGTTGACGTACTATCTAAAATTCCGTCATCATTAAACTACCGGTACCGAAATACCGTTATACTTAAAACACCGTTACCGAAATAACTGAAATACCATTATCTTTAAAATACAGGTATGTACCGAAATATATGAATTAGCGTTACCCTTAAAACACCGTTACCGAAATACTTTCAATTGCCTTACCCTTGCCGATAACCGCATAGTTTCGCTTACCAACCATGGAATAAACTAATAAAAACTGATATTAAATGTTACAAATTTTCTCAATTTAATTAAGCTCAGCTTTGACTTGTTTCATATCTTCCTTCATGTTGATTTCTGGACATCTGATGATCGATCCTTCTTTTACATTGTTCACGATATTTCTTATTAAACAAATATATTATTGATATTTCTATAATACAGATTACAAAAAATATCAATCTAACAATAGCTTGAAAATCTCTTATCGGTCCCAGAAGCATGTTGATGTTCTTTTGAGCTGTTAAGTTATATGACTGTTTTTATTGGGTTTGAAGACAATCCTTTAAATACTAATTAAAACAAAAGCAGTTAAGTATTTAATAATTTTGTTTATCTTATTATTGTATTTAGCTTGCATTTTGTGGTGAAATTATCCTTAGAAAACTAATTAAATCAAATATTTTTTTTTTTTTTTGGGAAAAGTCTAATTGGGAAGTGGAAAAACAGTAATAAATCAGATAAAGAATATGAGATATGTATAACATCTCTAGCAACTGAAGTCTTCCGACACGTACACGCAGATCTTGGATGCACTTAGAGAATTATATCGGTAAAATTAAGTGCAATTGCATTTAAAAAAATGTACACTGAATATATATTTAAAATTAACTGATATTGCAATTATTTTCACTATTGCAATTGAAAAAATAGCAATTGTAGTTAGTTCAAATGAAATTGCAGTGTACACCTTTTTAACTGCAAATTCAGTTAATTTTACCGACATAATTTTCTGAGTGTATATTGTAGAGGAGAACATTTTAGGGGACATGTGATTTATTGGCTGCCCGGTGTCATATAAAAGGGTTAAAAATGGGATGACAAATTCTCGCATTTTTTCTTTCTTCCGTTTCTTTTGTTATATTTTAAAGAAGCTATCTATATACAGAGATGCCAACTTTGTCATAGCAAAAAGCGCGAAATATCAATAATAATAAAAAAAACACATCGTGAACAATGTAAAAGAAGGAACCACTCATCGTCAAGTGTTCACAAATCAACATGAAGCAAAACAAAGCAAAAGATAAGCTTAAATTGAGGAAATTTATTATTTTTTATTATATGCTTCAGTTGCCAAATCGATTAACTCCATATAGGAAAATGAATAAGGGGGTAATTTTCTAAACCACTTCGGTGAAGTGTTGCGTTATTTCTATAGAAATTGTTTTTGTTACAACAACAATTTACATTGAAAGTTCCCTTCACTTCACCCAAGTGTTTTACGAAATTAGGTAGTAAGTCTCAATGAAAAAAATAGGAAAATATTACATATTGTTTTTTAAATTTCCTGTTAAATTAAAAAATCAAATAAATGATGTATTAATACTTATTCAGTGTGTTCGATTACTCGAAATTCTTACTACTTTTACTACAATAGGAAAGTTTTGTTTACTTTTTGTATTGAATTTTTCCAGCTGTAGTAAAAGTAATGATTTGTAGTAAGTAAACGAACACGCTTATTATCAGAGAAATTTGTTTTGAATATTATACAGTTAGGAGTCAGTAAAATGTTTTGAAATTAAAGTTTTATAAAATTCTGAAAGTGGAGTTAATTTATTTGGCAAGTGAGCATTCATATTTAGATCCAGTTTTATAGCCAAAACTAAGAACGAGTTTTCTTAAAAATTTAGGTAAGTCAGAAATTTTGACTATAAATATTAGTTTTTAATAGTTTATTTCAGTTTTAAGTTTTAAAACTATAAATACAATAGCCCTATTCACAATCCTGTGCATTCATTGGCGGACTAAGGCCGGTATGGGGTGGGCTAAGCCCACCCTAGACTGATTTTTGCCCACCCCAGAATTTAAAAAAATCTACCTACAATTCTTTTATCTATGGCAAAAAGTATCACAATATTACTTTTTTTTTAATATCAATTAATCCTGTGTTTTTGGTTTTGGAAAATGTCTACTAGTTTCCTAGGCAGATAATTTGTTGAAACCTAAAGGCCAGTTCTATAGTCACAACTGAGATCGATTTTTGTTTTAAATATTTCTTAAATAAGAAATGTTGTTTGAAAAATTCTTACCTAAGAAATATTTAAGAAACAAATCGATCTTAGTTCTGATTATAAAATTGACTATGAGTTTTTCTTTAAGAAAAATTATTAGAATCGCAGTTGTTCAATAATAGATAAATAACGCAGAATCTTTTTTGGTTAGTTAAATAATAGCTTGGAATACATTCCTTGTACGAGGTTTTCTTCAGAAAAATAGAGTTTTGTATAAAAAATGGCGATTTTGATAGGATAAGCTACCAGGATTATTTAATTTTGAAAATGAAATGAATGTTATTTTTAGTTTGACTCAAGATCATAAATTAATATCACTTTCTGTTTAAATTATTTTCAAATCAAAGAAAGATGATACAATTTTTACAAGTAAATTACAAAGAATAAAAATTATTGAAAAAATTCGATAAGACCAGCAAGGCAGAATGCGCATTTTCGGCTTTCGCTACAAAGCCATCATCAGTGCCTTTCGCCTTTGAGTGGGTTAATATTTTGATAATTATTTAATTTTATTAGAAGTCAAGGAATCATTTTTAAGTTTTTTTTTTGGGTGAAAAAATTCTAAGCATAATGCCGAAAGTGTTTTTTAGGATTAAGAGTGTGAGAATGGGCAAATAATCAGCAGACAATTAATGGGTCGCTTGCCCACCCTAGAAAAATGGTCTAGGTACGCCTATGTGTGCATTTGAGATTGCAAAATTGTGCAATTGTAAATATTTGCTATCAATTGTGAACGGTCTTTTTATGTTTGTTTGCAACCTTTGTTGCAAAGCACGAAATTCACAGCTGATTAGTAAAAAACAAAATTAATTTATACTAACATTTTTGCTACAATAAATTTTATGTCGAAAAAAGCGTAAAATTTTTTTTATAATTTAGCGTTTATTTTTTTAATTAGAAATTTATTAATTTAAATTTAATAGTTTAGTTTAGTAGTTCATTTTCTTTTATTTCAACTCAGCTGACAGCTATCAGCAGTTTGCAATTACTTAAGTGTTGCATACGCATAGTAAATATAAACTATTGGTTTTTTGTATTGTATATTTGCAAAGGTGTAGCAAATTCAACTCTGTATATTTTGTTAGTGTAAAGTAAAATTATACTCTACCACTTTGCAAATTCAATGATGCAAGACCATTTGCACAAGATTGTGAATAGGGCTAATAGTTTATCGTCACCTAAAATGCAAAAGGGCGTAACAACACTTTTTATTTTTATACCCTACACCACTATGTGGTCAGGGTATTATAAGTTTGTGCTGATGTTTGTAACACCAAAAAATATTGGTCGTAGACCCACCTTATATTATACCGATCGGTTCAGAATTTTTTTTTATTTCGATTTAACGATGTCCGTCTGTCTGTCCGTCCATCCGTCCGTCCGTCTGTCTGTCTGTCTGTCTGTCTGTCTGTCTGTCCATGCAATCTTGTGCGCACTCTACAGGTCGCACCTATTAAGATATTTTGATGAAATTTGGTACGCAGACCTATGTTGGCCCAAGGACGAACAAGTTTGATTTTTTTGAACATCGGTCCATGTTTAGACCTAGTGCCCATATAAGGGTCCTACCAAAATTATATTGTTTATACGCTGCAGGTCGTAAATATTAAGATATTTTGACGAAATTTGGTACACAGACCTATGTTAGCCCAATAACGCAGCCTATTGATTTTGGTGAACATCGGTCCATGTTTAGACCTAGTGCCCATATAAGGGTCCTACCAAAATTATACTGTTTATACGCTGCAGGTCGTAAATATTAAGATATTTTGATGAAATTTGGTACACAGCCCTACATTAGCCCAATAACGCAGCCTATTGATTTTGGTGAACATCGGTCCATGTTTAGACCTAGTGCCCATATAAGGGTCCTACCAAAATTATACTGTTTATACGCTGCAGGTCGTAAATATTAAGATATTTTGATGAAATTTGGTACACAGACCTATCTTAGCCCAATAACGCAGCCTATTGATTTTGGTGAACATCGGTCCATGTTTAGACCTAGTGCCCATATAAGGGTCCTACCAAAATTATAATGTTTATACGCTGCAGGTCGCAAATATTAAGATATTTTGATGAAATTTGGTACACAGACCTATATTGGCCCAATAACGCAGCCTATTGATTTTGGTGAACATCGGTCTATGTTTAGACCTAGTGCCCATATAAGGGTCCTACCAAAATTATACTGTTTATACGCTGCAGGTCGTAAATATTAAGATATTTTGATGAAATTTGGTACACAGACCTACATTGGCCCAATAACGCAGTCTATTGATTTTGGTGAACATCGGTCCATGTTTAGACCTAGTGCCCATATAAGGGTCCTACCAAAATTATAATGTTTATACGCTGCAGGTCGCAAATATTAAGATATTTTGATGAAATTTGGTACACAGACCTATATTGGCCCAATAACGCAGCCTATTGATTTTGGTGAACATCGGTCTATGTTTAGACCTAGTGCCCATATAAGGGTCCTACCAAAATTATACTGTTTATACGCTGCAGGTATTAATATTAAGATATTTTGATGAAATTTGGTACATAGACCTATGTTGGCCCAAGGACGAAGCCTATTGATTTTGGCGAACATCGGTCCATGTTTAGAACTAGTGCCCATATAAGGGTCCCCCCAAAATTATATTGTTTATACGCTGCAGGTCGCAAATATTAAGATATTTTGATGAAATTTGGTACATAGACCTATGTTGGCCCAAGGACGAAGCGTATTGATTTTGGTGAACATCGGTCCATGTTTAGAACTAGTGCCCATATAAGGGTCCCCCAAAAATTGGCTTGGTTACAAACTGCAGGTCGCAAATATTAAGATATTTTAATGAAATTTGGTGCGCTGACTCACATTATAGAAAATTTTGACATAAGCCCCATTTTAACCCAATCGAATTTCGGATCCAAACAATACACCAGACTGGTGTAGGGTATTGTATAGTCGGCATGCCCGACTTTAACCTTTTTACTCGTTTTACACTAGAACCAAAAAAAAAAACGTTGTAGAATTGAAGATATTCTATATTTTCTTCTCTTATTTAAAACATGACTATAGACTTATTTCGACATATAAGTTTAAAAGTTTGTAGGGAAATGTAATTTAGTCTAGTGCGTCATAATCAATCAGAAAATCGGCTTAAACTTTTTTGTTGTTACGCCCTTTTGCATTTTAGGTGACGTTATGTACATATGTATGACAAATTGTGTTAGTTTTTAAAAAATTAATAAAGATCACTTTGAACTACATTTTAATATGATGCACAAATTGTTTAAGAAAAATTTTCCATTTCTTTGCGTTTAATTAAATTTAACCAGTTTTTCAAGCGACCTTCAGTCCTAGTGAAAGAAACAGTTTGTAGTACCAGTTTTGGTTTTATTGGAAGTAATACGATACTATAATTTTTTTTATATAATAAACGGACAAAGAGCCTAAATCAAGAAAAAAAAAGTACTAAGTAATAAGAAACCCTTTTCTTTAAACGGGGGCCAAACTTTACAAATAGTTCTTATTTTGAAATGTACTCAGAATAGAAATTTTCTAAATTTATACAAATTAGTTAAAAATTATGTTTTTTTTTGCAAAAATGGAAATGCGTGAAAATTGGAAAATTTTTTTAAATTTTCCTCTTCTTTATATCCAATCAATTTCAATACGTTATTAATTGAATATACACTACTACAAAATACTAGAATTAAAATATTCGCCATTTTTTTAAAAATAATTTTGTATGCAAATGTAAAATTATCTCATTTCAAGTATATTCCAATTCTAGTGGTAAAATGCAATAAATTACAATAATATGGGGGTAGTAATTAACAGTTCTTATTTTTAGCTGTAATTGCAGTTGTTTTTCTATAGAATTTAACACTCTATAGCAAAATACAAACCCATGTAAAAAACTTTTGGTATTGTCATATATTGCACCGTGCTACAAATGTTCAAATTTTGCTCTTAACAATGGCTTTGTAAATCTCTCCAATTTTTGTGGGAAAAATATTATGTGTCTTCAAACAGGAAATAATACCGACTAATTAATTATTGATGGAAAAAAGCACGCTCGCTCGTGCTCTTGCTCTTTAAAAAAAAGAGTAATCCCAAAAAGTATTAGCTCGCCCTTAATGAATGTTAATCGCTGTTAAAGTTTCTTAATTAATTTTATGCGGCACAAGGCCTTTTTCGCATTCCGCCATTTTTTCGAATTTTTTAATTGCGGTTTAATTTAATTCATAATACAAGGACTATAATACGCATATCTTACACTAAAGTTTGGTGGTTAGTTTCCAAAAATAAATTGCGAAAAAAATTTTGAAAAAATGAAAAATTTTGCATAAATATATTCCTTTGCAGAATGTCAATAGCTGATTAGGTCTTTTAATTAATTTTCTGCACTATAAAGCCTTTTTGTCGCATTCTGCCGTTATTTAACAATTTTTTAAGTGCGGTTTTTAAATTTATAATCTAGGGACTATAATACCAATTTCATGCAATAAAGTATAATACCTACTTTTGTTATTTTTAACTGTTGAAAAATAATTAACAAATAAGCAATGTCGTAAAATTAACTGACTAATTTTTACTACAAAAATTTAAAAACAACTGACAAAATGGGTAAAAACTACTGTTTTTTTTGCAATTAATTTTTTTTTGCATTATAAAAGTATATTTTAATAAAAAAAAAATTTTTCGAATAGAAAAATATATGTAATTACTTTAGCCTATTTAAAATTTGAAGTAAAAATTCCAAATGGTTCTTCAGTTATTATGCTTTTATGCATTGGAGATACAATACAAGTTTCTAATTACACTATGCGACAGTCAATATCGGGATGGGATGAAACCAACGGGAAATGTTATATCGGTCAAAAACAAGTTATACGTGTCCTGGCGTTTCGCTGGGCCACCCCTAGGAATCGAGATATATGTTTTTTTGACATAACTCGAGAACCACTAGTCCGATTTTGCCCAAACAATTTTAAAAAAATTAAAAATTACAATTCCTTTAATCTGTTCATATAACGTTTTTCTATATACTCAACAGTTTTGCCGGTAAAAATAAATGTTTGTTACCGCTACCATAAAAATCAATAACCTTTTGTTTATTACTTTTTTTTAATATTTTAGGCAAAATATATTTTTTTGTTCAAACATTTATTTTTACCGGTAAAACTGTTGAGTATATAGAAAAACGTTATATGAACAGATTAAAGGAATTGTAATTTTTTTAAAATTGTTTGAGCAAAATCGGACTAGTGGTTCTCGAGTTATGTCAAAAAAAGACCACCAAAGGTCAAATCGATATATCTCGATTCCTAGGGGCGACCCAGCGAAACGCAGGGACACGTATAACTTCTTTTTTACCGATATAACTTTCCCCGGTAGTTTGAACCTTTCCCGATCACTGACCCCTACCATTTGTCTCACAGTGTTATTATTTGCAAACTAGGACCATATTAATAATAACAAATATAAACTAAACAAGAATTTTTAAAATTCAAAAAAATTCAACGAAATTTTTTATTTTTTAAATAACTAACAAAAACAACTGTTTACTGTAAAATTACTGTTTTGGCAGTTGTTTATTATAATATTAAAAATAATTGGTTTAAACAACTGTTACGAAATTACATTACTTTTCGTTAGTTGTTTTCTTAAATATACGTCTTAACAATTGTTTTACATTTTTCTATAGAAAAACAACTGTAATTACTGTTGTAAACAACAACTACTGATTACTACAAAAATAACTGCCATGTTGTAACTGTCAAACTGTTTGAGAGTGGTGACTAACAAAAGGCCTTACTTTCTTTTGGCCCTACCTAGCCTCTTGGCAATACAGCAAAGCGGGCTTGCAGATCTACTTAAATAATAATGTGCTTTTGATGCTTCGAGAAGCAAATCCACCAAACTGTCCAGAACTCAGGCCAATTGAAAGGTACTGGGATTTGATTAAAAAGAAAATTAAGGCAACAAAAAAGGTCCCCAAAGATGCATTTCCATCAATGAATTTAACACGTGCGTGTCATAGGAAAGATCCAATACTGCTGTAAATTTAACAATTTTTAAGTAGAAAACTATGCTTGTGCGTCATGTCGCTATATGTTGTTGTATTTGTTTTATTTTATTTTTGCATTATATTATTTTGAATGTAGAGAAAAAAGTCATGCATTAAAAAGTGGATGTTCTCTTTTTGCAAGGTAGCTAACAGGACAGGACATTGTGATAATGGGGCTAATTACAATTTTATTTCTTATTTTACTAAAATTTAACTGACACTATATCATAGGTCATGAATTTTTAAGGCTAGTGTCCTAGGTTTGTTATATCTGATTATAACTGTATCAGTCGTATTTTATATTTTTATCATCAATATGCTCAACTGCATCAATACTTGAAATAATCCTGATCATGACAACTTCATATACAAAACCGATTATTTAAGGAATCAAATTTCAGGAAGACTACTAAAGCACATAGGTATATTAAGAACAAAAATATTAAAAAACATGTTCATTAAGCTGAGGTATCTGTTATTTATAATCTTATGAATTGTTTTTTTTAAATTAAATTTAAACATCTGAGCTTGTAGCTTGAGCTTGTATATGCTACATGTTGTAAGTTAAAATGTAAAAAGGCCTAACGAACATAATGTTGAGAACACGCAAAATTTTGGACATTTTCAATCAAAAAAGGCGGTTTTATGCACAAAACTCAAATCTTAAATGTTTTTTAATTTTTTGTGTTTTTTGGTTGCCCCTAAAAATAATAGCTGAGTTGATTAATTACACTGCTCTACAAAAAAAAGTGAATATTATTGCAGTGGATTTAGGATAATTGGGTGGTGCTGATTTCAAATCTGTAAGCAGTTTGTTCAAATTGGCTCTAGATTTTGCACATTTTAATTTTCAGCCGATTTTTTCAATTATAAATTTATAATTTAGTAACTACAGCTTCAGAAAGAAAACGCTTAACACAGTTTAAGCCTAATTCCATGCCCTATTAAGTAAGTGCGTATCAATATCTCAATAACTTTTCTAAATATAGTCACTCAAAAGCAAAACTTTTTAATTTTTTAAGGTCTTTTTAAAACAAAAATTTAAATATAAGACGAAGTCGGATTTAAATATCAAAGCCAATTTGGAGGGAAAAAGGTCCAAAATTTGTACATATGTCATATTGCATTAACAAATTACGTGCACATTTAGAGCCTTTTGTAATTAAATTTAGCCTTAAAACAAACAAAAAAATTATTTACTGTGCTAAAAATCTACTGTAATATTACAGATTTTTTTTAAAACATCACATTTTATTCACTATTGATTTTTTTTGCGAAATTATTGCGATTTGCAAAGTTTATATTTAAATTATAATATTTTCTTAAACATTCAAAATAAGTTCGTTAAGAAATAATTGTAGCAAGATTCCGAAAGTATTATTTAAATATAAATTTTGAAAATCACAATAAATTCGCGACAGTTTCAATAGTAAATGAAATCTGATGTTTTTAGAAAAAAAGAATTCAGTAGTAGTACAGTAGATTTTTAGTACAGTAAAATATTTTTTCGTTCGTTTTAAGTCTAAATTTAATTACAACAGGCTCTAAAAGAGCACATAATTTATTAATACAATATGACATATACAAATTTTGGACCTTTTTCTTTCCAAATTGGCTTTGATATTTAAAATCGGACTTCGTCTAACATTAAAAATTTTTTTTTAAAAAAGCCTTAAAAATTTTGAAATTTTGATTTGAGCTACTATCCCAGCAAAACCTTGGTAATATGTTGGTATTACAGAACACATTACCTGGTAATACCATACCCCTTACCATTGCATTATTTCATAACTAAAATGTAATGTCTTACGTATAATGTGCTGCATAACTACTGGGTAGTAATAGCAACTTATTAGCAATGATATATTTAAACACCTCAAAGAAAAGAGTTACTTGTAATACACAACATGTGTTCTAAATAATAGCAGCGACTTATTACAGATGGGATATTTTTAAACCGTAAAATAAGGAGTTACTTTTAATGTGATACGTGATCACTTAATAGAAATAGCCACTTATTACCGATGGTGTATACAAATACCTCAAAATAAGGAGTTATTTGTAATGCGATACATGAGTGTTATTTTCTATTTAAAATATTCGATACAAATAATTTATATGTTTTATACATATTGACTGAAATATCTTTTATGTTTTTTGTTAACTTTATATTAATCTGAGTAAATATTAATTAAATATGAAAATGCTTCGTTGTAGCATTTATAAAAAACCAACACGATAACGTCTTATTTTAATTTTTTTGTAAGAAGTAAGTATATATATATACTTTAAGCTGTTATGTAAGTAGTATTGTGCTCAGTATCGGTTATGTAAGTGGTTAAATAACTCCTAACATGTAACATTAAAGTAACATGTTCTTATGTTGTTACCTAGCCCTCTTTTGGAAAGTACATACCTCCAATGACATGCCCTTGTTAAAATAATAGCTGTTGGAATAGCAAAGTAAGAGGTTACATACCTTAATTTCTTCTTACAAACCTTATTACCAGGTAATAGAAAGTTTTGCTGGGATATTTAGAAAAGTTATTGAGATATTGATACATACTTAAGTTTGAAAAATATGGTTTTCTTTCCGAAGCTGTAGTTACTAAATTATAAATTTTTTATTGAAAAAATCGGTAGAAAAATTTAAAAAATTTAAATCGCAAATTGTGCAAAAACTAGAGCGAATTTGAACAAACTGGTTGCATATTCGAAATCAACACCCCCTATTTATCCTAAAACCACTAAAAAGTTGTGCAACTTATAAATATTATCATATTTTGTAGAGCTGTGTTATGAAACATTTCATCGAACTACATTTCTCCACTAAATTATATCCCTCTGAGATCAAAACTATCAGTTTTATTAATGAATCTACATTGTTCGATTCTCCCGTAAAAAAATAAATGTTATTTATGCCCTTTTGCACTTTAGCTGACAATTTTTGTGTTATATTCACGTTCAAAACACTTGAATGCATACAACGTTATTCTTAAAATTTACAGTTAAAATATTAAAAATCAGCATTATGATCATCATAATGAGCGTGATCATAGTCTTTATGATGCATTATGTAGCCGTTAAGAGGATGTTTTATTTACTCGTAATAAAAAAAAATATATATACAAAAGTAAATAATAATAAAACAAAACACATTTAACTACACTATTTACAATTTTATTACAATAAATATATTGTATTATATTTAACTACAATAAAAAAAAAAAAAAATGCGTTGCCAACAATGATTTATTTTTATCATTGTTTCTAACATAAAGTAATGTTCCTGATTTTTTGTAAATTTTTTTGAAATCTATTTTTAGACTGAATATTTTTTCAACACAGGTAAGGATATACACCGAAAAAATTGTTTTTTTGTATGTTGGCCCGTAAGCATAGTTGTACGCAGCAGGACAATTACGTTTTTATCTATCAAATATAATTTGTCGACATAGTACATATAGAGATAGCACAGATTGTAGAGCTATTGACTAATAATCCCAGGTTCGATTTCCGACACGACAAATTTTGTTAAAAAATATTTTCCAACAAAAAAATATTTATATATTTGAACATCTATTTTTAGACTTATTATTTTCATATTTTTGTTGATATAAAGGTAGCCACTACACTATCACGAAAATGATCTCAAATGTGGTTTTCGAGATGAAAGAGTAATCGGAATACGTTGAAATTTTTACAGTAGATAGATATTGATGTTGTTGGTTGATTTATTGCAAAAAGTGAAATTTTAAAAATTTTGAGTTAATACCCTCTTGATGATCAAGTGCGATATATTCTCTAAAATCTTGTTGACTTAACAAAAGGTTTTAAATTCTAGCAAAATAATTAACTTGCATACCTTTTTATGTTTTGAAATGCGTTGTTTATGTAGAAATATTGGGGTTTTACTATTCGGCATAGGTATTGAATATTTGTTTGATTTACTTAATATTTTTATATTCCATAAAGATAAAGAAAAATGTTTCGAAATAAAATAGTAAATGGTGCAGTAACTTAAACTAGAATATGTCTGGTGATGTTATTAATGTATCTGATGATGCGCCTAGGAATAAAAATGTAATAAAACGATTTACTTTTATTTTAAAACTGTATTATTAACACTAACTACAACAACGACAATAATAAGCTTTTTTGTTTCATGATCTGTGCTGTAAGGGCTTTATTTTTGTTTTTGAAAATGAAATGTTCTTATAAATTTTTGTTCTAAATTCTGGGAATATTCAGTTGTTTGCAGGATATTCGTGTGTTAAGTACGTTCGAAATAACTATAAATGAAAAATCATAATAATATGATGTTCAGATTGTGTGTAATGATCGTAGTAATAACGAATTGTTTTGGTTAGTTGATTTTATTAAATATGTATAATAGTATTTAAAATCAGTATAGTTTTAAATAAAACAAAAGACTGAAGACACTAACTTTATGGTGAATTGAATTGATAATAACAATATTTACTAAATTACAATGTGTCAAAGTGGAAAATATGAAAATGATTTGTATAAGCAATAAAATATGTACCAAATGTTTATAGTTTTAAAAAAATTAAACAATTTAAATAAAGAATAAACTTTGTTTGTATTGTATAACCTTAGTTTGGAGGGACATTCCAGGATATTTCAAATACTTTTGCAAAACCTAGTTAAATTTTTTTTTATAGAGTAATTAAAATTTTTTTATATAAATTTAAAATTATTTACATAAAATATATAATATAAGGTTGTCTCATATGCAATTTGAGCTGTTAACAAAAATACAAATTTAAGGAGTGCGAAAAAACTTGTTTTGTGCATTTAAAACTCTTAATCAATTGACCTTCTACAATTTTAATTAAAAACTTTTACTAAATAGTGTACATAAAATTCATGGTATTACAGTAGATAGCTCTTTTATTATTTGCATCAATAATATTTAAAAAATATTGTGGATAGCTCATTTTTCATGCAAAAATAGCTTAATCAAATTTTGAAAAATAGTAGTGATAGAATTGTTTTTTTTTTTTTTTTTTATTTGAAATAAATAATAGTACCGTATATGACAGCTACGTCAGCATATATTTTGCGATCAAAAACACAATATAAGTTGTGAAATATAAAAGCATTTGCATTATATTTCGAGTTTTCTGTTGTAAAATAGAATAGAAATTCTTTTTACAAAGATGATTTCCGGAATTAAGGAGGCTTTTATATGCAATTAAAAAAAAAACGAATTAACGCGTTTTTTATAAAAAGCCCAATAGACCGTACCACCTTACAGGCAAAAAAAAAAAAAAAAAAACGCGTCGTACAGCCTCCAATATGAGGTATTTTGCAAAGGAATTTAAAAAAAAATTTTTTTTTCCCGAACGTAGGGGTCGGCATTTTACATTTTTCGTTATATCTTTGGCATTTACAGTCGGTTCTTAAAGTATGATACACCGAGCGCTCTAAGGGCCATTGACCTCAAGTATCCCGTTCTAGTAGTTACCCACCAGATCGCAGTTGCTCGCAAAAAATCATTAAACTTTTGCTAAAGAAGTTTTTCGATAAACCCAGTAGAAATTTTTTTTTTGGTTGCCGAATGTAGAGTCATTGGATTTTACCTTTATAGCAAAACACTGGTCTCCTCGAGTCAAAAAAATTGATATATCACACTTTAAAATCTGACTTTAAATGCCGAAGCTAAAAAAATTAAAAAAGGCGACCCCTACGTTCGGCAAAAAAATTGTAATTTACTTGTAAAAATTGTATCATCTTTCTTTGATTTGAAAATAATTTAAACAGAAAGTGATATTAATTTATGATCTTGACTCAAACTAAAATAACATTCAATTTTATTTTTTTTTAAATTGCTTTGCAAAAATACTTCATACTTCATTATGGTTCTTTAGATTTCTTATAATTAAAAAAAAATTAGACAAATTGGGTATCAAATTAAATACAGATAATGAACCCAAAACTACCGCAGAGGTTTGAGTTCATTACAGAGCTTCGAAAAACTTAATTCAATTTAAGCTTAATTCACTAAAAATTAAATTCAGATTTTAAAAAGATTCATGTACCATTCCCTTAAACCATTCGTAAAGAATTCATTCATAAGCTTCATTCCCAAAGCTTTAATATGAATTGAATGAATTCCTAACTTGAATCATTCAAATCGCATGTTCATTCACCATTTTACTAATTGAATGAAGAAATTTTATTACCATTCACTTAGTGCAATGTAGTTTCAAACTAACATATAATCAAAACCAAAGCTTACAAGCTGTAACAAAGCATACGATACTATTTATTTCTGTTAGATGAATTTTAAACGTCTTTCATTGTATTATGCTAATATTTCAGCAATTACATGCAAATTTAAATATTTCATTTGATTAAGTGAATGAAAACAAGTCATTTTTCATTCACTTTTTTATTAAATGAATTCAAGTAAATTGGGCTTCATTCAGTTAGAATTCAAACAAAATAGAATGAATTCATATAATTTAAAGCTATAGGGAATTAAGCTATCGAATTAATTCCATAAGAATGCTATTAAGGAATGAAATTTAACCCAAATTTCATTAATTTTTAAAAAGTGAATGAAAGAATTCAGCCTTTTAAACCTTTGGTTCATTATAACTTTTTATTTAAGACAAAATTATTATTTTTTTTTAATACAGTATATTAATGGAGAATATTTTTTATTCTTTGTAATTTAGCATCTTTCTTTAATTTGAAAAATAATTTAAACAGAAAGTGATATTAATTTATGATCTAAAATCAAACTATAAAAACATTCATTTATTGTTTCTATCTTTTTATTATTGAAGCCATTATTGAGATACGTGAATAGTTACTATTTTCAAGCTAGTCAAATGAACTTTAATCATGTATCGTTATCAAAGGTCTAAAGCCATTTTATCTTAATACGCGTTTCGAGATGCTTTATCGTAGTTTTTTAATACTTTTGTATTAATTCTTAGTTTTTTATCAATGACACTGCCAAATAACAGTTTTGTACTCCTCTAGGTGCCGGAGTTATATAAACTGAGAGAATTATCTGCATGATATTAATGAATGTTTACATAAAACCAATGAAGTTTCACTAGAACTCGTACTTTTCATTGAATTAATGGAATTTTTCATCTAAAAATTTCATCTTATGTATTAAGAGTAGATTTGTCAAGTATTCGACCTTTTTGCAAACACGGTTTTCGAATACTTCTAAAACCGCCTTTATGAAAAACCGGTTATCGGTTTTTTAATTCAAAACCGGTTATCGGTTTTTTAATTTAAAACCGGTTCAAATAACCGATTTTTTCGGTTTTCTGTAAATAATCATTTTGTATTGCTAAAAGTCTTGAAATTTTCTATATTTTTCCTTTCTTGAAAGCAATTCGGAGCGTAAATTATCCCATTAGTGCGAATTCATCCACCTTTAAAACTAAAAGTTATTATTTCACTTTCGGACAGATCTAAAAGCCCAGTACTTTGTTCATAATTTTTGCGAAAAGAATTGATTTTTTACTTCCCAGCAAAACTTTGGTAATGGGTGCGATATACTCACGCATTACCTTGTAATGATACCTCGTTACCTTCTGCATTATTTCAGACCAAAAAGTAATGACTTACCAATCACTGATTACGTAATGCATGATTTATAAACGGAAAGTAATGACTAGACTATTTTTGAAAATCAATTTTTATGACACATTACTTAGTGTTTTTTTGTAAGCATGGGTGTAAGGTATATATTTTTCGACATTACAAATGAAAATACGAAGCACAACAATTCATTTACTTTTTAAGCAATCAAATGTTATATGTGTCGATAGCTCAGGTGGTAGAGTTCTCGGCTAACATGCAGGGATCCCAGGTTCGAATCCCAGCGTGACCACGTTTATATATTTAATAAAAAAATATTTGTAATAAATTTTTTTTAATAAAATTTTTTTTACGAAAATCTATTTTTATACCCATTACTTTTCGCATCCACGTAACCACATAAGTAACCAATTACTTTATCACTTCCTCCTCATACATTACTTTGGGGCTCATCGCCTGTAAAATTCATCAGTGAAGTAAGGTATAAAGTAATGCATCGGCCCCTATGGCAACACATTACTTTACACATTATTTGGTAATGTGTGGTTTTGCTGGGATTGTTACAAAATTGCGGTGGAAGTTTTTTCGCATTAATTTAATAGACAGAACGATTTGAAAATATCGCAAAAATAACTTTGGCCTTATGAAGGTTTTAGTTTTCCCATTAATCTGAAACAATTTGTAATTTTAAAAATTTTTATTATAATTTTACGGTTTCAAATCGCAAAATGTTTTATCATGAGGGGAGAAAAGCTAAAAAATAAGAAAAAACTCTTTTTATTTACTGAGGAAATGGCAAACATGAGCTTATATCCATTTTAGGACAAATTTTTAGATATTTCCTACTAAACTTATTGTCAAAAAATTACAACTTTTCTAAGAAAAAGTGTCTCTTGAAAGAACTACAACATTCTTGTTTTGAAAAATTATATATCATAAGTTTGTGCTGCTATTTGTAACACCAAAAAGTATTGGTCCTAGACCCACCTTATAGTATACCGATCGGCTCAGAATTTTTTTTTATTTCGATTTAACGATGTCCGTCTGTCCGTCCGTCTGTCTGTCCATGCATTCTTGTGAACACTCTACAGGTTGCAAATATTAAGATATTTTGATGAAATTTGGCACACCGACTTATGTCGGCCCACGGACGACGCCTGTTGATATATAGTGCCCATATAAGGGTCCCCCCAAAATTGGCTTGGTTACACGCTGCATGTCGCAAATACGAATATATTTCAATGAAATTTGGTTCGTTGACTCACATAGTCTCAAGGAAAAAGCCTATTGATTGTAAATAGTATCGGTCCATATTTGGACCTATCGCCCATTTTCTTCTTTTATGATTTTATAGAAAATTTTGACACGAGTCTGTTTTAACACATTCAAATTTCGGATCCAAACATTAGTTGGCTTTAAGTCAGACTGGTCTAGGGTATTATATAGTCGGCATGCCCGACTTTAACTTTTTTACTCGTTTTATAAATGTGTTATAACGTGTTCAAGTTATTATGCATAGGACTTAAATATTTTGCATAATTATTGAACAAATGAAGAAAATTTATTAGAAATTTTCACCTTCGAAAATGTCGAAATATTCGACATGAAAAAACCGGTTTCTCGAATAATTCGAAAACCACCCTTTTTCAAAAACCGGTTTAAAAAACCCGAAAATATAGAAAAAAACCGGTTTATCGAATAATTCGGAAACCGGTTTTGATAACTCTAATTCACTCAATGAAAAAGTTTCATTAAAACTGGATTAATAAAATATCAAATTTAAGAATTTTTTCATTTACTTTGTGAAGAAAACTTCATTAGTTCACTGAAAATTTTCATTAAAATTCGTCCAACAAAATTCCCTCTGTGTACAATAGTGTCAGAAATTAATTTTTTTGTTTATAAAATTGAGAAAATTTTAAGAAAAATTCCGATTTTTGATTTCGAATTCAGAAAATTCTAAAAGATATTGGTATTTTTAATTTTAAGTTTAAAAATTCCATTAGAAATTTAGTTCTGCCATTTTTAGTGAAAAAAATATTCAATTGAAATTTTGAAATTAATCCCCTCTCGCCTCGAGGAGCTGCGCATGACCAAATATCTACACTCAAATAAATAAATCTGTAAAAATAGCACAAAAGGCAACTAAAAATTAGTTAAAAATAATGCGGCAGAAAACTGTTAAATTAGCAGATTTTTTTTGCTAAATACTAGTGAAATAAGAACAGCAAGAATAAAACTGTTAAATTTACAGAAGTTTAGTCATATTCAAGTTAACTTTTAGTTAATTGAAAATGACAAATTGTACTGTGAAATCTACAAATTTTGCTGAATATTAGTACACCAAAAACAGCAAAACCAAACGGTTGTTATTTTTAAGCTAAATTAAGTTAAATGCAAATAGCAGTCTATCCTATTAAATTAGCTGAAATTTTTGCTAAAAAAAATTATAAACTACTGTTTTCAAAAGGCTAGATTTTTATTTGCATTATAAAAAACGAAAAAAACTTCGAAAATTTTTAAGTTTTTGTAATTTTTATGGTTACTAATTATTCAGCAAAATTTTTTGCTGATTTAGCAGTTTAATTTGTTATTTTCTATTAACAAAAATTTAACCTATATAACTCAAATTTTGTATATTTAACAATTCTATTTTTGCTATTCCTATCTTACTAATATAAATCAAAAATAATCTACTAATTTAGCTGTTTTTTCTGCAGCACTATTTTTATCTAATTTTTAGTTGTTTAAACAAAATTTTTTTTACAGACCTTTTCTATTAGTGTAGTTGATTTTCGACACTGGGTTATTAAGTGATACACAAAAACAAAGTTACAGAAGTTTAAAATTCAAACGTTTCATAGGACTCAACTTTCCCCTAACAATTTAAACAGACATTTAATGCAGCGTTGTTAGATTTATATGAAAAACAAAACTTAGAGTGTACTAGGGACAAGTAGAATTTAATATTTGTTATCAAAGTGCAGTTTAACAATTTGAACTAACTAAATGAATGCCGGTACACAAAAATATTATTAATATTATTACATTACAGTTCAGTGTACTTTATAATGATTGCATTTATATCATAGCTGTCAGTTTCTCATTACCATTGAAATTTCATTAGCATGAGTTTCAACTAAAGCAAATGAAAAAAATTCATTAAAAAAGTATTTGTTTGCAAAATTTTCTAAAATAACAAAAATAAGAAAAATTTAATACCGTTACCGATATATCCATAAATACACTCATAATATATTTTCCATACCCAGTTGTAGTTTATTTAAAAAGTAATAGATAAAGTTTGTTTTCAATTTTCAATTGAAGAATCAATTAAAATACATGCACCGATAAAATTTCTCAGTTGCTCAGTTAAAGAATTCCCCAGTTTAAACGCAGAAAAAATAATTTAACTGAAATAATTGCTATCAACTAATATTTCTGTTAAATAAAATTATTTTTTCTGCTACCCTGTAAATACAAATAAACAAATTTGAAATTGTCAAGAATTTTTATAATTATATTTTTAAATTTGAAGAGAAACCAAAATTTTACATACATTTCCAGCATAGATTTCCAGTTTATTTAATTTGCTCAGTCCACGGTGAGATAGTTTGTTAAATATTTTCTGGAATTTAGTAAAACGTATACGTTATTGTTTATATCGAGATTGTAGTCCATAAATTCGTGCACGTGCAACTGTCTGGAGGTTTTTTTTTATCAAAGATTAAATAATATGAGAGTGAATACACTGATAGAATTTTCGTTCATACTATTAATGAATCGATTTCATTAATCTGAATTCACTGATTTAATGAAAAAATTTCATTGAGTTAATGAAAAATTCATTAATTTAATGAATTTTTTCATTATATATTTTCAACTAACCCATAAGATATGCTATAATTTTTATAAGGGTTTTGAATTTGCTAATTACTAAAATAGATATATGTTCCAGTAATGAACGCTAGGGTTGCAAACTGGAATTATTTAAATATAAAAGTCCAAATAATGACATCATTTTGTTTTGGCTATTTAGATCAATCGGTAACGCGATAATGTTTACATTCTGGTGATTGCGGGTTCAAGTCGACTTCAGGGAGATGTCAAAAACGTTGTAAAAAAGAAAAAGAAATATATGTACAAATAAAAATTAATAAAATAATAATAAATAAAAAAAGTAACGCAAAAAAATATATTTTTTTCAATTAGTTTTCATTTAATGAATACGTTTCATTGATCTAATGAACGCGTTCTTTGGGGACTTTTCAATGAAAAAAATCATTGGATTAATGAACAAATTCATTAATACTATGCACAAAATTCTATCAGTGTATGTACTAGTATGATGGAAGAACGCAGCATCCAATTAATCACAACATGAAATTAACTTGTATTTTGTATGAATGTGTAAACAAATTATAAAGTCAAAATATAAAAAAAAGTATTGCAAAATATTAAAATTTAGATGAAAACATGATGTTAAATATCTATTAAATCTTTAAGTCGGTTATTGTTTACTAAATTCCATGGATATTTCAAAATAATTAATACGTTCGTTGTTTTTAACTGAGCTATTATTTTTATTTATTTTTCAAAAATATTAGTTATTTTCAATTAATTTTAATAACTGAGCTTCAGTTAGGGGTATTTCACCTGAGATTCAGTTGAAAATTTAGTAGCCAGTAACTGAGAAATTTTTTCGGTGTGGAAACACATTGTTTAAATTTTTGTATCAGTCAATTAAAAACAAACTACCAAAAAATACGTATTTTCTGTAGGAGTTGATATTTTCAGTCAAATGTTCTATTTTTAATTTTCTATTTTTAGAAAAAATAATTAAAATAAATTTGTTGTTTTCTATTTTAATGCCAAAATCTCAAATAATTTCGGTTTGTTTTTTGATAAAAATAATTCGTTTATATACAAAATTAGTTCAAATTCAAATTACAAGAATTTCTTCACTCATACACACAAGCATACACAGAACGAATTTACAAAATTCTAATTAAATTTTTAAACACCTTTCTTATACCAAATTTGTAAATACAAAAACAAAAACTTTTTAAAAAAGCACCAACAAAGAAATTTGTAATTCCAAAAAAAAAAAATTTATTTTATTTTTTGTAACTTTGAATTTTTATTTTTAAACAATTTTTATATGAAAGATAACAATTTACAAACTAGTTACAAATATTTCAAACAAAAATATTGTTGGGAATAAAATTTCAATTTAAATGTGATTGCTTTTACAAATTCCCATTGTTGGTGCCTACTGTTTTTTCTGTGTAGCCAATAAAAATTTGAACCTATGTATTGTTTTGAAAATTCAAAAAAAAAAAAATTAAAAAAACTTTCCAATATAAAAAAACAAACTACAAAATGATTTTTTTTCTAACGCTTTGTCATTTAATAATTGAAGATTGTTTTAACATACTTTCCGATTATTTTTATTTCTTTTATAGATTATTTAAACAACCCTGCAAAAAGAGAACATCCACTTTTTTATGCATGACTTTTTTCTCTACATTCAAAATAAGATAATGCAAAAGTAAAATAAAACAAATACAACAACACATAGCGACATGACGCACAAGCATTGTTTTCTAGTGAAAATTTGTGAAATTTACAGCAGTATCGGTTCTTTCCTGTGACACGCACATGTTAAATTCATTGATGGAAATGTCATTAGACAAAGGGACCGGCTGTTCAAAAAGCACCGGAAAAGCGCTGGAGAAACAAAATTTTTTAACGTTGGCAAAACGCTGGCAAAACCAATAAATAGGTGGTCTGGAAATATATTTTCCAAAATAAAATTTAAAAAAAGTTCATATGTATTTTTTTTGGTCCTGCCGTGATTTGAACCCAAGCCGTCAGATTGGCAGACGATTGCTCTACCCACTGAGCTAACGAGACATATAATATTTGATGGCTAAACACATAAATGAGTGATAATAGCTGGACAACTACTGGCTGTGCTAAAATGCTAGCACTGGCAAACAGTTTTTTGGAACTAATATACCAGCGTTGGGAGAGCAAGCAAATAGTTGGTCTTAAAGGAGCTTTTCCACAAACAAAAAAATTGATTTTATAGAACAAAAAGATTTCTAAATTAAAAAAAATCCAAAAAAAATTGTTTGCTTGCAACCGGATTTGAACTGGGAATCTCCTAACTAAAAACATTTTTTAACGAAGCATTTTTATAAAATCATTGCTCTACCAGTGAATTGGTTTTTGTAGCACTGGTAGCATTGGCTAGGTAGCACTGGATAACCACTGGTTGCAAACCATGGCCTATCACTCTTAGACCATTCTTTGCTAGTGGTTTTTTTATAAACCACCGAAATTTTTGTGAAACAAATACTGGAAAAACCCTTTTTGCAAACGCTGGCAAAGCGTCCCAAATAAGTGTTCTCCCAGTCATTTATTTTCAACACCGTGGTTACCCAGTGGTATGCCAGTGCTTGATTTATTGTACCACTGGCGATTTCTGATTGGGTATGATTGTGCGTCATTTCGCTATGCGTTGTTGTATTTGTTTTATTTTATTTTTGCACATAATTTTGTTGGATGTAGTTAAAACAGTCATTCTTTTTGAAGTAGTCCTTAATATTTTTGCTGGGAAAGGTTGAAAATAAATAGCAAATTGGTTTGAATATATTGAAAAATCAGTAGTCGTCTTTTTAATTGTGTTTTCAATTAATTTAATATGTATTTTAGTTTGTTTTCAACTATATAACATTGTGAGTGTAAACGTTCAAAATGCCAATTATTTTATTATTTTTTTGATAATTTTAAGATGTTTTTTTCTTACAAAAAATTTGTAATATTAGGCGTGTTCGTTTACTTACTACAAGTTACCACTTTTACTACAGCTGGAAAAATTCAATACAAAAGGTAAACAAAACTTTTCAATTATAGTAAAAGTAGTAAGAATTTTAGTAAACGAACACACTAATTGTATGTACAAAATTTTACTTATTACACCGTCCTAAAAAATTAAACTTTTGGTTGCATCCATGAAAAAATTCAAAATATTCGGAAAGAAGAGACAGAAATAAAATACCTTTGTCTTCAAGTTTTTCTAAATCAATTATTTCTGTCGAGTAAACCGCGAGTTAATATTGGCTAACATTTTTAAACCTACATATTTGTCTAAAAAGCTGACATTTAAACAACGAGGAATACTAAAATTAGCAAACGAAATGAAAAAGACCGAGAAACGAGTGAAATTGAAACACTAAACAAGTGGAATGAAATGGAATGGAATTGAATAGAGAACGAGTGGAATTGAAACACTAGACGAGTGGAAATAAATGGAACGTAATTTGGAACAATTGACATTATAACACTAGTCAATGGAAACACAGTGGGATGGAACTTGACATTTTACGCTTGCAGTAATTGTATTTCTCTTACAAAATAAAACAAAAAAAAATTGTCGATTTCCAGTATTTAAATTACGATTTGAGGCGTTTTAAGTTCAAATGAAATTTTTTAACGGCAAAACCAATTTACAACCCTATAAACAATTTCAATAGAATTCAAGTTGAAATCAAGTTCAATTCCAGCCATGTTTTCCAGTTTCAAGACTTGAATATAACTTTTATTACATTTTATTTCAATAGCATACTCCAGCAAAAGGGAAACAAAAATTCAAATTTGAAATAGTTTTGTTAAATATACAATTGCTAGAATTTGAAATCTACTTTACTTCAAGCAGAATTGAAAGCACTTGAATTTTTAAAACCTAAGTGTTTATTGGGAATGCTTAACTAAACTTGAGCACATACAGCTGTTGACAACTAATTAGAAATGCCTTTTATTTTTAAAATAATGCTTAAGTTTTTATATAAAACAAAGTTAATATTCATTTATTTCATAATATTTTAATTAAATATATTCAATTGTTTACAAATATACAAAAAGAACTTAAAAAATTAGTCAGTCTTAAAAATATTTTATAAATTTATTATATTGTTTGAAATATAACAGCGACACCTAATTAGAAACAATTTTATATTATTAGAAAAAAAAAACTAATATTAATTTATTTTTCTCACTTTTTATCAATATTTTGTTGCAAATCCCTTTTGCTTTATCACAGCCTCACATCGGTTGCGCATTGACGTTATTAGACGTCGACATCGCTCTACTGGCATCGCCTCCCATGCTTTCTTAACATTCTCAAAAAGAGTCGCCATATTTGTTATATTTTTTACGTCCCCCCATAGATGTTCTATGGTGTTCAAGTCAGGACTGGATGATTGCCATTCCAAAACGTTGATGAAATTATCGTCAAAGAGTTTTTTTTGCCAGCCTCGCCGTGTGCTTCGGATCATTATCCTGCTGAAATTGCCATATAATAGGCAAATTCTCTCACGGGAGCATTACAGTACAGCCAACATTACAGCATTACATTACAGCCAACACCATTCCAGGAGAAACATCCCCATACCATAATTGACCCTCCACCATGCTTCACTAACCATGAAACGAAGCGAGGATTAAATTCTTGGTTAATGGGTCATCTAACGTATCTCCGACCATCTGGACCAAGGCTATTAATCTTTGTTTCATCGCTCCAAATCACATATTTCCATTGATTTGCTGTTCAATTTCAATGGGACTTCGCGAAATCCACACGACGTTTTCTTTGAATCCTACTCAGAAGTGGCTTTTTTCGTGCTGCTCTTCCATGAAGCTCGGCTTCCACCAAACGACGTGCAATAGTCCGTTTGGATATCGTGACATTTAAATTTTCTTGAATAACACGTCGGATGTCAGTAGATGACTTTTTTGGGCCGGATTTGGAGATTCGCGTTATCATTCGGTCGGTATGTGCTGATATGTTTCTGGGTCTCTTCTTTCGCGGAACATTGGCTATGGTCTCATATTTGTTGATGTGCTGTAAAACATTAAAAACCATTTTTTTGGAACACTTTAGCTGCTTTGCTATTTCTCTATAAGACTTTCAAGACTTCTAAAGAACATAAATTGGGCTCCGTTCTTCAGGAGTGCAGCTTTTGCCTTTTCCCATGATAAATCTTAAAAATTATAATTTCTTATTTGCTATAAAACATTAATTGGGAAACAAATAACCGCAAAATAAAATTTTTTTTATCAAAATAGCTCTTATCCAAGAAAACTTTAATAAACAATTACGCGTTTCTAATTAGTTGTCGCACTTTCTTAGAATTTTACTAAACAATATGTAAACTATTTTCAGAAATTATAACAGCTTTTTATTTAAACAGCAACAAAAATGAGTGTAAATGATAATAAAAAGAGTAGTAAATATAATACAATTGTTTTAAACAAAAAACGTAACAGTAAATTTACGAAAATATCAATAATGATCATCAAGCTCTAGTGTAAAAAATGCGTTTCTAATTAGTTGTCAACAGCTGTATATAACAAACGTGTTGTAAATTTAACAAATTTTATCTTGCTCATAAATTCTTCATTCTTCTTAACTAATTTTTGGTTAAAAACATAAAAATGTTTACATTATTTTTTCTATAAGTGTGAAAACTAAGAGAGATAGTTTGGCTAATACCGCGATAATGTAACCACTATCCAAAATTGGAGACGCAGAATTTTTTAAAAAATATTACTTTGGTGGTTAGACAGCTAAAAAAAGTCATCGTTAGATTCATACGAAATTTTATTCGCAACTGGATATGTATCGCTTGGGAACCTCTCCCAGCAAAGGATTTTTGTATAAAATTTTCACAAGCATAAATTCTTATAACTTTTTTACATAAAATCAAAAAATTATACGTAAACTGCTACACACATAATAATCCATGCATAAAAATACGAAATTCATGTCAAAACAACAAAAACGTTCGTAATATAAACCATTTTTCGTATATTTTACGAAATTTTTTGTTATTTTGACATTTTTTCGTAATTTTATGCATGGATTATTATGTGTGTATTAAATAAAGTTGTTTTTATATAATTAAGCATTTTGCCTTAATTTTTGACTTTAACTTCCGGAAGTAGTACAATTTTTAATGCCTTAAAATAACGATTAAATATTTATAAAAATATTTAACAAAAAAAAACCAAAAAAAAAAAAATACATATCGTCATATAAAATCAAAAAAGCCGTAAGTTACAAAAAATTCAAAATCGACTTTTTGATTGATTATGATGCACCGTATCAAAATACACATTTCTGTAAAATTTTACACTCCTACGGCTAAAAACGACGATTTTATTAACAAAATTCTAAAAGCCCTAAGTGCAAGCGCAAAAAATTCGTACCCAAAAAGGTTACTTAAGCCTTTCGGAAAAAAAACTAACTGTTTTTTTATAAACAGGTACACATTCCATGTAATTGTAATTGAAAAAATGTCAATTACAATTGGATTTTATTGGGAAAAGAAATAATGACAAAAAGCGCGAGTTAGAGATCAACCCAACATAACTTCCCAGCTAAAAAAAATCATCAAAAGAAGAGAAAAAGAAGCAGTGCTTTGGATTTCGATATTGTGAAAATTTGGATCGGATCCAATGAATTTTACATAGGCTTGTCATAGGGTGGCAGTTTTCTTTTATGATCCTTTTGATGTTCTTTTTAATTGGTGAAAAGGAATTAATTTGTATTCGAAAATCACTTGGACCTGACAACTTGTCTCAAAATAATTAAATTTAAGTGCTTAACCATAGTTATAAATGTTAAATTTATATGGAAATATCTGTGGTTAGATAGATTTGAAAAGACTTAATTTCATTCAAAATCACATTTTTGGAAGTTGTGAAAAAGAACTGCTTTAGAGGCGGAAAATAAGAACTTAATGATACTTTGGAATCAATGAAAAATTGATTCTTTAAGATCACTTCCACTTTTTTTGCTGGGTTATTCTTTTTATGCTTGGCCACGCCTATCCCAGCCAATTTTTTTTTTTACAAAATTTTAACAAAAAACATTTTCTAATTCTAAATGTAATTTAAAATATAATTAAAATTTGTAATTGAAATCACTTTCAATTACATGTTATTTGTAATTGAAAATTTTCAATTACAATTACAATTACATGCAAATGTATTTGAGTTTTTTTTAATTTCAACTACATTTGCTTGTAATTGTAACTGAAAGTTTGCAAGTAATTGTAATTGAATATTTACAAGTAATTGTAATTGAAATCCCCCAAGTCTGGTTTTTATTTTGTTGAATAGTGAAACTAATTTATTAGCTTTGAGGTTAAGAAGAAGAATAAACATTTTCTTCAAAAGTTATAAACACATTAAATTTGCAAATCAGACTAGATCCAGTTTCTTCCTTTTTTATGGACAGGCTTCTTCAGTGATTTTCCATTAAATTGTATTATTGTTTATATTTTTATTGTCAGATTGTTATTTAACCTATTAATGAAGAAAATATGAAAATATTTCCTAAAAATTACCAAAAGCATTTTGTTAATTTGACTTACAGTCTTTTGGTTTCAGAAAAAATCAATCCTCGAAGGCGTAAGTTTCGTAGCTCTGTAAATAATGTAAAAATTGGAAATTTTTCTACAAATACTAATTCGATAACCAAAAATAACCCAGTGTAGAAACGGTAATAACATATCATTATTTTTTGGAGTACCAGAAATGACACCCACCTACGTTCTGCGTTATTTTCAAACATATAATAATGAGTTACTGATAATGACTTATTTTTATCATTATTTCAAATAGAAAATAATTTTTTAGATTTTTTTGAAAATTTTTTTAAAGCTATTTTTAGACTCAATATTTTTTAAACACTGGTAAGGATATATGTAACCACATAGTTTTTGATTTTTGTATGTTGGCGAGTAAGCTTACTTGTGTGCAGCAGTTCAATTATGTTTTTATCTATTAAATATTACATGTCGATATAGCTCAGATGGTAGAGCTATTTACACCAGCAAATTTTATTAAAAAAAAATACAATAAAAAACATTTTTTTTATATAATTTATTTTTTTGAAAATCTATTTTTAGACTCATTATTTTTGTCAATACTGGTAAGCACATAGGTAACGATATATTTTTTGATTTTTCGTATGCTGGTGTGTAACGACAACTCATTATTTTTCGCGACATCGCCATATAAAGGTAATAAGAAATGTAATAACAAAAGTAACTAGTTACCATTACCAAGTATGTAGTTACATAACCACATATCTGGTAATGATTTTTTACACTGGGAAGCTTAACCTGAAAAAAATTTTATAAAAAATTTGTTTTATTTTTCATTTTATTAAGTTTTTTGATTCTCCTGTAAAATTGTTTAAATATAACTTACAGCTTTTTTTGATTTCATATGACGATATGCTGTTAAATTGTTTTTGTTGTTAACTCCTTATCAAAACCAGGGGTACGGGTTGTGTAAATGCGACATAAATTGGCATATAAACAATCTAGCAGTCAGTTGCTTGCAAGATGGTTGGCATATTCGATTTAAATCTTCAACAAACAAACTGACTCTTCAAACGGTTTTTAGGCCTTTAGGGATAGTTTCAAGCAGTTTTTATACCCTTATGTGAAGGTGTATATCAGTTTGTCATTCCATTTGTAACATTCCGGAATATTAGTCTAGTATATATATTTGTTTATTTTTATACCAGATTAATAGAGGTGAGTAATATTTTATGTTCACCTTAAAGTGTTTTTCAACTCTCCAGTGTAGAAAATTATTATTTATATAAAATAATGAGTTATGCTTACACACCAGCATACTTACACACCAGCATACTATAAAACTATATCGTTATATCGTTACCTGTATGCTTACCAGTATTGACAAAAATAATGAGTCTTAAAGCAAACATAAACGTTCAATATTATTGATCAATATTTTTAAAATCAACCAATCAGAACAAAGTATTTAAAAATAAAATGTAATGATTGGTCGATTTTTGAAAAATTGATCAATAATATTGAACGTGTATGCCTTAATTTAAAAGATATTTCCAAAAAAAAAAATTTTTTTTTAATAATAAAAGTATGTAAAATTTTTATAATAAAATTTGCTCGTGACTGTAATCAAACCTGGGACTTCAGATTGCCACTCGATAGCTATACTATCTAAGCTATCTCGACATGTTATATTTGATAGATGGAAACATAACACTATGCGACAGTCAAAATCGGGATGGGATGAAACCAACGGGAAATGTTATATCGGTCAAAAACAAGTTATACGTGTCCCGACGTTTTGCTGGGTCACCCCTAGGAATAGAGATATATCTTTTTTTTTGACATAACTCGAGAACCACTAGTCCGATTTTGCTCAAACAATTTTAAAAAAATTAAAAATTACAATTCCTTTAATCTGTTCATATAACGTTTTTCTATATACTCAACAGTTTTGCCGGTAAAAATAAATGTTTGTTACCGCTACCATAAAAATCAATAACCTTTTGTTTATTACTTTTTTTTAATATTTTAGGCTAAAAATATTTTTTTCTTCATACATTTATGTTATGTTCAATTTCATAATATGTATAAACAAATTCCTATTCAGAATGAAAAAGTTTTGGGAAAAAAAATCATGTTCGATTCATACAGTTTATGAAAAAATTTATTCCATGTATGAATTATTTTTTTCTGTGTATGTTAAAAATTAATAATGTTGAAACAAAAATAATGTAGTGCGGACTTACATAAGTCGTCATGGCAGCCTGACTCAGTTGATTAAAATCACCCGTTCATTCTGATCAAAAACAATATTTTGATTATATAAATTACTTGTATATTTTTGTTCTTAATAGTAAATTCAATTTAAAATAATGCCCCCTTTTTATATTTTTATTTTATACCTTTCATATACAACTTACATACCAACAACTCCAATAAACTAAGCGCTCAATATGAACGATTTTAAAAACGAGTTGGGCTATTGTGAACCTTTAACTGTGGAGTTTATAGCGGGTCTAGTTACAAAAGAAGCACGCCAAATATTGGAACTTGGTTTACGTCCACAAAATAAACAATTAAGTTTCGATTTATATACTAGAAAAAATCCTTACAAGAAACAAATGTTGTATACTGATGACCAGCAGTCATTAATAAGATCCAATTTTAATGCCAAATGGCCGACAAGGTATGTACCATAAAGTGTCTCTCTGTATAGTTTAAAGTGCTATGAAAAAGGAAGTAATTGTTAATATATATTTATGAGTGCTTACAGCTTCATTGTTTTTAATAGTAATTTTATTGCTCTGTGAATCATAGTAATTGTAAAAATATTGTAAGAATGTATAATTACAAAATATTTTATATCTTTTGATGTTGGCACGCTTTCAGATATAAATATACTTGAACTGTATTGTGGTTTTTGTTTTTAAGGAAAATATGAATTTCAGGTTTAGCTGTTTTAATTTTACTTTATTTATCTTTATTTAAACATACATATTTTGTAAAATTATTTAAAGGGTTATAATAGTATATCGTCATATAAAATCAAAAAAGCCGTAAGTTACATTTAAACAATTTTACAGGATAAGTAAAAAACTTTATAAAATTGCTTCCGCTTACACTTGGAGCTGTTTAAAATTTTGTTAATAAAATCGTCGTATTTAGTGGTAGGAGTGTAAAATTTTTCAGGAATATGTATTTTGATATGGTGCATCATAATCAATCAAAAAAGTCGATTTTGAATTTTTTGTAACGTATGGCTTTTTTGATTTTATATGACGATATGTATATTTTAATATTTTTTGCATATATTATAAAAATTTCTTATTCAATGTTAAGGAAACATTTCAGGAAGTTTACTAACTTGTGTTATTTTGTGGATTTAGGCTTAGAAAAAAAAAAAATGAAATAAAACTCACACATATGTACATATTAGAATAATAAATATTTTTATTATTTCTTTTTTTATTGCAAATTTATTTTTAAACTAATTAAATATTTCATACAAATAAACAAAAGACTTAAGACAGGAACCTGGTAGTAGCTTCTTTAAGTGCCTGTGAACAAAGGTCGTAGAAAGTTAACATGACGAAATATTTTTTCAGATTATTAAAGCTTTGTTTATGAAATAAATCACTTTTATTATAAATTTTGACCTTTTGTTGATTTGTGTACTCAAAACATCTTAACAACACTTAAAATTTTTTATAAGTTTTTAGAAATTCGTCGATAAAGTTTTTAACATAATATGATCATTGAGAATTTTTCATTACAATTGAAATTTTATTACCATTAGATGAAACTAATGCGAATGGAAAAATATCATTACCATATAATATTAAGAAATATTTTGGATTAGAAGAAACATAACTATTGGTACTGAAATCGCACTAATGCATAAAAAACTAATTACAAGTTATAAAAAAGACGATTGTAGAAAAAGATAGTCATGCTAAATGAAACCAAACAATTTTTGGAAATTTGGTCATGGAAAGTATGGAATGTAACATTGGTTCAAGTCGGAATGAAATGGAATGCGGAGTGAATAGAATAGGAAGACTTTGGGGGTGGGCGTAGCCGTTGTCCGATTTCGCCCATTTTTTTTAAAAAGGTTCAAAGCAAAAAAGAGTAATAATAACAAAGTTCGTTGATGTCAGTCTAAGTTGAGTTGTTGATAACAAACTCGATTTGCTTTCAACAGTCACATAAGTAGACGAATATCAAAATATTAAAATAACAGATCAACTAAAACATTTCCCCCATTCAAGATTCTTATTTTCATGATAATATTTATACAGTTCACAAATTCGTGGGTTTACCTTTAACAGTTTTTAAAATACAGACTTTAGTCCCCCTAAAATGTCAAAATCTGACACTGTGCTATGGCTTTAAGCTGATCGGCTAGCCAACTTTTATTTGACACATACGAAACATCGGATTAACGGTAAAAAAGAAGAATAAAAAAAAAATTATAAAAAATTATTATTTCTAGATTTCTTTTTCGTGTAAAAAAATTTATTCGACGGCGGCAGTCATCAAAAGGTTCATCCGGAACGGAACATTACGTATAAACTAATTCTACCTTTATTGATTTAAAACATACATGAAGAAAATAGCTTCGGCGCTGACAATCCAATTTGTTGCCAATCGAATGGTTCAATTGCATCAAATGAATTTTTCGGTTGCGCCTACCAAATTATTCTGAACATTTAGTTATGACTGATTCAATTGATTTTCTCTTGTCACAACTGAAAAAACATTCGATTGTAATAACAAAAGTAACTAATTATCATTACCAGATACATAACCACATATCTGGTAATGATATCTACACTTAATTATTACAGATTCCCAAGCCATTGTTCCCAATAAGCACATAGGTTTTAAAAATTCAAGTGCTTTAAATTTTGCTTGAAGTAAACTTTGTATATTTAACAAAAATATTTCAAAGTTGAATTTTTGTTTCCCTTTTGCTGCACTACGCTATTGAAATAAAATATAATAAAAGTTGTATTCAAGCCTTGAAACTGGAATTGAACTTTATTTGAACTTGAATTCCAGTGAAATTGTGTACAGGGATGTGTCCACTTAACTAAGTAATACAAGAACAATTTTTTTTTCTGAAATTTTCTAATTCTATATTATTTTTTAATTCTTTAGACCTAAAAATACTCAGATGTGGATACCCCTAACCATTTTCTAGGCATGCCCGAAAATGGTAAAATTTTTTAGAATATTTTCAAAAATCCAACTTAAGTATTGTTGAATAATGATCCTAAACGAAGACAAGTAATTCTCATTGAGTTTGTAATTTAACTTAACAAATAAGTACTTCTAGAAATTCTAAAAACGTCGTCCCCTGACGATTTCCTTCTGCAAGAATGAAATCCGTATAGGGACAATCCTATCAAAAAGTATTTCTCACAATTTATTAAACAAGTTTTTGGATTTCAGCACATTTAATTCTTTTAATACAATTAATATTTAACTCGATAAAAATAAAAAAATACTATTTCTTTAATTTTAAGGGATGGAATAGAGTTCTCTTTGCACTCTTTCTAAAAGTACTCAAAAAATGTTGAATTGAGAGTACTCGCCTCCTATGACAACTTAATGTTAAAATCATTAGAGTTTTTGTTAAAAAAGTTCATATAGATCAATAATTGTAGTGCTTTTTTTTCACCGCTTTGGCATCTTTTTTTTTTGCTGGGTTATGAATTAAATTATAAAGTTATAATTTTTTAATCTGTGAAGTCCTTCATATTAGTTTCTTTTTTACCAGTAACTATCCAGAATCAGATCCTTAAAATCATTAGCATTACCTAATTGAAACGGAAATCATTTAATTTTAATTGGTATTACTCGTAATTATAGGACATAACCCCCACGAACGTAATCCCCTTTTCATTGTTCTCGAATTTTCCGATATAAACCCCAAACAGAAAATAGGGCATATAACGAAATGGGATTATGAAAAACATTTTCTGGTCATTATCCTTTTTCCAGACGAAGGCCGCTAGGCAAAAAATTTTGTCTCAGCGAAGGAGAAAATGTCATAGAAGAGAAATTCGAAAATTTCATAGAGGACAAACCCTTGAAGCCCTGTAAAAAAATTAAAATTTCCTATTTGCAGCCATATTTTATATATTTTTTCTCACTAACTCTCTGCTATAACTATTTCCAAATCCTTTTAAAAAACGGTCTTTGTGCCCATGGGGAATATGTCCATTTTTACTACACACAAAAAAAAAACTATAGGTAATATTTCCTAAAATTATAGGGTGATATCACCTATTTTCAAAGGCAACATAGAGTTTGCTTTGTTTTATGGCAATATTACCATAAAAAATAGGTAATTTCTATTTGACATTTATATTCGAAAAATCACCTAAAATTTTAGGTGGAACAACTCAAATTTTTTGTTGGATTAACAATTGAAAAAATGGTTAATTTGTACTTATTTTTGGGCAATATTTCATTGCTTTTAGGTAAAATATGCGTATATTTACCACGATTTAAAAAAAAGTATAAAAATCGGCAAACAATAACATAAAGAAAATTTTATTGCTTTAATTACATTTTAGTAAATAAAAATTAAAACTAATCTACATACAATAACTAGTGGCTGACGGATAATCAAAATTGTTAAATAAAACGAAAATTGCTTTCAAATGACACGTAAGAATTGCCTTAAACCATGACTACTGAGATAGTGAAACTTCTCATCCTTCTTTTGATTAACACTTGATTTATTGAATAGTGTGTTGCGACGATGTTTTCACCCTGCGGTATTACCAGAACTTATCAAGTTCAGCTTTATATTTATCTATCGTAAATAAATACACAAGAGCAAGCACGAAACATAAAAATCGAATATAGGTACTGCAAAGAAAATGAAAATTAACCAGACTCCAGACATTATTTTCAATAAAACTTACCGTTATTAAATCATTTCATTAATTGTGGGATGATAACATCAGCAACTTGTTCCTCAAATTAATTTATTGGATAAATTTCCAAAAGTAATTTTAATATTATAAAAAAAATTTGTACGAGTATTTACGTGTACATAAAAATATTCAAAGACACTGAAATAAACAAACAAAACAAAATCAATTTTTCGAAGAGTTGCCTTTTTTTGAATGTAGAATTTACATTGCCAATAGGTGAAATTGTGAGGTATAAATTACCTATTGATATACCCAGTGTAGAAACGGTAATGACATATCATTATTTTTTGGAGTACCAGTAATGACACCCTCTTACCTTCTGCATTATTTTAAAACATATAATAATGAGTTACTGATAATGACTTATTCTTATCATTATTTCAAATAGAAAATAATTTTTTAGATTTTTTTGAAAATTTTTTGAAATCTATTTTTAGACTCAATATTTTTTAAACACTGGTAAGGATATATGTAACCACATATTTTTTTATTTTTTGTATGTTGGCGAGTAAGCTTACTTGTGTGCAACAGGTCAAATATGTTTTTATCTATTAAATATTACATGTCGATATAGCTCAGATGGTAGAGCTGTTGACTGGCAATCTGTAGACCCAGGTTCGATTCCCGCACCAGCAAATTTTATTTAAAAAAAAAATACAATAAAAAATATTTTTTTTTATATAATTTATTTTTTTGAAAATCTATTTTTAGACTCATTATTTTTGTCAGTACTGGTAAGCACATAGGTAACGATATATTTTTTGGTTTTTCGTATGCTGGTGTGTAACGACAACTCATTATTTTTCGCGACATCGCCATATAAAGGTAATAAGAAATGTAATAACAAAAGTAAGTAGTTACCATTACCAAGTATGTAGTTACATAACCACATATCTGGTAATGATTTTCTACACTGGGTAGGTAATAAAACTATTTCAATTAATACCAAACAAAAATAGGCTACCTATTCCAGCCAATGCAGTATTCCCTTTAGTATTTTTTTGTGTGTAGGTATTATTAAATTAAATCATGTTGGTCATACACCTCTTTTCAGTTCGGGGGTTACGACCGAAAATTTTCTGATATAATTCCCAAACTGAAAACGTGAATAATGTCCATGAGGGCTATGACATGTTACCCACCAGTGCAATACTAATAATAATAATAATAATATTTTTATTTTGTATTCTTTTTTTTAAATTTTACATTTCATTTCTTAAGTATAAGATACATTTCCTTTTTTAATACAAAATAAAATAAACATAAGTTAATGACAATGACTACTATGTCGTCTGTCATATATTTATTTATTACTTAATATAAAAATTACATAAATTCCTTTAATATATTACTGCGATATTTTAAAGCACTAGTAACATAGTTAAAAATTTTATTCCAACCATTACAGGGTTCCCCATTTAATATTTTTATCAATTCACTCTCTTCCATGATAGATTTTCCAAAATGTCTGATTCTGAATAAAGGAATTCAGAATCAGACATACTGGGCACTTTGACATAACAGGGTACATGCTTTATCTACGTTTCTATAATTATTAGCGTTTAAAGGCAGTACATCCCATCTTGTTTTAAATATCATAGATATTTTGTTCTGGTTCCATTTGCGATTCATATATTCTTCACCAATATCATGATTTAGCCGTCTGTAAAAACGTGTATAAAGCTTTTTTTTTCCTTTTCACAATAACTTCTATATTTCAAAATTTGAAGCAGCGCCGCTCCTCTTATAATCCATTCTTGTCTAGGCATGTTCACGTAATCAAATGATATGTTAAAATCCGAACCTAAATCATTGAGTTCTTTAGCCCAAAATATGTTTTTGTTTAATATCATTAAGGAAAGTTTATATGGTAGTCTGGTATCATTGTATTTAAAGATTGTGTTGAAAATCTAGTTAAGGTGAAAATTGAGGGTATAGAATTGATTATCTTCTGAATTTGTTTCTAACGATATTGCATAGTTTGGTATGAAATCGGGCAGCCTCAAAATTTTTTTGATGAAATACCTTTGTAGTTTATTTACAAATAATACTAATGAAAACATAAAATAATTAAGTCATTTATTAAATTAATCTAAAGTAGGTATAGATCATACGTTTTACCGATTAAAAAAATTATTTATTTTCCAGAATTTTTTTTTTAATTCTTTCAGAATTTCATTTCATGGTTGGAATGGTCAAACTACAACATGTTCCAGTGCTGCTATTAAAGATGCCTACTTAGACAGAGGAAATTTCAACGTAATTCTGGTCGATTGGAGTGATTACTCATTAGATATTAATTACGTGCGTGTCGTAACAGAAGTTTTTGAAATTGCAAAAAAATTTAATGATTTTACTAGATTTTTACATCAATTCGCTAAAGTATCATATAAAGATATATATCTGATTGGTCATAGTTATGGCAGTCATATAGCTGGCATAGCTGGTAAACTATTAAAACCCGAAAAATATGGTGTTATTTATGCCTTAGATACAGCTGGCCCCATACATTCAATACTAAATGATAACTGGCGTTTATCAACAAATGATGCCACGTATGTTGAGTCAATACAAACTGATACTGCACTTTTTGGGTTTCGGTCCGGTAATTTAGGTCATGCCTCATTCTTTCCCAATTGGGGTTTGGGTCAACCACATTGTCCTAATGTTACCGATATGGAACCAGATTTTACTTGTGATCATTTTAGTGCTTTATATTATTTTGTGGAATCAATAAGGAATGGTAAAGCCTTTGGTGCTATACAATGTAAAAATTACAATAGTATTGTAGAACAGAAATGTGATTGTAATTCTCAGAGTAAATTTTGTCCAGCTCAGGTGTATATGGGTGGAGAACCAGCTAAACCCAAAAGAGGTGTGTACTATTTAAGTACCCATAAAACAAAACCATTTGGTTATGGTGATATGTGCCGGATGAGAAAAGCTATACAACCGACTGTTGTAAGAATTACTAACTAAAGAAAGCAATTTAAGGAATTGTTATTATTGATAATAAGAAATTATAATTAAAAGTTTATAAAATTTATGTGTAATTTGCAAGACTTATAAAATTAAGAAGATTTGTTAAGAAGGAAAACAGAATAATAAAAATTTAGGGATTCTTAAGGATACCCAGCAAAACATGTATCAGTTTCAGAACTAGTTCCTTATGGCCAGTACTAATTCTATTTTGGCACTGTTAACCATGACTTTTATTAGAAATTGTCACTCCTAGAACTAGTTCTAGGGAAACGTTTGAGGAACAGGTACTAGTTCTGGGGAACAGTTCTAGAAAAAAAGCCCGTACAAATAGTTAAAAATTCTGCTAAAATAACAGGAAATAGTACCTGAATTTGCGCCAGCAGAAATTTCAATGATGTTGAGAATCATGGTCTGCTAAATTTAGGTGAACTAAATTTTAGGTAAAAAAATTAGTTCAAATACAATAATTTATAAGAAATGTTGTTTATTGGAAATGAAAATTACTCAGTTGAAATCAGCACATGTTTTCTGCTAAATTTTAGTTGGTTATAAACAGGTAAAAAATTCAGTTAACATTCAAAAATTTAGAAGAATGTTCGTTTAATAGAAATGAAAGTGGATCAGTTGAAATCTACATAACATGCTGCTGAAATTAAAATCACTTTTTGTTGTTATTTGAATAAAAACAAATTAATGTAAATATTGTTAATTTTATTTTCGAATAAATTACACATTCCAAAAACACTATTTGCACTAAATATCACTTTTATTTTCTTGCCAATATGTGTGCCAGCGGAAGTTGTATTATTTGGTTCCGTTTTTCGGCTACCTACAGATAGAATTTAGATGAAAATGTTAAAGGGCTGAAATAAAAGAAAAACAATAACATATTTAATATATTATAAACCAAACCTCTATTATTTTATTTTATTTACTATAACTTTCTTAACAAGCGCCATATTATTTTTTTTTGTATTGGTAAGCGTCATCAGTGATGACTCACACACATTAAAATATACTTACTAGATATTTTCTAATTTGTATTGGTCGGCAAACTCACCTATACACACTTCACCATCAAGTACCATCAATCACTATACACTAGCGCCCCTATTGTTTTCTTTTGAAAACACAAATATTAAAAAAGTTGCCAACAAATGTATCTATATTAGCTGTTACATTGTCAAAATCATTTATAAAAAAATAGCTAAATATCAGGAGGAAAAATTAGTTCAAGTACAGCAGAAATATGTTTTTGTGTTGAAATTGGATAACTAACAACTTTAGCTAAACAACGGATTTAAACGAAAACAACAGGAAAAATTAGTTCAACTGAAATTGAAACACTCAGAAACAGATCCAGGAAGCCATCAAAAAGCATGAATCCCTTATGTAGACCGGTTTCAAAAATACTAACATTTTAAGCACTTTGGAACAGTTTCAAGCTTTTTGAAAAAATATATTTTGTACGAAAAAAAATTTGTTTATTTTTTTTTAATAAAAAGATTGATTTGTTAATAGCATTTCGAGGAAAATTTTTCAAAAACAATTTTTGCAAAATTTTTCAAGGAAATTCACCTTACATATGCTTTAACCCTTAAATGCATGATGTAGCCATTTAACAACATACCAATTTTTTAATAAAAACCCACTTGATGTACAAAACTGCATTTTTGGGCAATGGCGACCCTTTTGTACAAAGTGTTCTTATAGTTTAGCTCAGATTTTTCAAACAGTTATAGGAAAAATCTTGGTTTTGCTTCCCCGCAAAACATCTTTTTTAGGCACAAAATTCGACATAATTATAGCGATTGAAAAAATGTGTGTTTACACTTTGGCGTCTATCGAATACTGAATTATAATGACAGATGTTTACCCACCAAAATACCATATTTTTTATTATTCACACAAACCATATGTGACAGTTATGTTGTCCAAATCGACATTATTAACTTGTATACCCACGTTTTCAATTTCAACAACATGTACACCCACAATATATTTTCCATAACCGATTGAGGTTTATTTAAAAAGTAATAGGTAAAATTTTTTTCAGAAGAATCAATTAAAATACAATTAAACATATTGTTTAACTTTTTTATAAATCAATAAAAAACAAACTAGAAAAAATATGTATCGTCTGCAGGAGTTGTTATTTTCAGTCAAATATTCTATTTTTAGATTTCTATTTAAAAAAAAAATAAATTAAATAATTTCGTTGTTTCCTGTTATAAAACAAAAAATTCAAATATTTTCGATTTTCTTTTTTGTTAATAGTTGTTTATATACAAAATTATTTCAATTCAAATTACAAAAAATTCTTTACTCATACACACAAACATATCCAATAAAAATATGAACGTGTGTGTTGTGTATGGTGTAGTGTTTTGAAAATTAAGCAAAAAAAAACTTTCGAATATAAAAAACAAACCACAAAATCGTTTTTTTTACATTTTGTCTGTTAAAAATTGATGATTGTTTTAAAGACTTTTCAATTATTTTTATTTCTTTTATGGATTGTTTACACAATGTTTGAAAATAAATAAAAAAATGGTTTGCATATAATGAAAAATCCGTAGTCCTTTTTTTAATTGTGTTTTCAATTAATTTAATATGTATTTTAGATTGTTTTTAAGAATAAAATATCGCGAGTGTATTTTGTTCTTATCCCATTATTAATTTCTCAAATACAGATTGTTAAGGCTTCATTAGTCTAATCGTAAAGTAAAAAAACGTATCTGTAATCAATTCAATGTGTTAAAATAATATAGAAATATATTTTTATCTTTTTTCTGTGCATTGAAACTGTTGTCAAGTAAAATCGTAAAAAAGTTCTGTTGAAAATAAAAATTTTCTATTTTATTACTTGACATTTAATTCTATGCACAAGAAAAAGATAAAAAATACAATATTTTTATTTTTTATACTCTTTTTATTCATTATGAGAATGATACGATATTTTTTTTACGATACTTCCAAACTAATTTAGGCTTTAATGTTTAGACTTTTGACCCATATAAATCGTGGCCTAGACCCTCCAACAAAAAATTCCGTGAGTGAAAAACATTTAAGATTTTTAATTTTTGTTTTTTTGCAATAATGTTATTAATTTATTTTTTCTAAAAATAAAAAATTTTCATATATTTTATATAACTATATAAATATAACGCAATGACACGAACAATGCTGTCTCATATAGTCATTATTTTTTTTATAGCAGTATGTGGCTGAGTGAGTTAAGTGACCGACTACAACTCCAGGAATCTGGGTTTGAATCCTGCCGACGGAGTTTTTTTTTTATGAAATAAATATTTTTTTAATAAATAAAATTTTATTTTTTTATTTTTTGTGTTATTTTTAAAATTTTATTAAAATTTAAATAATTCCAAATATATCATAGGATAAATTTTGATCACAAATTATCCAATTCAAAATGCCAAAATTAGCCTATCCATTTGTATCTAATTGGATGTAAATTAATCCAATGGATGGATATTTTGGGATCTATCAGGATCTCAATTTTATGTTATTGGATCTCCCACTTTTGCGATCTATTTGGATCTACTTTAATCCTGTAATATATTTGAGGGATATTATTGGATATTACTGGATACCCCAATTTTGAGATAAACTTGGATAAGATTAAATGTCGACTTATATCAAATGGGATATGGCTACATATCGTCACCTTAAATGCAAACGGACGTAACTACACAAAAATTCGAAATCAAGTTTTTTATTGATTATGCTTCGTTTTATCAAACTACATGTTCACACAAAATTTTAGATTTATGCGATCAAAAATGGCGACTTTATTAAAGAAATTCAAACGGACGTAACTACAAGTGCATGTATTTCTTAATGCAAAAAGACGTAACTACACTCTTGTATGAAAAACATACAAACACATGTAGTGTGTAAGCTTGTGTCAGCGTTGCCCCAATGGGAATTCACCTTTTTCTGAATATTAGTAGACAAAACACAGCAACAAAATGCTGTTATATCTCCAAATTTTAGTTATATTTAAGTTAAATTTAGTTGAATGAAAGTAACAATTTTCCAGTTAAAATAACAAAAAAAAAAACAATAATAATAATAATTGCTTAACAATAGTAGATTCGTAATTTCAGTGAGTTAAATCGTTATTCATATTAAAAACGAGTAAAAAGGTTAAAGTCGGGCATGCCGACTATACAATACCCTACACCAGTCTGGTTAAAAGCCAACTAATGTTTGGATCCGAATTTCAAATGGGTTAAAATGGGACTTGTGTCAAAATTTTCTATAATGTGAGTCAGCGAACCAAATTTCATTAAAATATCTTAATATTTGCGACCTGCAGTTTGTGAGCCAATTTTGGGGGGACCCTTATATGGTCACTAGGTCTAAACATGGACCGGTGTTACCCAAAATCAATAGGCTTAGTCTTTGGGCTGATATAGGTCGGTGTACCAAATTTCATCAAAATATCTTAATATTTGCGACCTGCAGCGTATAAACAATATAATTTTGAGGGGACCCTTATATGGGCATAAGTCTAAACATGGACCGCTGTTAACTAAAATCAATAAGCTTCGTCCTTGGGCTGATATAGGTCGGTGTACCAAATTTCATCAAAATATCTTAATATTTGCGACCTGCAGCGTATAAAAAATATAATTTTGAGGGGACCCTTATATGGGCACTAGGTCTAAACATTGACCGATGTTCACCAAAATCAATAGGCTTCGTCCTTGGGCCAACGTAGGTCTGTATACCAAATTCCATCAAAATATCTTAATATTTGCGGCCTGCTGCGTATAAACAATATAATTTTGAGGGGACCCTTATATGGGCACTAGGTCTAAACATGGACCCGTGTTAACCAAAATCAATAGACTTCTTCCTTGGGCTGACATAGGTGGGTGTACTAAATTTCATCAAAATATCTTAATATTTGCGACCTGCAGCGTATAAACAATATAATTTTGGTAGGACCCTTATATGGGCACTAGATCTAAACATAGACCGATGTTCACCAAAATCAATAGGCTTCGTCCCTGGGCTAACATAGGTCTGTGTACCAAATTTCATCAAAATATCTTAATATTTGCGACCTGCAGCGTATAAACAATATAATTTTGGGGGACCCTTATATGGGCACTAGGTCTAAACATGGACCGATTTTAACCCAAATCAATAGGCTTCGTTCTTGGCCCAACGTAAGTGGGTGTACCAAGTTTCATCAAAATATCTTAATATTTGCGACCTGTAGAGTGCGCACAAGAATGCATGGACAGACAGAAAGACGGACGGACAGACGGACATCGTTAAATCGAAATAAAAAAAAATTCTGAGCCGATCGGTATACTATAAGGTGGGTCTAGGACCAATATTTTTTGGTGTTACAAACATCAGCACAAACTTATGATACCCTGACCACATAGTGGTGTAGGGTATAAAAATCTACATATGCTACGAAAACTAAAAAAATTATGATGTTTTCAGTCGAATCAGTTGTTGCTGATTTTTGCAGGGTGAATTGTTATTTTCAGTTAACTAAAACATAGCTAGAATTTTGTTCTTGCTGTTTTTATCTTACTAATATTTAGCAAACCAATTCTGCTAGTTTTGGCAGTTTCTTCTGCAGGGCCTCTTTTATAGAGTTTTTCTTATTTTTTTTTAATTTTAACGTTTTCACTACCGACTTTTTGTTTGCGGATATTACCGTTATTTTGACTTCAGATTCCTCAAATTAGAATAGCCAAAAATCCTTTGGTTGATTTTCTTTTCGTCATAAAACGAAGCAAATTTCGATTATCTATCCTCATTAGTTTATGAGAAAAACCAAAACCCCCTTTTCTGGGAGATTATGATGTATTAAAAAAATTAGACTTCATTAACAAATATCACGACTATATCGCTATGTTGAACTGCTTATACATATAATGATTCCTCTTTGAAGGCCAAGAGCCACATCATATAAAAACTTATAACTTTTTTGGTTATTACAACTTTCCCATTTTTAGAGGCGTTATTTTCTCAGGGAAAATGTGCTAAATTAGAGGCGTTAAAGATAAATATTTTTGAAAGAGAATAGTCGTTTTGGAACTTAAAAAGTTCTCTAATAAAAATAAATTATGATTTCAAAATATGAAGGATATAAAAATTATAAAATCATAATTTATGTGCGCTTAGAAATATTTTACTGATTAAGCCTATTTACTATATCCAAACAATTCCGTTATTTCCCCCGAGTCTGTTAAATTTTTCAATAAAATTCTTTTTCCTTCCTACAAAATAGCACATTTGAAAATCTATAATCTTTAATGGAGATTGGCAGACGTTTTCACAAATTTAAGAAAATATTAAAGGACTACACAGAGAAAAGAGATTCATTGTGGTAACCGAATTTTTTGCCAACCGATTGGTTTGGTTGGATCTACCGATATATTTCTTTGTGGCAACAGAAATTCGGTGAATACAATAGAATTTCGGTTGAAACAATATATTTAAATTATGCCAGGAATACATTTGATTGCAACAGCCAATAATTCGGTTACTGCCACCAAACCATTCAGTTGGCAAGAAATTCGGTTGTTACAATGAATTGGTTTTCTCTGTGTATAATAAATTACAGCAGAACTTCTAATTTTTTTTTTAATGAATTATCTGAAAAATCAAATTCACTTTGTTTGAATTGGAACTGTCGGAGTTAGTTTTACTTTATTCAATTACATAAAAAATCCGATTACCCAAAAACTACGCATGAAAGAAATTACCCGCGCTCTATACACGAAGGCAAAAATTACCCGCGATTTGGGTAATTCCCGTATTGTGTAAATTTTTTTTTTCATTTAAAATTCTTTAAATATCTGTATTAAAAATACATGTATTTTTTTTTAGTTTAAAATTGAATAACAAATCCTTTTTCTTTTTTTTAATAAAATATAAACATTTAGATTAAAAAAAAAATTAATTAAAATATAAAATATAAAGTATTTTTATTAAAAAAGTTTGAAAAATTTACTAACATAACATGCATATTTTAATTTTTGTGGCGTTATTGGTTGTACATCTAAAAATGACTTTAGTGTAGTTACGTCTTCTTGTTTCAGAAAAAAGCAAGTCAAAAGGACGTAACTAACTTAAAAACTTAAATATATGAGAATAAAACAAAAGTTGTTAAAAAATAAATAAATCTCTATACCATAAGTAAAATTTGAAAAAACTGCAAAGAATACTTTATTATTATTGATTTTATAACGTTTTTTGCTTCTCCTGTAAAATAAATAAAAGTGTAGTTACGTCCGTTTGCATTTAAGATGACGATATGCTAGATATAATGTTTTTTTGATCGGGTAACCAAATATAGCATATAGCCCCGAATTATTACGATATTGCAATTTAACATTTTTAAATGCGTTTTTATGGAATTATAACCCACAATATGTGAGGTAATTAAGGAGTTTCACAACAAAAACTTTAGATTTTGCAACTGTATTCTTATTGTTTAAAAGATTTTCGAGGATTTTTTTCAGATTTTTTAAAGCAGGAATGGATTATTAGCAAAATAAGGTTATGAAACATAACATTTTTTAATATTTTTCTCTTGTTCTTTGTTTTTACAACACCAGATAAATCACTACTAAAGGATTCCAGCCTGCTTTGAAAGGGGGAACTTTGAAAACATTAAAAGTATAAATTCAGTATTTCCCAATTTCAAACCTTACTAACTCGAGAAATATACACTCAAAATAATACGTCTGTTGGCTGGACAGAAAAATTTGTAACTTTAACAAAATTTATTCCTGTTTTTTGGTTTAAAATAAAATTTGTTGATTTTAACACTTTTTTTGTTAAATTTAACAAATCTAAATTTAAGTAAAAAATTTGTAAAACTACAATTTTATCTGTAATTATACTGAGTCGTAGAATTTATCCAAATTTAGGGTGTCGGGACCCTTCCGGGCCTAGTCCATATTATGTGAGGGCATATAAGGACACTCCAACGAATGTGTTTTGCTCTATCTCGCTTAGTTTTTGAGATATGGGCCATTTTGTGAAGTGGTAAATTTTTATTAAAAATTTCCAAGGGTCCAAGGCCCCGCCAAGGTTCATTTTTGGATAGAGATAACCCCTTTCTAATTGATAACCCCTTTCGCTGGGGTTACCTGGTTAGGGGTAGTCGAAATTTTCGTAAATTTTGCTCTATCTCTCTTAGTTTTCAAGATAAGATTAAAAAATCGGGAGTGAAAGAAATAGCGCCATCTTTAAAACTTCGGATATATTGGTGGTGCCATCTACCGGGTAATAATCGTAACATGAAAATATTATATTTTAACAATAAATTTTGTAAAATTTAACGTATGGGTTCTTAAAAATTTGTTTTAATAATTTTGAAAATTAACACTCAAAATCAGGATATTGAGGATTTTTAGTATTATGTTAAATGAAGATTACTAAAATCTTTGCTGAAATCAGTGTTTCAACTAAAAATTTGTCAAAAAGTAGTTCAATCGATTTGAAACTGGTTTGCCAGATTTGTCTACTGATGTATTATTTTAAGTGTACCTATCCGTTGGATAGTTCTTCGAAATACCTTTCATCCGAAATTCACTTAAATTATCATGAAATATTCATGAATTTTTTAATTTTTTTTCTCTTTTTAAAATTTTCTGTATATTTATTGCATCGCTAATTAAAATTCCATTCCAGGGATTTGATTGGCTTCCTGAAATGTGTACCAATTTGTGCTGTAGTTCAGGATTTCATATAGTCGGTATGCCTGACTTTAATTTAATGCTTGTTACATCTGTCTTAATCTTAGAGTTACTGGCACTAATTCTTCAAAATTTCAAGTTGCATATTCCTCCCCTAAAATAAATTTACAATTTACATTTTGAAATCAACTTAACTTTATTTGAAAATTTGTGAAAAATCTTAAAACTAATATCACGGCTTTGAACCTTATTCGATTTAACTAAACTACTTTAATTTGCTATTATAATAAATCTAATCCCACTACTGCATTATTACCCAATAAAAACTTGCATTACCATTCGGTGGATTCACTGATTCTTTTTGCAGATGAATGTTATCAGGCAGATATGCCTACGTTGCGTTAATTGAGTTGATTACGTTAGTTGCTAGAATTATTAATTATTAATGCAAAATTATGCTATATTTACTGAGTTCTTAATATTACATAAAAAACAATCAAATTTGATAAAAAATATGTTTACACCCAAAACTACACTCAAAAAAATAAGTTAGTAGACAAAGTAGTAAAAGTAGTTGTACATCAAGTATACTACTTTCAGCATTTTATTCCGAAGACATCTACGTAATCTATGTTCTGGAAATTTTTATATTTCAAAAAGTTTTCCAAACAATTTCAAAAGTATCACATAAACTCAATCTCTAGATTTAAATTTTCACCAAGTAAATTAAATAAAGTATAATTTCTGTAAAAAAATGTCAAGTTTTTTCAGTCTACTAATATTTAGCAAAAATTTTTATTAATTAGAAATATATTAATTCAGGAATGAAAAGTGTAGAGGTTTTTGATAGAAAAACTCTGTGAAGTATTTCTCAGGAGAGTATCCTGATGAAGAAAAATAGCAGTTTTTGAAAAAAATTACTTATTATGTTAATTCTTAATAAGGAAATTGGCCTCGAACTGAATTAATAAATTTCTAATTAATCAATTAAAAAGGTCGAAAAAACAATTTTTATTTTTTAAATAAAAATTAGAAACCAAAAATTTTTTTTAAAAATTGATTTTAGCAAGGATTTTTTTTCATTTGCATTCGACCAAGCATTAGCACAACTTTTACTGAATTTACTAATTGTTTTAGCTAAAATCACCTTTCTGATTTTCAGTAAAATGATTTTGCTAAAATTTGCAATTTCTCTACTAGCACATTCGTGACAAAAATTTTGCTGAGTCAGCAAACTCTTTTGCTGGCTTCACTGACTTTGTTTGAGTGTAGTATAGTGTAAAATGGTGATCCAGCAAAACACTTAGACCGTCTCCTTGAAAAATTTGTGATACAGCTACACAGTTTCTTAAAGCATCTTTCATACAATTTTTTTTAGACGGAAGGATAAAACGTTGCGGTGAATCAAGATGTTAATTAGTATTTATAAGAAGTAAAATTAAAATACTTCACCATTAATTGATTTATATACTGTAAAATACGATTTGAGCCATTTGAAGCCGATAAACGATGTTTAATTAGTACAAATGCCGTTAAAGTAAAAATTATATAATATAATAATAGAAAACCTATGGAAGTCCAATAATTACAATTTTCAAAACCTAAAGTCATACGTAAAAATTGTGCCTTTTTAAACATACAAAACATTTCCGTCGGCGGACATACAGTATCTGAACGATCATAACCATAAAGAGTCTCAACTAGACCTTCTAAACTATGACGTAAATAACTGAATTTCATAATATAATGCATAAATGGTGAAATTTCAGTTTCTTTTCCATAACCCATACCATAGCAGGATAATAATATGAGGGGAACAGCCAAAACAGGACCCATAAACATGGCATTCTAAGGATAAATAGAATTTATGAAAAATTTGATATTCTAAAATAAAAAAAATTTAAATATACCTACCACCAAACTTAATCTGGATGATATTAACATACCCATACTATCGGAAATTTGTGCAGTTAGTATAGCTATTAAAAATAACATGGCAAATCGAAATAGTTCTAAAGGTTGATTGGACATCAAATAAACCATAGATAAGTATATAAAAGCGAATATAATCATAATTGGGAACTTTGAAGTAATCATGGCAAAGTAGTAAGAACTTAATCTGTACCATTGATTGAAATATTCTCGTTTCAACAGCTTCATTTCTGTGGGAACTTAAAGAGAAAAACAAATTATTTAAATATCACTCAAATTTTGCTCCAAACAACTAGATAATACTTACACTGCAGTAAAACCGGCATGAGTGGCAAATACAAGTATCCGATAATTATGGTAAAGGCAAAACCAAAATTAAATAGAGCCTTAGTGGCATCATTTCCTACACCCTCAAAAATACCTCCGACCAATAGGCCTAAACATATATTCATATAAAATCGTAATTTTATATAGGATTTATCTCTCCACATTTTTATAAGCATTCGTTGTACGAGTAGTTTATATTGCATCCACCATGTTGATTTCGACTTCAACATTTTCTTATCAATGTCCATTTCAAATTGTTCCATTTCGTCAAATGATGACGCTCCCGATGTTGTATCTGATTTTGTGGGTGTTACTGATTTTTGATGTTTACAATCGCAACCCGTTTGCCAACGATAAATTTTACCATTATCTATTGCTTGAACCATGTTCTTGTGATAATCCCCATATTCTCGGCAGGCAACTTCGATAACTGAAAAAGAATGAATAGGTAATGTAAATAAATACAAATGTAATGTCAGTAAAAATGCTGTAAAACGTGTTGTAAATCGATTTGACAAATTTTTTACTAATATTATATTGAAATACTGTTATAAACCATATATAGGACTAATGACTTGGATTAATTATTTGATGACTTCATCACCAATGCGTTGATATCAATAGTAATTGAATTATTTTCATTACTATTTATTTCATTAATGAAAATAAGTTAAGGATTTAATTTCACTGATTAACGGCAATGGTTTTTAAATTCATTACCATAGAAAATGCATCAACAACCATAATTACCATTAAAAGATAAGCTTTTCGAAATCAGGAATGGAAGATGCTCGCTCAGGGTCAGTCTAAAGAGCAAGCTAAAATAAAATAAATATATGCCGAGAAATAAGATAACTGAAAAGTCTATTTTGTTCATACAGCCAATAAATTCGGTTAGTACAACAATTTTTAAATATGATTTCTGGATAGTTTGGGCGTTTCAAATAAAATTCATTTGTACCGTTCGATTTTAGTCGTATTAACCAAATTTCAGTTGGAAACTGACATTTTTTTCTGAGTCTAGATATTAATACCATTCTATGTTGGTTTGTAACCAGGTAAAGTAGAGAAAAATTTAATGTAACGGGGAACCAGTGAAATTGGAACATAATTCATGCCTGTGTATTAGACCGTATCTCAAAAAAAAGTTCGCCGTACAACCTCCAATATGAAGTATTTTTGCAAGACAACTTAAAAAAAACATTTTTTTTGCCAAACGTAGAGGTCGCCTTTTTCAATTTTTCGTTATAGCTTCTGCATTTAAAGTTGAATTTTAAAGTGTGATATATAGATTTTTTTGCCTCGAGGAGACCAGTGTTTTGCTATAAAATAAAACTCCAATGAAAAAAATTTAAAAAATAAAATAACCCAGCAAACAAAGATGATCATTTATGACTCAGAAATGAGCTCCAAAAACATAAACATTTTTCTACTTTTTCCTATGAAAGTGGTCCGTCCAAAAGAGTCCCTTGGGTACTCAGAAATGACTCAGAAAAAAGAACGTATAAAATCGAAATTTTCTTCATAAATTTAAGTAATTTTGGAATCATCTTTGAGTCCGAAAAATGAACCCTCGTTTTGAGACAGCTTTTTAGATTGTAGAGACAACTTTTTGGATTGTTTTCTGAGGGTTCATATTTTCTACAAAAAAAGAGTGTTTTCAAAAAAACAATATTTATTTCTATGAGCCATTTAAAAATCTTATTTATGAGCGCTCCGAAATTGCTGGCTGGGAATAAAAAAAATCTACTGGGTTTATCGTAAAACTTCCTTAACAAAAGTTTAATGATTTCTTGCGAGTTTTAATTTTCTGACATTAGGGTTGTAGCAACTAAGATCTGCTGGGTAAAAATATGCACTTACATAAATGGAAATATGCACTAAAAACCCAAAAATATGCACTTAAAATCCATATTTATTATTCAAGCGTTTGGTTAAAAATAAAATCCAATATAGGCCCCTTAACTTATTTCAATTTATGCCCTGGTTAAGACCTATACTAGCCTTAACCACTGGTAAACATATTTTTTGAATAACTTATCTAAATTTTAACCACCCGATCATAAAAACATTATATCTAGCATATGTAACCATATCTCATTTGATATAGGTCGACATTTAATCAAAATTGGGGTATCCAGTAATATCCAATAAGATCCCTCAATATATTACAGTATTAAATTATATCCAAATAGATCTCAAAATTGGGAGATCCAATAATATAAAATTGAGATCCTGATAGATCCTAAAATATCTCATAGGATTAATTTACATCCAATTAGATACAAATGGATAGGCTAATTTTGGCAGATCGAATTGGATAATTTTAAATCAAAATTTATCTTATGATATATTTGGAATTATTTAAATTTTAACAACATTTTAAAAATAACACAAAAAATTAAAAAAAATATTTATTTATTAAAAAAATATTTATTTCATAAAAAAAACTCCGCCGGAAGGATTCGAACCCAGATTTCTGGAGTTATAGTCGGCCTCTTAACTCACTGAGCCACACACTGCTATACAAAATGACTGACTATATGAGACAACATTGTTCGTGTCATTGCGTTATATATAGTTATATAAATTTATATATACATGACTTAGAAAAAATAAATTAAAAAAATATAGCATCCTCAATTTTTTAAAACAAGCGAGCTCAATGATTACGCTCAAAAAATGAAAAAGAGCTTCACAAAAAAGGCATTATGTATATATTATTAAATCGAGCATTATGAAAACGTACCTAAGCTATTTTCAAGTAAATTTGAAAACTATTTTCGTTTGTTTACAAAAAAAAATTAAATATTTAGATATTAAACACAGCATTTCCAATAGAATTTCAAAAGAACCTTATACAAAGTATGGTGGTTAGTTTGCAAAAAATTTTGGGAAAAAGGAAAATATTTGCATTAACATATTCGTTTACAGAATGTTAATCGCCAATTAAGTCTTTTATATTATTTTCTGCGCCACAAAGCCTTCTTTCGCATTCCGCCATTATTTTGCAATTTTTTAAGTGCGGTTTTTTGAAATTCATAACCCAAGAACTATAATACCCATTTCGTAAAACAAAGTTTGGCGGCTAGTTTAAAAAAAAAAAAGGAAATCGCGAAAAGAATTTGCAAATATATTCATTTGAATTTTGCATTTCATTTGTAAATCGCTGATTAAGGTTTTTAATTAAATTTTTGCACTATAAAGCCTTTTTTCGCGTTCCGCCATTATTTTGCAAGTTTTTAAGTTCGGTTTTTTAAAATTTGTAATCTAGGGACTATAATAGCCATTTCATGAAACAAAGTTTGGTGACTGGTTGCAAAAAAAAAATTGCGAAAATAATCGCGAAAAAAATATTTGCAAAAAGGAAAATTTTTGCATCAACATATTTGTTTGCAGAATGTAAATCGCTGATTAATTTTTTTAATTAAATTTTTGTACCATAGTCTTGATTCGCGTTCCGCCATTATTTTGCAATTTTTTAAGTGTGTTTTATTTAAATTCATAATCTAAGGACTATAATACCAATTTCATACACCAAAGTTTAATGCTTTAAGCTCCGTAAGTTGTTTTTCACGTGGAAAAATTTCACTCGAACTTTATATGCCTCAAATTGCAATTTAATTTAAACAAATGAACAATTTTTTAATTTTATAACAAAGACAAACTCAAAATAAATACAAAACGTCACTTTTTCCCAAGAAAAATAATGGTCTTTCACATTAAATTTGCGTGAAAACAAACTCTAAACAATTTTCACGTGAAACTGATTGTCGTGAAAAATCATTTTTTTATATGGAGTATAACAGTTTTTTCACGTGAAACTTAAACAAGTTTTTCACGTGGAAAAATTCCACTCGAACTTTAAAGGTCTCAAATTGTAATTTAAATTGTAAAAATTAAAATCTTTTTTATGTAATTGGAAAGCCACAATCACAATAAACACAAAATGTCACTTTTTCACAAAAAAAATAATAGTCTTGTATATTAAATTTGCGTGTAAACAAAGTCTACACAATTTTCACGTGAAATTCATTGTCGGTGAAAATTATTTGATACTAAAAGCAAAAATATTGATTTTGGCAGAATTCTTAAAATTCATAGAGCAATTCCATATGAAAACGATCAAAATTGGCAAATTTTTGGACGACCCGATTCTAAAATAAATAGTCTCAAATAAATATTTATTACCTGGTAATTTAAAAAATTTACAAAACATTTTATGACCTGTGGTCGGCTTATTGGCAGTAACCAATTAAGTCCCTCTTTAAAAAACATTTTATGACCAGTAGTTCACGCAAATTTTCCTATTAAAGAAAAGCAAATATCGCTTATTTTTTTTTACCTATTTTTTACCAAAAAATAAATATAAATACTTCACACACTCTGAGTCAAATTTTAGTTGAATACTAAACGTGAAAGTGTTAAAGTGTTTTTTTTGTAAAGTAAAGAGTGAAGCTGTAAAGACAATTTAAAGTAAAATGAATAAATTTTGCTGCAATCCGTTTAACAAGAGTGGACATCGTTCGAAAAAGATAAAAGTATTGAAATTAACTGGTGTTTCGAAGCGATACATGAATGAATTAAATATACAATACGGTGAAGAAGCACAATTCATTTGCCCCAAGTGTAAAATCGATTTGTCTCAACAAGCAAATGCATTGAAACAAATGCAACCACAATCCGAGAGTGAAATGACAATTGAACAAAATGTTTCATCTGATAGTGAGGCAGACATTCCGATGTTCAATATGTCTTTGAGTCCTTTGAATGAGGCTATTACCACTTTAGGTGAATCGCCTATTACAAAAAGAAAGTTGCGAAGTGAAAAATACAGGAAAGAGAAAAAAGGCAAGGTTATGAGTGCAATCGCGACAATATTTGATGAAGGCTCTGATAACGAATGCAGTCAAGCAGATGACGTTGATGACGGCAAACAAATGATTGAGCAGTTGAAAAGAAAATTCAATTTAGCGACCACTTTTCCGGAGAAATATCTCATTTTATCTGTGCTGCCTCAATCATGGTCTATACGCAAGATTTCTGAACAGTTTCAAACATCTTTTTACATCGCGAGAAGAAGCAAAGAATTAGTTCGACAGAAGGGCATATTGGCGACTCCCACCAAGAAATTTGGCTCAAGGACCCTCAGCGAAGCAACGGTGAAATTGATTCAAGATTTTTACTGCAATGATGACAACAGCCGCGCCTGCCCAGGTACACGTGACTATGTTATCACACGTGAAGATGGAGAAAAAGTACACAAGCAGCGCAGATTATTATTATGTAATCTATCCGAAGCATACCATCAGTTCAAAGAGAAATACCCAGCAGAAAAAGTGGGATTTTCTAAGTTTGCCATCCTACGACCAAAAGAATGCGTGCTGGCATTAGACAGGCACGGAACGCATTCAGTCTGCGTTTGCATGTTTCATCAAAACATCAAATTAATGTTCTTTCCATGCAAGAAATTGAAAGTATTTCACGGTGAAATTGAAACATATAGGGACCTCCTGTAGAAGTCGTTGTGCGCATACCCCACGGAAAATTGTCATCTGTCCAAATGCGACAATTGTCCGAAGATTGACGAGCTAGAGCAATATTTGGCGGAAAAGTTTGAACAGCTGTTAATTCAGGAGGTGCATTTCAAACAGTGGATAATTAGCAGCGGCAGATGTTCCCTTGAGACCGTGGTAAAGCAGATTCCGGAATTCATCGAGGAATTCGGATTCAAGTTGAATGAACTGAAGGCGCACGATTTCATATCCGAGATGCAATCGAAATTTCTAAAGGAAAGTAAGGAGAAATTAGCCCAAAATGAATTCATTGTGATAAGCGACTTTGCCGAGAATTACACTTTTCTCGTTCAGGATGAAATTCAGGCTTATCACTGGGCAAACGACCAGTGCACGGTGCATCCTTTTTGCATTTATTTCAAAAACGAAGATAACGAACTACAGACCGTAAGCCTTGTTGTTGTCGCGGAGAGTTTAGCTCATAATTATGTGTCCGTTTATTTATTTCAAATGAAACTGTTTGAATTCTTAAGATCAAAATTCGATGCAATCGACAAAGTAACGTTTTTCTCAGACGGCGCGGCTTCTCAGTACAAGAATAAAAAAAATTTTTACAATCTTTGCATAATTGAAGAAGAACAAAACTGCAAGGTCGAGTGGCACTTTTTTGCGACGTCCCACGGTAAGGGCCCATGCGATGCGTTAGGGGGAACCCTAAAACGCATGGCGACTAAGGCAAGTTTGCAAAGGCCATATACTGACCAGATCTTAAATGTACAACATTTGTTTTCGTGGATTCAAAGCAAGGAAATTGCCATTAACACAGTTTTATGCACTCAAAAAGAACACGATGCCATGGAGCGACGAATTCAAAACAGATATAATAATGTCAAAACTATAACTGGAACGCAAAAGTTTCATTGCTTCATACCAAATATTTCTGATATGTCAATTAATGTAAAGCGGTACTATTCGTCTGCCGACGTGCTAAATTTAAAGTTACTTTAATTTTATAATGATGCCAAGACAATTGAAATTTTTAATAAATATTGTAATTAAGTATAAGCAGCAAAATAAGAAAGATTTTTTCTTCATAAATGTATTTTTAACTGTAAAATAATTTTTAAAATGTATTTTTAATAATAAAATAAAACAATGTTAAATAATTACAAATAATTCAATTATAAAAAATATAAAAACAATGAGAACAAGGTGGTCTCTTAAATGCTCCTCTCCTGTCCAAACAAGGAGTCGGGGCCCATTTTTTTATTGCTGATTCTTAAAGCAAAAATTATGAGGAATCCAAAAAAAAAAAATTAGCCTGAAAATTTAGGAGCTTCTGTGGAAAATCGGAAAATTTAATTTTCATGGGAAAAAAGGTAAATTTCTGAGAAAAATTAGGAAAATTTTATTTTTCAATTAAAGCCTGATTCAATACCTTTCCAACGAGCTATCACTCGTTGCGATCGCTTTAGTAGTTTTTTTTAAACAACTTTCAATGAGGTCCCTTATGAAGAATTCTTCAATTTTGTCACATGACAGTGGTGTACACCACCACTAAACCAGTCACTATAAAAAAAAAAAAAAAATATGCAGGTACATTATTTTTTGCTGGGCAATCGATTGAGACTATTTATTTTAGAATCGGAGAGGGGTCGTCCAAAAGGTGATCGCTTTCATATGGAATTGCTCCATAAAAGTATTTTTAACTTGGTAATTCTATTTTAGCCTGAAACTTGATAAGACCTAAAGTAAATTGGCAGGAGGTATATCGTAGATTTTTATGATTTGATACGAGAACTAAATGTCTAAAAAAAGTAGACATGTAAACCAAAATTCACTAATTAAAATATTTCCAATCCTTCATCCTTAAAATTGACGTTCTCAATAAAACGATTTCTATATTGATAAAACAAATCAAAATGAAAAAAAATATTACCAAAAACCAGAGACCCAAAATAACTGTTATATTTCTAAAAAAGTCACCACCCAAATTTATTTAATTATAATATTTCAATAATGCACTATATTTTATAAATCATATTGCACAAAAAAATCACAAAGTTTGGCAAAGATTTTAATTTTTTAAATTTTTATATTTTACTCTATAAATTTCTGTTGTTTTTTGATTTTTATTTTAAAACTTTTTATAAAAGTTACAGAATGATTTTTTTTAAAAAATTAAGCACTAACTTTTTTATTTGATAATAAAATAAAAATTAAAAATTGACCTAAATTGAATGCCGGAAGTTGCTGGAATATACATATTTACTCACTTTAAATCACTGTTCAATCTTTTATTAACACTAGTTGACATCATCAGGATATTATAATTGGTGAAGTCATTGGTTCCATGGCTTTTGATTTATATTCTTAATTGTTATTTTTTGATAAAGAAAAAAAATCACAAAATAACTTTTATTATTTTTGAAAAAATAAAAATCGTGTTTGGATTGTTTTTGTTTGAATTTAAAATAAAAATCAAACAGAGCAAATAAACAGAAAATTAAAAATACTCAAACAAGAAATGATTGTAAAACAATCACTTTTTTGAATAAAAGTTATAACTGTTACGTCCCTGCCAAAAACTGATACTTTTCGATTTTCATTTCCGTTTCCCGGGAAACCCTAGACGAGTATGAGATTTTGCCATTTATTTTGTATTAAAAATACCTAAAAATATAAAGTCGCCTAAAACAATTACTGAAAATATGAATGAAAAGCCCAAAAAAAGCGTGAGTCGTTAAAATTCGACACACGCACACTCACTCATGCAAACATTTTACTCACGCACACTCACTCACGAACATTTTTAAGCTACTCACACTCACACTCACACTCACTCACGATCACGTGAGTAAATTAAGGTTTTACTCACACTCACGCGTGATTCACGTGAATCACGCAAAATTCTGCTCACGTGCCCATCTCTAGTTAATACCCATTTCATACAACAAAGTTTGGTGGTTAGTTGAAAAAAATTGCATTTTTTTAACCACAAAGACTATTTTTGCATAATCCGCCTTTTTTACGTGTGGGTTTTTAAAATTCAAAATCTAGGGACTATATCACTGTTGGTTATAGTGTAACTAAATTACCGTTTTTGTTTTTTATAATAACTAAATTATTTTAATGGGAGCGAGCTTTTTAAGCGGGCCGATTTCAAAAAACTCAACTAAATTTCATTAAAGAGCTGCTCGATAAAAAAAGCTCTATGAATTTTTTTATACGAGCTGCTCTATTTAAAAAACTCTATTCGATTTTGTCTACGAGCCTTATCAGTTTTATAAGCTCATTATTTTTTTGTTGCGAGCTTTTTTCATTTGGGCAGCTCTTTTAATTTTGGCTTACGAGCTTTTTAAAAAAATGTATACATTTTTGGCTCGCTCGAGCTTTCTTTCCATCCTTAGTTAAATTATCCTAGGAATAAATATTTAGTATTGGTTAGTTACCCATGGTTAAGTTAAAGTTAACTGCTCGAGATAAGTTAATGGGCCATAAATGTCTAAGCAGTAGGGTATTTAAATTACTCGGGTTTTGCTTTGTTCGAATAACTGAGTAATTCGATTTTGAGGTTTTGAAATTAATCGATTAATCGCGTAAAATTTTAAAATTATTCGAGTAACTCGATTAACCGTGCAAGGTTTAAATTTACTCGAGTAACAATTTTATTTCATTATTTTTTCGTAAAAATTATCCACTTGGGTAAATTAATTTGTTAAAATTGAATCAGTTCGTTTGATTATATGAAAAGAATCAACAAAAATCAAATTGATTATTTGAATAAAATAGTGATGGAATTTAATTTCTTATCGATTCGTTCAAAATTTAATCAGAGTTAAAAATCTAATTAAGGAATTATATTTTTGAAGGTCTCTATTTTACTATATTTGAAGGTACTGTGTAAGCAAAATAGAATTCCCAAAGAAGAACAGTTTTGGAACTGTTGATTTTGTATAATACTGCATTTAGACTCAGCAAAAACTACCTAGTTTTTGTCTGCTGCTAGTTTTTACTTGTCAAAAAGCATACATAAAAAACAAAAAAAAAACTATTTTTGTACAAAAACTTTGTGCTCAGTCTAAATTCAGTTTAAGCTTTTTCTGTGCAATATTATTAACGAAATACAAAACTTCCAAATGCATGGCTTACTATTTATAAACAAAAAGCCCATGACTCTATTTTTTTTTGAAGGGTATGAAAAAAACTTAATAAAATCTAAAATTTATTTGAATGGATTTTTTAACACTAAAAAATTTCATTCCCACATATTCAGAGTTTTAGATTTTATTTTATTTTTTATCCTTCTTCTCTAAAGAAATAAAACATCTATTGTAGTTGGGCTCATTTTAAATTAAGCCATCCAAAATTTTTTTCAGCTTTTTAGAATACTGCGCTACAAATTATTTTTAAACGAGTATTTAACAGACCTCTCTTAATTTTCAAAGTTAACATAAGTAAATGATCTAAAAATTTTTTTAAACTTCTACTTATGGATTTATTTTACTTGTTAATTTGTTGTGTTTTGTTGCTAATAAACTAAATATAAAATCTACAATAATGTTTGCTTTCAATAGCGAATCAAATCATAAAACAATTAAATTCTTTAAATATTTAATCAATGTAAATTTATATAAATCATATCTCACTTTATTCAATTTCAAATCGTTGATTAACACTAACACTATGTACAGTATAAAAAGGGTATGTATATTATTACAATCGGAAATACTTGCTTGATCCACGTTTCATTACATCTATTATTAAATATCTCAATATACTTTTTGCAGTCTTAATTTAAATTTGATACGCTTCCCGGTATATCACACAAATAATACTGTGGTATTTTCTTAACAATAACTACAGAATTTGAGAATGTAATAAAATTTGTAAACTTGGTTTTCAATGTATTTAACTAGGCCTTAAATCCTCACTATATAATTTTATGAGAGTAACATCAATATAGCACAGTGTAATTATAAAATCTGAAATTATTTAATTGATTGTTATTATTTTAAAGCATTTACTACTACATATTTATTATTTTCCATTATGCGAAATAAGAATTAATTAAGAGGTTATCAACACGTTTAAGTAATAATCTAATTATACTGTGAATCATTACTACACAATAATATTTACAAATGTCAATAGATCGTAAATTAAATTTAAAAAAAAATCATAAGCTGCAATTAATTAGAATGGCGAGTTCGGAATTGATATTTGAACAACAATAAATATAATTTATTAAACTGCACGAGTGATTTTACGCTTCCATAAAATTTATTTAATAGTATGTAACTGTATTTTTCATTCGGTACTTACTAAAATCTGCTGGATTATAGGTGACAGGACATGTTGGGCCAATTTCTTTTAAATAGGGCACTATATTTCCAACACTACCCTGATAAACACATTGACCCTCCGCTAATATATAAACTTTGTCAAACATTTCGAACAATTTGGCAGGTGGTGTATGAATTGAACAGATTATAGTGCGGCCAGAATGAGCCAAGCGACGTAATAATTGTATACATTGGGTACTGGAAAGATCATCTAAACCTCTTTGAAAGAGAAAATCCAAAATTAATATTAAAACATATTTGTCAAATCGTAAGACAAAACTTACGTAGTGGGTTCATCTAAAAATATCACTGGTGGATTATTAACTAATTCCAAGGCGATACACAATCGTTTACGTTCTCCACCCGATAGTCGTACGGCCTTAGTATGGGCGGCTTTTTGTAATCGCAGCATGTTAAGTATCTCATCAATAACTTCTAATTTTTGTTTTTTAGTTAAAACTGTGCCCAATTTTAAATTTGCCGCAAATATCATGGCTTCCATAATAGTAAAATGTGGATCTATAACATCAATTTGCATAATATAACGTGACATTTTACGAAATAGTCGCATATCGCGAGGATTTTGATTGACTTTAATTTCTCCCTTAAAATTGCTGGTTCTAGAAGAAAGGAAATGTTCTAATAAGATCTGTATGCAAATAACATGTTTTAATCAATTTTAATTTACCCAAACCCTGCTAAAAGATTAAGTAATGTAGTTTTTCCGGCTCCTGAGGGACCCATAATGGCTGTGAGTTCATGTGATTTAAATTCTCCATAAATATTACTTAAAATTGTTTTCATTCCTGTAAAGATATCAAATATTAGTTTATTAGAGTATTTCATATTTATATAATTTAGCAATGATAACAGCCTAAAAAACCTTGGTTTGCACTACATAGTAGAGCGTACCACCTTACAGGAAAAAAAAAGTGCGCCGTACGCCCTCCAATATGAAGTATTTTTGCAAGGAGGTTTCAAAAAAAATTTTTCTTTTGCCTGAAGTAGGGGTCGCCATTTTACATTTTTCGTTATATCTTTGGCATTTACAGTCGGATCTTAAATTATGATACATCGATGTTTTTCTCTCGAGGAGACCAGTGTTTTGCTTTATTGTTCATTGACCTCAAGTATTCCGTTCTAGTAGTTACCCACTAGATCTCAGTTGCTACAACCCTAATGTACAACCCTAATGTCAGAAAATTAAAGATCGCAAAAAATCTTTAAACATTTGCTAATAAAGTTGTTCGATAAACCCATTAGAATTTGTTTTATATATTGGTTGCCGAACGTAGTGGTCGCCTTTTTAAATTTTTTTTAATTGGATTTTTCTTTTATAGCAAAACACTGGTCTCCTCGAGGCAAAAAAAAATCGATATATCACATTTTAAAATCCAACTTTAAATGCCGAAGCTATAACGAAAAATTGAAAAAGGCGACCCCTACGTTCGGAAAAAAAATAAAATTTTTTTTGAAATTTCCTTGCAAAAATACTTCATATGGAGGGTGTACGGCGAACTTTTTTTTGAGGTACGGTCTTATACATAGCCTTGTAATAATAATAATAATAATAATAGTTCACTTTCAACCAGACTGATGTAGGGTATTATATACATGATTTGCCGACTATTTTTTTCATTTTATCTCTTTTTTATTTTTTTTGTTTTTATTTACTCGTAACATATTAACTTTCTTATTTAATTGATAGTTTTGCTACGAAACACTGAAATATTGTTACCCCTGAAATAAAATAATCGAAACAACCGAAACAGTGTTAACCCAGCAAAAAAGAGATGCCGAAGCAGTAGAAAAAGCACTACAATTGATGACCTGGGAGTACTTCTTTTTTAACACAAACACTAATGACTTTAACATTGAGTTGTCATAGGAGAGGAGTACTCTCACTTCAACATTTTTTCAGTACTTTTTGAACGAGTGCAAAGGAAGCTCTTTTTCACCAATTAAAAGTTAAAAAAAAATTCTTTACAAAAAAAATTATATTTTTTTTATTTTACAAAAGTTTTTTATTGCCGCCACCGGGTATCGAACTTGCGACCTCACGATTGCTAGTCTAGCGCTCTACCGCTGAGCTATTCTTTGATATGAAAGTTGACTGGCATAAAAACACCACTTTGTTAATGCGAGATATTGTTCCTTATTCTTTTCAATAAAAGTACTTATTAAACAAGTGTAAAAGGTGCACTCCAATTCAATATTGTTCAGTACTATTTTTACAGGTGCATAAAAATTACTAATTTTTTTATATATGCATATTTTTAAAAATTTTAAAAATAAAAAATATTAAATTTAAACAAATTAATTACAAATATTAAAAAAAAATTAATAGAATAAAAAAAAATAAAAAAATATTGGTCCTGCCGGGAATCGAACCCGGGACCCTCTCTTTGGAAATAGCAAGTGATACCGAAATCACTTTTTACGATCACTTTTAGAGCAATTACGCTTTAGAAGCAATACTTCAGTGATTTTTTGGATGTGGTTCAGAAGTAATTCTAAAAAAAATGTAAAAATTTAATAACGGATACTTTGGAAGCAATGAAAGAAGTGATTTTTTTGAAGTTGTTCAGAATAACTTCTAAAAAAGCAGTATAAATACACTAACGGATACTTGTGAAGCATTGAAAGAAGTAGTTTGTAAAGCATTACTTGCATTTTTTTTTGCTGGGACACTAATAGAAAAACGTCCGTAAAAAATTTAGTTAAAACTACTAAAAATTAGTTAAAAATGATGCTGCAGAAAAAAACTGCTAAATTAGCAGATTATTTTTGCTATATATTAGTAAAATAAGAACAGCAAAAATAAAACTGTTAAATATACAGAATTTTAGTTATATTAAAGTTAAGTTTTTGTTAATAGAAAATAACAAATTAACCTGCTAAAATCAGCAAAAAATAAAACAAAAAAAAATTAAAAATTAATAATAATTTAGCCGAATAGACTGCTATTTGCATTCAACTAAATTTAGCTTAAAAATGGCAAAAATTTTGTAGATATAACAGTTTATATTTGCTATTTTTAGTCTGCTAATATTTAGCAAATTTTTCGCAGATATTACAGTACAATTTGCTATTTTCAATTAACTAAAAGTTAACTTAAATATAACTGAAATTCTGTAAATTTAACAGTTTTAATTTTGCTGTTCTTATTTTAGTTTAGTTTAGTTTTTTCTGCAGCATCATTTTTAACTAATTTTTAGTAACCTTTTCTGTTATTTTTACAGGTTTATTTCTATGAGTGTAGTAACATCCCGGGGTAGAAACGGAAATGGCATATCATTAATTTTTGAATTACCAGTAATGACACCGACTTACTTTCTACATTATTTTATAAGATATTATAATGAGTTACTAATAACTTGTTACTTTTTCCATTATTTCGAAACAAAAAATAATGCGTTAATAGTAATGACATATTTTTATCATTATTTAAAATTAATATTCTGGGTTTTTATAATTTTTGTTGAAAATCTGTTTTTAGACTCAATATTTTTTCAACACTGCTAAGAACACATATTTCTGATTTTTTGTATGTTGACGCGTAAGCATACTTGTGTGGGTCAGGTCAATTATATTTTTATCTATTAAATATAACATGTCGATATACAGTCCGAGAGATTCGTTTGCACGCACTATGTTTTTCTTGTTTTTTTTTTTTTTAACAAAAAGGTAGAAGTTAATTTTCTTTTTATACAATAACGATGGGTCTCATACTGTAGGTTTACCTTTAACTTAACTAAAAACAAAAGAAAATGTCAAAAAAATGTACACAAAACAACAACAAATTTTTGGGTTAACTATTAACCTAAGTTTAAACCTGCAGTATGAGACCCACCGTAATTTGTTTATGTCATAGTTAACTAGTAAAATAACAATTTTATTAATATTAAATTTTTTGCGTTATTTATTTGGAAAAATCTTGAAATTGGGTGGGACATTCGTTTGCCCGCACATTGTTTAAATAATAAAAAAACGACAAATTTAATTATACAATAAAATAGTTTTCTCTTGGATATATTTAGTAGGATTTCAGTTTTACAAAAATGTGGGAATAAAATTGATTTCGTTTTTTCTGAAGCTATAAAATACTAAAAACTGGTTGATTCCACTGAAAAGCACATTTAAGCTATATTTATGATTAAAATTGCATATTATGTTAATAAATTAATCTAGTTATGCTACTTATTAAATATATAAGGTGGCTGTGATCCGAACTGAATGCGGACAATGTAAATAAATATAGCAATATTTATCAAAACCAATGATTTTTCTATTTCAAAAATTACTTTTAGTACAGTTTCAATCCAAAATTTGACTAACTCCAAAAATTTCTTTAGCTAAGGAAACGAAATTTTAAACCTTTATCCATTTATGAGGACTTCGATACGAATTTTTGCCTGGTCCAAAAATTAATCCTTACGGAGGTTGGTAAACTTATTTTAATTAAAATTTTTTTTCAAGTTTATTGATGAATTTCGGAAAAAGTACAAAAGCTACACTCAAAAAAAAAGTCAGTAAAGTCAGCAAAAAATGTTGCTGTGTCAGCAAATTTTTAGTCAGGAGCGTGCTTGCAAAAAAGTTGGTAATTTCAGCAAAGGTTTGCTGAAAATCAGCGAGCTGATTTTCACCAAAAAAATAGTAATCTTCAGCAAAAGTTTTGCTAACACTTAGTCGACTGCAAATGAAAAAAATCCTTGCTAAAATCACTAAACTTTTTGCTGAATATTAGTAGACTGAAAAAAACTCAAAAAACTTGTAGCGAAATTTTACTTTAGTTAATTTATTTGCTGAAAATTTAAATATAGAATATGTGTAGAGTTGTTTTCCTTTTTTTGTCAATTCCGTTTCCAGACAAGCTGCGACATCTACATCTAGTCTATCTGGTTGTCGTCCACACTATGAATGCTGTTATCAGCACAATTTTTGTAGCAAAATAAATTAGTAAAACATTATTTCAAAATTAGTTTAGTGCTAAAAAATATAACTAAAATTTTTGCTGAAAACGGAATTTTAGCAAAAAAAATTGCTGAAAACTAGTACACTTGATATACAATACGTTTTACTAATTTTTCTACTAACTTATTTTTTTGAGTGTATTCTGTACGCTTACTTCAATATACAGTTTGTTCCTTAATGTTACCAATTTCTTGTTGTTTCATACCACAATCGTCAAAGCCGTCGTAGACATACATATATCTGATTTACAGTTAATCCCAGGCTTAACTTCCAATTTTGTAAATTATTTATAATAAATTTGTAACCTATTTGCCTGAATTATATAATACGCAGGCGAAATCAATTTTTTTCTCACTGAGTGCAAACGAATGTCTCACTAAAAGTCACTAAAACACTAGAAAACTTTACGAAAATTTGCTATACCGTTATAGTTGTTTTTGTTTTGGAAAGCCTACTAAATAATGTAAATAAAACCCAAAAACCAAAATTATTATTTTGGTTAAAAAGGAGAATAGAATAGCATTTTTATATTATTTATTTGTGCGTGCAAACGAATGTCTCGGACAGCAATCTGGAGTCCTAGGTTCGATTCTCGGCACAATCGTATTAAAAAAAAAAAAAACGTTTGCAATAAAAAATATTTATTACGTAATCACATATCCGCTTATGATTTTCTGCACTTAGATATTATTCTTAACCATACATGGGACTAATTAATTAGGTGGACTAATTAATTGATGATTTCATTACCATTGCATTGATATCAATTGTAATGAAATTATTTTCATTACCATTTTTTTAATTAATGGTAATAATTCTAAAATTTAATTTCATTGATTAATTGCAATGATTTTAAATTTCATTACCATTGATAATGAATAAATTAAAAAAAATAATTGCCATTGACAGAAAAACGTAAACGGATTGGAATGGGTCCTCCTTAAATATTATATTTTATAACTTTCCCGGCCAAACCTATTGTTCGTTTTCATTTGCCTGAATTTTTTGTAAACATAGTATGAACTAATGGTAATGAAATTTCGATGGTAATGAAAACTTCCCATGTATGTTCTTAACCTATAGGTAAGAAGTTTTTAAAAACAAACTTTTAACAAAAATAAAATTTCAAAAATTTTATAAGAAAACGAATTGTTTATACAAAAAAAAAAACATCTAAACCTCTGAATTTGATATCCGAAGTAATGCAAGGGTAGGGTCTAAGGATCCGAAGTAATGCAAGAGTAAAGAGTTTCATATGTTACCAGGTAATATGCATGGCAATACCCACATAATAACAAGATTTTGCTGGGGTAATAGAAGATTATAATTTTGTTCCAATCACTGAATTTTTTTTTCATTTCAGTTAGGTTTTAGGTTCCACAAATTAATGGAAATACATACATTAAATTTAAAATTTTCCAACCCTCTCAAGAACTGTAGGATTTTAATATCAAAACTATTTTTGACACATTTAAAGCTCCGATTTGGGACTTTGTGACTAAACAACCATAATTGAAAAAAAACTTTTTATTTTTATAAAAACTATTTTTACGTGCCTTTGTTTTTCTATTTTCATCATATTTCATGCCTTGTTTATTACAATTGACATATGCCATCATTATTGAATAGTACGAAGTGCACTCAATTATTCACTCAATCGTAACGTTAATTAATAATACATCACAAAACAAAAATCAAAGCTATCGTGTATTAATCCAATTATTAAAACACATTTAATACTACTTATTGCGGTTTTAAAAAATGTATTACCGAATCAATTTCAATTAGTCATTGTCATATTCAAATTGTGGTGGAGGAGAAGGTTTCTTCTGGGGGACCGTTTAAAAACAACAACATTATTAGGTAGAAGTAATACATAAACATGTCAACGCAATTTCATTGTTTCTTGAAATAGAAGTATTGATAGGTGTCATAATTTTTTCTTAACCATTATCGCTCATATTGGTAACGTTGTGTTTAATACAATATTAATGATTTCAAAAGAAAATTATATATATAATAAAATCTTTTAAGGAAACCTTCCTCTTTTTCATGTTTTATATAAAATAAACTTTACTTACCTTTGCCCACATCTGGTACTTTATATGTTAAGTCACGAAACTCCAAATTAACCGCCGGCCAATGTGGCAAATATTTCAAACCACTATATGATGAAATTAAGTCATCTGATTGTTCTGGTAAATCAACGCTAATGGCATTTATGTCGCTACTATAATTCAAAGAAGTACCACTACGAGATTTATAACTATCATAGGAATAACTGCAACCAGTGTCAGTAGAATTCATTTTTTTCCAAATGTTATGACAAGAACTAAGTTAGTAACTGTTGTAGAATAGTAAGTGATTTTAGCTCTAACAATAGATTTTCCAGTTTTCCTTCGGATTTTTTGCTTTTGTTTTTTGATGAATAGGAAATTGATTACATTGAGACGTTTCGATACTTTATTATATTCTTATAGCGGTTTCAACTGACTTTGAAAGTGTTTAGTACATTAAATTTAATATTTACGGGTTTACTAAACATATTATAAGTTAAAATGAAATATGAGTTGAGATTTCATCTGAAAATAGGTAATGACAGTAATAATTAATTTATGGGTGTTTGAAATTAACATTAACATTTGGTTATTTAGATAACTATAATTATAACTTGTAAGTAATTAATATTAATAATTACCATTTTTTAATTATTATCTGATAATTATTTTAATAAAATAATCATTTTATGGGCTAGTGTTTAATTTGACTTTTATTAAGGGTTCTTTGGAAAAAATAAATGGTTAAACGATACATTTAATAGAGAAAATTTAATTAACTACATGAACGACGTCTTGTGTTTGTTTTGGCCGATGCTCTTTGGCACATATTTAGAGAAGGCCGCCAAAAGTCCATTCTTTCGGTAGCTCAGATTAAGAAACTATGTAGCTCATATTGAAGAGAATAATTAAGAACCTAATGAGCAGGCTGGCCATTTTGTGTTTTTGCTGGTGAGTTGGCACCCAAAAATAATAAAAAAAAAACACATTGACACGGTGCAAAAATATAATTTAATAACATACATTTAAATTTAAATTTAACGGTTCGTTGTAATTCAAACATCTGTGTTTATCATACACAGAGTTGAATAGAATCAGCTGAGATATCTTAAGAATAAAGGTTCAAAACAAAAAAGAGTAATAATAACAAAAGGATAAAAATAGCATTGTTAAATTTCGTTGATGTTAGTCTAAGTTGAGTTGTTGATAACAAACTCGATTTGCTTTCAACAGTCATATAAGTAGACGAATATCAAAATATTAACCCACTCAAAGGCGAAAGGCACTGATGATGGCTTTGTAGCGAAAGCCGAAAATGCGCATTCTGCCTTGCTGGTCTTATCGAATTTTTTCACTGGTTTTTATTCTTTGTAATTTACTTGTAAAAATTGTATCATCTTTCTTTGATTTGAAAATAATTTAAACAGAAAGTGATATTAATTTATGATCTTGAGTCAAACTAAAATAACATTCATTTAAAAAAAAAAAGTGTTAGGTGCTAGTTTAGCACCTTTTTAAAAGTATTAAAATTTTTTAGCACTTTTTTTAAATAACTCAATATCTATCGCTCATTCAATATCTACTCTCAGTTCCGAAACTTATTAATTAGAGTGTATTTTTAAAATCACACGGAATTTAAAATATTGGAAATAACTGTTTTGAACAAATTTTAGAATTTATAGACAAATTTTAAAATAAATATATATATCGAGAGTCTATATTCAAAATAGGTCAACTTAAATTTGGTTAAAATGAGTTTCCGATGACAAATAGCTCCCCTATGCAATACCCATCTGTGATATAAATTTCAAAGCGGAAAGGCAATTTGTTCTTTGTTTTATCTCAATTTTTGTTATTATGCTATCTCAAAGTACATTTTTTTTGGTGAAAATAAATGCTAAATTGATTACATTGAGACGTTTCGATACTTTATTACATTCTTACAGCGGTTTCAACTGACTTTGAAAGTGTTTAGTACATTAAATTTAATATTAAATTTCACATACTTTTTTTTAATTAATTAATTAAAAATCTACCTCATATCTTATTGTATTTGACATGCTGAATACGAACAGAGCTTTGATGAATTAATTCCTTAATTCAATTTTTCAATTCTGAATTAAAAATTCGATGAATTAATTCACTAAGCACCATATATTGAATGGAATTAATTCATATTTGCTTTCGTTCGATTTATTTTGTTACGAATTAATTCAATTGCAATAGTTCTTTTTATTAAATCAAATGAATGGTGAACACGTTCAATTTTATAAATCGAACGGAAAAAAGTGAATTAATTAGTTACTAAATTAATTCACTACTGAATTCGTTCAATTTCATTTTCGTTCAGTGAATTAAAAAAAATAAAATTACGTTCAGTGAATTAAAAAAAAAAATAAAATTACGTTCAGTGAATTAAAAAAAAAAATAATAAGTTCACTGAATTGAAAAAAAATAAAATAAGTTCACTGAATTGAATGTCTGTTTGATCACTTCTGAAATTATTCATATAGAGACAATCTGACAATAAAAATATAAACAATAATAGAATTTAATGGAAGATCACTGATGAAGCCTGTCCATTAAAAGGCAGAAACTATATCTAGTCTGATTTGCAAATTTAATGTGTTTATAACTTTTGAGGAAGGTTTATTCTTCTTAACCTCAAACCTACTAAATTAGAATTAATAAAAATACATATTAATGACAATATTAATTGTATTTGGTCTATACGACGCGTTTGAAAAAACAACACTACTATAAAAAATAATATAAGTTCACTGAATTCAAAGCCTGTTTTCTGCCGTTCAGTAGAAGAAAACAATAATGTACAAATAAAATGTTTAAATAAGCAATTTTACAGCATGTGCTAGTAAAAATAAACAAAATGGAAACCGGATGCTGTTTATCAACCTACATGATTCAAAAATAAAGCCTTTTACTATTAAAAATAAAAACTTTACAGATATAGATAAATTTGGAAAAAAATATAACTATTAATTTTTCAAACTACCCAATCAGAAATCGCCAGTGGTACAAAAAATCAAGCACTGGCATACCACTGGGTAACCACGGTGTTGAAAATAAATGACTGGAAGAACACTTATTTGGGACGCTTTGCCAGCGTTTGCAAAAAGCGTGTTTCCAGTATTTGTTTTACAAAAATTTCGGTGGTTTATAAAAAAAACCACTGGCAAAAAATGGTCTAAGAGTGATATACCAAGGTTTGCAATCAGTGGTTATCCAGTGCTACCTAGCCAATGTACCAGTAGTACAAAAACCAATTCACTGGTAGAGCATTGATTTTATAAAAATGCTGATGCTTCGGTAAAAAAGATTTGCAGTCAGGAGGTTCCGAGTTCAAATCCGGTTGCAAGCAACAAATTTTTATTGGATTTTTTTTAATTTAAAATTTGTTTTGTTCTATAAAATCAATTTTTTTGTTTGTGGAAAAGATCCTTTAAGACCAACTTTTTTTTTGCTCTCCCAATGCTGGCATATTAGTTCCAAAAAACTGTTTGCCAGTGATAGCTTTTTCGCACAGCCAGTAGTTGTCCAGCGGTTATCACTCATTTATGTGTTTAGCTATCAAATATTATATGTCTCGTTAGCTCAGTGGGTAGAGCAATCGTCTGCCAATATGACGGCCTGGGTTCAAATCACGGCAGGACCAAAAAAAAAATACATATGAACTTTTTTTCAATTTTATTTTGGAAAATATATTTCCAGACCACCAATTTATTGGTTTTGCCAGCGTTTTGCCAACGTTAAAAAATTTTGTTTTTCCAATGCTTTTCCGGCGCTTTTTGAACAGCCGGTCCTTTTGTCTAATGATGTTATCATTTTGGGAATGGGAAAGCACTTTTTGCCAGTACTTGTACCACCTGTTAAAGTGCTTTGGCATCGCTTTCCCGTTTGTATTTTTCTGGCTGGGTAGTTATATAGTTATATTTTTTTTCCAAATTTATCTATATCTGTAAAGTTTTTATTTTTAATAGTAAATGGCTTTATTTTTGAATCATGTAGGTTGATAAACAGTATCCGGTTTCTAATTTGTTCATTTTTACTAGCACACGCTGTAAAATTGCTTATTTAAAAATTTTATTTGTACATTATTGTTTTCTTCTACTGAACGGCAGAAAACAGGCTTTGAATTCAGTGAACTTATTTTATTTTTTTTTCAATTTAGTGAACTTATTTATTTTTTTTCAATTCAGTGAACTTATTATTTTTTTTTTTTAATTCACTGAACGTAATTTTATTTTTTTTAATTCACTGAACGAAAATGAAATTGAACGAATTCAGTAGTGAATTAATTCAGTAAGGAATTAATTCACTTTTTTCCGTTCGATTTATAAAATTGAACGCGTTCACCGGTGAATTAATTCATTTGATTTAATAAAAAGAACTATTGCAATTGAATTAATGTTTTGAATTTGTAGTTTGATGAACGCATTCAGTTGAACGAATTCAGTGAATTACTTAAGAAAAGGAATTCATTCAATTGTAGAGCAAATTGAATTCGATTGGTAGTGAATTCATTCAAAAAGGAATTAATTCTTCAAAGCTCTGAATACGAATCTGGAAAAGATTTTGATATCCAATAGCTAGTTTTCGAGATACGGTCATTTTTATCATATTAGTAAAAAGTGGTTCCAAACAAAAAAAATTGGTAATATATACGTAACTTTTAAAATATTTATGAAATATTATGTATGGGCGATTATAGTCAATGATATAAGCTTCCAAAATAGCACATTTGGATTGACCGTGTTACAATACAGCGTGAGTTAGAGAGTGTCAAAGTTTACCACCTCGAGTAGTTTTTAAATTTTTCATTCTAATATGGAATAAAACATCTCATAAAATGCTTAAGTAATAAACATTTTTCAAAAAAATCGTATTTTTATTTTCCGACAAAATATGCTAATTCTGAAAAAATATTTGTGTTGTGATATACTAAAATATGCTATCTCAAGAAAATACGCAAAAAAGGGCAAAATACGAAATTTTTTGCATAGGTATAAATTAGTAAGAATATTTAAACCATCTTATGGAAGGTACATTGTTTATTTTTACAACAATAAGCGAAATAACTAGTTTTTTAGCTCTCATGAGAAGTTAGCTTTTTTGAGTTGGCATTTATTGAATATAGGAGCTCGATATATTTATTCATTTTACTTTCAAAACACTTTCTACACGAAATAAAATTAAAATAATTCCGATGTGGATCACAATACAGTAAAAAATTCGGAATGTTTCACTTTATAATTTTTTATATGGATTCGGAACTCAGAACAGCACCATATATGGAAAATGTCTTGAATTTGAGAAATTTATTGCTGATTCTAGCAGAGTAAATTTTTATTTCAATTAACTAAAATTTAGCTCAAATAAAACTAAAATCTGTAGATTTAACAGCTTTACTTCTGTTATTTTTATCTTATTAATATTTAGCAAAGAACGCCTGCTTCTTTCTGCAGTTTTTTATGCAAGGTAATTTTTAACTAATTTTTAGCAGCTTTAGCAAAACTTTTTACAGGCTTTTTTCTATTAGTGTACTTAACTGCACTAACCAACCTGCTTTTGACGGTATTATACTGCTTTTTAAAGGCTTGTGCCGCCTTGAATTTTTATCCCGTTTTTAAAGCAAACAATTCCGCCTATCCCAATTATTTAATATGTTATTCAACTTTTGAATAAAGTTTTCATAAATCAATCAGAAAAGTGCTCAAAATATATTATTAAACTTTTACTTGTATGAAAGTGAATTGTTCACAAAATATCAAAACTTATTTACATTTCTTAGTCGTTTCTGAATCATCTTTGGATTCAAAAATTTGCCTCAAATATTTGTGCCTTTTATGATTCATTTTACTAAGTGCTCAATTTTTGACAAACAAGTTTAAAATTTAAAATATATGTGCTTTGTTTGAATAATTTTTGACTTACAGAATAAGAAACTTCATAAGAGTATGCAAATTTTTAAGCTGGGTTATGAGTCTTGTGATTGAATTTTTAAAAGTTTAAAATTAGCCCTGGGGGCAAATTACCGCAGTCGTGATCAAGTGTTATTCGATAGCAATTATTGTTACTTAAAACATTACAAAGATTAAAACTAGGTTAGAGGTGAAGCATTTAGTTCCTTTATTACAAATATGAGTTAAAGTTGTAACAATAGTTGTTCGTGTTCTTTTATTTGCACTTTAAAAACGTGATTTTTTTAACAATTTCGAACGCTTACGACTGCGGGAATCTGGCCTCTGGGTTATGTATTACGAAAATGGTCTAAACAAAAGTAAAATAATGAAAATTTGTTTTTGTTTCCCATATAATTTTGTCGAAAGTAATTGTAAATTTCTATTGTTTAGACTTAGACAAGGCGTTAATTTAATGCAATCAGAGCCTGAGACCTATGAGTTTTAAATTTCATTTACATTCAGATTTTAGATAAAAATTATATTTTTCCACGTTTTGTATCAAAATTCCGTTCATCAAATAATTCATGTTACACATCTCAATAAATTAAACAAGGGATCAAAACCAATTAAGTAAATTTAAAAATATTTTAAAATTGGTGAAAACTTTAAACCAAAATTTTTAAAATAACGAAAACTATATTTTCGAAGATTAACTCGACAAACTTTTGTGACTTATGCTTCGTATTAAGAAGGGCAATATATTTGGATCAAAAATATAAAAAATATAAAAGATGTTGATGTACTTCTCTGCAATATTGATCCATAAAGTATTTCCCTGGGTGAGGGAATAAAAAGAGAAAGACCCACAACTCGAAGGCTATTCAGTGGACCTTTTTTGAATTTAGATCCGGGCTTGGGAAACCAAATACTCAAAAAAAGGTTTTAGCAGAAGGCTGTATAAAAAATCATTTTTGTCGAGTAATGTATTAATTGGTGCGGCCCTCCATAAGTTTGTTAAATCCCAAATTTGGCCCTTCAAACCATTTATGTGCCCATACCTCTCATATAACAAAAATTACTAGTTCTGATACTGAATTTTAAATTGTAAAAAATTCATAGAAAAATTTTAAAGAATTGAGAGTTATTACTTAATAAATCGTTCATGTTATCTACTCGTACTAATGCCACCTTAATATTTTAAGCCAGGGATGGAAAACATGGTACAATTGCAATTTTTTTGGTACATTTTGACCTCCGTTGGTACCGTGGTACTACCGCGATCCATTTGGTACAATTTCAAAAATTTCCCAATTTAAAATTTTTGTATTAAATAAATGAAGTTGTACTTTAAAGATGTCAAAAAATATTCGTAATGCAGACGTGGACTGAAATCATTCTAACAAAAACTTGTAACTGACAACTTTTGGGCCCAATGTTGCAAAAAAATTTATTATACTACATTTATACCTGAGCAAAACTACCTGGTTTTTGACTCTTTTAGTTTTTAACTTATCAAAACGCATACAAAAAAAAAAAACAAGGAAAAACTAGTTTTGTACAAAAAGTAGGTGTATAAATGTAGTATTATTATTTTCACGTAATCAGCTCATCAATACGCGTCGATTGTGAATTTAAACCGCCTCTTTCGTATATTTTTTAAAAAGTAAAAAAAAGATTACATTATTTTCTTAGGACGTGTAACTTATCTTACAAATAACCAGAACAAAACGTTAATAACATATATTTGCATATAAAATTGATATTCACAACTATTGGTTATTTTTATATCAAAAAAATTGGTGAGGGCTGAAAAAGTACAATTTTTGTAGAAGATTATTTTCTGTAAGTTTTTATTCGGAGAAATTTTCTATATATGAAAAATTTTGGTACCGTGAGGGTCGAAAAAGTACAATTTCTTTATGTGGTTGGTACAAAATGAAAAAACTAATTTCCATCCCTGTTTTAAGCACTATATCTATTAATTGAGAAAAAAATGTATACACAATAATTCGATTTCCGTACTTTTTGGGTTCAGTTATATAAAATGGGAGTGAGCAGAAAATCCTCTCACAAAATTATAAAATTGGCAAAAATTTGCGCCAAAGAATAATAAAACACTTTTATAATTTTGGTTTGAAAAATAGATTTAGCTTAACTAAATTTTATAAATAATATATTTCGTTTGTTTATTTCCTTGTTTAATTCAAATTTTCAATTTATTTTCACAACGATGCAAATAGATTGAAATAAATACAAGCGCTCTCACTTTGCGGTAACGTACGGGAAAAGACTTAATATGTCATTTTAAATAAAGAACTTAATTCAATTGATCTTGCTCTTGACATTGCAACAGCTTTTTTTATTTGATCTAATGTGATGATTATTTGTACGTAAATTTATTGTTTAAACTTTTAATTTAATACAGACACTTTGATATTAAGTAGTAATGAATTATTTGCTAATTTTGAGATTTTAATTGCCGTTCGCTTGAAAATTTATTTAGTTAACATGTAAGCGAAATCTTAATGAAAGATTGAAAATATTTCTATCTTTTTTGATTACACTGTGCAACTATAATTTCCGGGCATGGATGATGCATATGCCAGATTATAATAAAACCAAGAAGCATATAAAACTAGAAGATAAAATCGCTATCAGATCGCACATCTGACTGGATATGGGCATCGGACAGAATATTATGGCGTTTTCAGAAAATATTATGGTGTTGTCTGACAAGGTCATAATGCTTTGTCAGATGTGCAATATGATTGTAGTTTTATACGCTTTTTGTTAAAACCGCCAAAACCGATTTGTGGCCACGGTCAAGTTATATCGCCGGTTAAAGTTTTAATTTTGTTTAGCAGCACTGGACGAAATAAGATGCAGAAAACGAATGAAGTTCTTCTGATATTAATTCTGTGTTCGGATGTTCACAATAAGCATTAGCGGAGCTTTATCGTATTTCTTGAAAAAAGGACCTAAAGGTCCCATACAAATGTAGAAGTAGTTTTAAACTGGTTTACAAAAAATCCACATTTTGTTTTATGGTGGACATTAGACGACTGAATTGAACGTATAAGAACTTTTAGACTCTTCTTATTTCATACAGTGTTGGTAAACAATTGAACACTTTAAGAAACGATGTAACTTGACTTTACCCAAACATTGCCAAACACTTTGGGTTTACTATACTAGCCAAATAAATTCATCTAGCATAGGAATCATCCACGCCCTGGACAATGACACTCATTTTGTTGCATAGTGTTATAAAACCAAACATATTTTAAAGAGTGGTTATTCAGATGCCGTTATGAATCTTATTAAAAATACTTTTCGAAGAAACATACGATTCGAAATATTTTGAAGACAAGTTAACTTTTTTCCGTTTATATAGCTCGAAAGTCTGATACGGAAGGACATTTCGGGAGCCAGATTTAGATTAAGTGCACATTTTTCTTTCAGAAAGATATACTTTAGTCCCCGTGTCTGATACTTTTATGCCTGAACTTATATGTTTCCTCAAGTACTGACATATATCCAATAGTGCTCCCCACTGTATATACCTGCATACAATTTATAAATTATTTGTTATTAAAAATTTATTTTTATTTTTGTTTTTATAATCAAATTAAGAAAGTAAACTGGTTTAATTATTTAATTACTTATAAATTCTTGTACATAACAGAAAAGTTATTGACCACTTAAAATAAAAGTACCTAAGTTAAGTGTCATGTGATGTTAAATATGGTTTTCTATAATCAGAGAATTAAAGAATGAATTCTTGTTTATTTTTTAATTTTCTCATTATTCAGATATCTTATGGCATCCTCATTTCATACTTAAAAAAATTGTTTGTTACTAGATGTCAACTTATGACATACAGTGTATTGTTGATTTTTATTAAATGTTGGAGTCGGTTTCGCAATAAAACAAAATTGGGGCTGGGTTGCTGGAATTTGGTCAAATTGTTCGCTGATTACACAGTACAACAGCCAATCTGGGGGGTGAGAAATTCCAAGTCAGGGTGATGGTACTAGGTCAGTATAGTAAAACCCTCAAAGGGTTTGGCGTGTCGTATGTTTTTATGACCTTTTAAATTTTTTCCTTATCTTGATGTTTTTTCGCTTAGTTGTAACATTTTGGCAAAAACGTAGTTTAACATAACTCGAGAACCACTTGTCCGATTTTGATGAAAAAAATTTAGAAAAATTTAGAATTACAATTTCTTTAATCCGTTCATATAACGTTTTTCTTTATAATCAACAGTTTTGCGGTAAAAATAAATTTGTGGAGAAAAAAAAATATTTTTTTGCCTAAAAATTAAATTTTTTTTTTTTAAATTCATAAAAAATCTAAAATGGAAAAAAGGATCAAGTGTTATTAATTTCATGTAAAGCCACATAACCTATAAACAAAATTTAACGCGTTCTGCTTTTATTTACAATTAAGTGAAGGTATCCCATTTTGACAAGAATATTGATATTTGTTTTTATTCAAAAAAGTGTTATTTATCGCCTTTTTCATAAATTTTCCCCAATAACTCCAGACTTCTGGCCATAAACTACTAAAAAAATTAAGTAAACATTTTTATAATTTTTTATTTTTATTTTATTTATTTATTTTTATTTATTTTAATAAAAATTGCCTAGACTTTTTCGATGGTGGTTGTTCGGGACTAGTGGCATCGCATTCATCGCTATCATCAGTTTCTGAACCACACATAATGTCAATGTGTGACTCCACTGTTGGCCCTTCTGCATCTCCTGAAAATTCTTTATCATCAAGATCATCCTTGTCTTGCCACACTAACTTACTCCACCAGCAAATTTCCGCAATTATTGCACTCGGCGACTTTTTGCTTCTATATCTGTAAGTTTTTGTTTTATTAAAATGAGTTTGAAAAAATAAAAAATCAGTATTACCTCATTTCAAATGGCATAGCAACTTGATGATAGCGTTCACCTTGTTCATCAGATTCGGTAGCCAATTGTTTGCTGAAGTAGTCCAGATGATGATGTAAATAATGGATTTTCAAGGATATGTGGACACCAATTTCGGAGAATGCTCTTAACATCCTTGCGACAGAAACATCGTAGTTGTTAGAACGATGCTTTCCCAACAAGCCTTCTATTACTTCTTTGATTGCCTGCCATGCATTCAATTCAGCGTCAATCAAAATATTGTTGAATGCGTCACTTTTAATCAGCTTTCGTATATCTGGACCATTTAGTACGCCTGATTGGAAAAAATTAATTTGTTAAGATGGAAAATCATGGGAAATGAATGTGATATTATAACTTACCTTCTTTAATTTTACTTTCGCTGAGTCTCGGGTAAATTAGTTTCAAACACAAGAAAACTTCATCTCTTTTGGCGACAGTTTTGATAAAATTCTTAACTATTCCAAGTTTAATATGCAGTGGAGGCAGCAATATCTTCTCCTTCGGCACTAGAGGCTCACGAATAATATTGGCCGTTTGTAACCTGCTGTGCTCTCTGAGTTTCCATCCGTGGCATGCATATTGGTCACCGGAAAATCGTGTGTCCCAATCGCACTAAAAGCACATATATTTTATATAGCCGCTTTGAAGACCGCAAAGCATTGCTACAACTTTTAAATCGCAGCATATGCGCCACATATGTTTGGCGTAGTTAACCATTTTTAAAATATTTTCCAGTGCATCATATGTTTCTTTCGTTTCTGTACTGTAGGGGTTGGAACTGAAGGTTTTTTATTGGTCTTATGCAGTAAAACCGCCTTCAAGCTGAGTTTTGAACTGTCAATAAATAATCTCCAGTCATCTGCTTCATATTTTATTTCCATTGCGTCCATCAATTTTCCTACATCCGGGCAATATGCAGAAGTTTTTTCATCATTCACAAGGAATAAACTTTGGAGTGTTGCCTGACGACTTCGATAAGCTGTGACTTTCACACCGGGTGCCAACAAATTGTTTGATTTCAAAATGGAAGCCAGCTCTTCCGATTTATGCTGTGTTAATTCCAAATTGGCAACAATTGAATCAAGCTTATTTTGATTTATTAAAATTGGCTCATTGGATACTGATGGCTCATATGGGGAATCATCACGTGCATGATATGTCGGAGCAGTCGTAGAAGAGAAAATATCTGGGCTAGAAGCTTTTGGCACAGGAATGTGGTCCGAATGAGGCAATGGTGTTACTGCACTTGCAACACCAACGTAATTATACGATTTTCTTATCCTTTTTGCGGCTCCTTTATTCGCACATGCATAGCAATTCAATGGATTGTGACCTTCGCCAGGATTAGTCCAAGTCATTGGGATACCGAATGGCATACTTTCACGTCTTCTATTTTTCCAATCCATTAGACGGTTGTAGCAGCTTTTACACACTATATTTGGTACCCAATTTTCGTTCACTATAACATTTTGGTTGAAGTACATCTCGTATGTTTGAACAAAATCAGTACTGAAATTTCCCCTTTTTTTATGTGTTGAGACATATTGACCACAGCAGTAGCAAAAGCTATTTATATCTGGCTTGCACAGTTCCATATTCTGTTCTCTTTTGTTCACTTTTAAAAAACTGGAGAAAAATCACTTTTACTGTTCGCGTTCGTCGGCACTTGTTGAATGACAAAAATCACAGAACCAGTGTGAGAAAGAGAAGAAGTATAATGACAATGCATATTTTATGTGAGCATTACAGAACCAGTGTTGCCACATCAATATTTCTCTTTTAGTACAGTAGAAAAATATGAGAGAGTTCGGCTTGTGAGTGTCAATATTTTCTCCAAATAATGTTGTGCATATCTGGAGCAAATTTTTGAAATTCATACATTTACCTAATTGTGAATAAATGAGAAACGCGTGCATCGATTTTCATGATCTATGCCTTTTTTTGCTCATGAGTTATGTGACTTTACGCGAAAGTAATTAGTTTTGGCATTTTTTTCCATTTTGGATTTTTTATGAATTTAAAAAAAAAAATATTTAAATTTTTAGGCAAAAAATACTTTTTTCCCTTCATACATTCATTTTTAACTTCGAAAGTGTTGCACATATAGGAAAACGGTATAGAAACAGATTAGAGAAATTGTAATTCTAAATTTTTCTAAATTTGTTTCATCAAAATCGGATAAGTGGTTCTCGAACTAAGCGAAAAAACATCAAGATAAGGAAAAAATTTAAAAGGTCATAAAAAAAAATGACACATACGAACGCCAAACCCTTTGAGGGTTTTACTATACTGACCTAGTACCATCACCCTGACTTGGAATTTCTCACCCCCCAGACAATAATCGCAAACATGTTCCATAGTGTTATCAATTGACTAAGGAGATCGAAAGTTATGCTGCCATTGTAGGGGAAAAATTACTTATCAAAATACTAAATTGAGACTAAAACTCCGATACAATCAAATCAAAGTATATATTTTTTATTACTACCCTTCGTTTTTCCAATTTTCGTGACCTCATATTTCGAAAACCGCAAATATCCGAAAGTTTATGTTTTGTTGATGGGTGGTAATATTAAACATTTGTGGTGAAATCGGAAGGGGTGAATCCGAATGGCATGATCGTTTGACATGGATTCTTTCTGTAATTTTGTATTGTTTGATACAATTATACAGAAACACTTTAATATCAAAATTTGTTCGATTTGAAAAATTATTTTTAAGCGGTTGTGTTTTCTTTAAAAAACTTTTTACAATGAAACAACAGATTCTTGCTGACAACTGAATTTGTAGCTAATCGCATGGCTCCGTTGTAGTAACAGAATTTTTCGGTTCTGAGAACAGAAATCTGCTTTGGATGCAGCTAAATAAACCATCCAAAAGGAAAACTTCTTGGTGATGTAATGAAGAGATTCATTTAGAACTTGTTCCATTTATATTTCCTGGGAAGTTGTAAAATATAAAAAAGGGAGACTTTTGTCTTACAAGGCACCAAAATAATAGGCGTATACCAACTTTTTCGACTCAGGTTCACTTGCTGAGCCGACTTAGGTCCGTCCTTCTTTAGACGTAAAATTAACAACCTTGTAACCAAATCACAGCTCGCAATCCTGAGGACATTTTGACAAAATTTGGAATTTGGAAATTTGTGGGCGCTGTGGTGTAATGGTTAGCGCGTTGGACTGTTACAGGTGAGGTTCAGGTTCAAGCCCCAACCAAGGCAACATCAATTTATGAAAAATAGTAATATGTATGAGTTTTTTCTATCCCTCATACATATGGCAGCGTCCTCCTTCGGTGTTCCCATAGCACTTAACCTTACCGAAGTAAAAGAAGGGCTATGAACTAAAAAGCTTCTACAAAGTTCGCCAACTTACCATCAGATGGCGCGCAACAACTGTTCTAAAATTCAACATCTCGCGCAATTACAGTATTGCCATATTTGAAGCCCTTCATCTTTCACCACCTTTCACTTCTTCTCTATCCCCTTTCCAAAGGAAGCAACACTTTGATTAATAGGAAGAATTTCCTGAGTGTTGCTTCTCCTTAAAAAAAAAAAAAAAAAAAAAAACCTAATTTTGTATTTCCTCTAAGATGGCTCTATTGATAAAGGCAATGATGGAAAGGTCTCACCTGAGATTGAAAACTGGAAGTCATGCTATACATCCACTTCTTTCATTGTTTCGAAAATATCCGTTAGTATATTTTTACAACTTTTTTAGAGGTAAATCTGAACAATATCCAAAAAATCACCTAACTAGAGATTTAAGAAATCATATCTCTAAAAATTACCCTAAGAATTGATTTGGATATATTTTATTTCCAAACAATAATATTTATAATCATTTTGCTTAAATTTAATATTTTTTAATTTTTGAATTTTTAAAAATTAATTTAATAAAAATTATGAAAAATTGTTTTTAATTGAATTGCACCACCTTTTGTACTTGTTTAATAAGTACTTTTATTGAAGAGAATAAGATATAATTTTTCGCAATAACAAAGTGGTGTTTTTGTGCCAGTCCAGATTTTTCGAAAGTTTTATTTTTTTTTTGATGATGATTTGTTGTTTACTTTCAATTGATTAAACATTTTTCCTTTTCAAAAAGTACTAGAAAAAAGTTAAAGTGGAAGTAACTCTTCCAATTAATTAACGTATTGCTTTCTTTTTATAAATGGGATAGAGAATAGATGAAAGGTGGTTAAAAATGGAAGGCTTCAAACATGGCAACAATGTAACTGCGAGTGATGTTGAGTTTTGAAACAGTTGTTGGGCGCCATTAATTGAGGATTTGGCGAAGTTTGTTGAAGCATTTTAGTTTACAGCCCTCTTATATTATTTTACTTCAGTGGGGTTAATGTTTTGGGAACACCGAATGAGGCCACTGCGGTTTATATGAGGGATAGAAAACTAACTGATACATATTATTTTTTAAAATTGATGTTGCCGCCACTTGTGATCGAACCCGAAATATTACTTATATGTAATAGTCGAACGTGGCAGCCATTATACCACAAAGAAGTATATATAGATCATTAATTGTAGTGCTTTATTTTTATCCAAATTAAACTCAAATCCCACATTTTTTTTCTACAAAAGCATTTTGTATTTTGCCTACAGTATAAATAATTTTATGGAGTTTTTAAAATTTTTGTTTTAATTTCTTTATTTGGTAGTTAAGCACCGTAAGTTGTTTGAAATTGAAAATTTTGAAAATTGTGTAGACTTTGTTTTCACGCAAAGTTAATGTACAAGGCTATTATTTTCTGGTGAAAAAACGACATTTTATGTTTATTGTGATTGTGGCTTTACAACTTACGGTGCTTTATTTTACAGTACTTCTTAAAATATGTGCTTGTGTTAATGGCGGCCCCGACTCGAAGATTTTCACATATTGTTTGTTATTCTCCTGGGCAGTTGTGTGTTAGTTATTAGTGAGTTACGTGTAACGGATGGTATACTATCATTTCTCATTGGAATCGTTAAGGCTTAAATTTGTTTTTCGAAAAATTACGAAAAGTTTATTGCTTTTTCATGGTACTACCAAATTTTCTCCAACTAGACCATCTTCTGCACCCTTAATAGAAATTGAATCCTGGAATGTAACACAAATCGTACTGTGGTTTAGTGTTTCATATAGTCGGGATGCTGAAAATTAACTTTTTTAATTGTTTTTTATTTAATTTAATTCATTTCGTTTGCACACTGTAGAAACTTTACTGATTAATTTATCATTAGCCTATTTATAACAATATAACTGTCATTTATTGACAGTAATTTCCGATTTTCGAATTTATAATTACAAGTTTCGGAAACACTGTAATATTGTATTTAATTTGTTTTGCTATTTTGTATTTAATTTGTTTTTAATAACTTTTATTAATGATGAAAAAATGAATATATTTTTTTGAATACATTACATTATCAATTAGTACGAGTACATTTGTACTTTTAATTAGCATGTGAATAAAGTTACTGTTTATATTCAGCTATCCCTCAATTAACAACCGCCAGTTATTTTGATTTTTTTAAATGATATTCAGTGTGTTCGTTTACTCGGAATTTTTACTACTTTTGCTACAAGTTTTAAGAATTTTTGGAAAGTTTTGTTTACTTTTTGTATTGAATTTTTCCAGCTGTAGTAAAAGTAGTAACTTGTAGAAAGTAAACGAACACGCCTATTATCATATTATATTTTATTTCTTGTTTCAAAAAGGTTGACCATTTTCATGATAGACAATACAATTCTTTCGTGGGTATCGCCCTAACTCATCAGTTGTTCGCACTAAGAAATTGTTGATTGCAGCACGCAAACTAAGACATTACATAAAGTACAAAAACAGGACGAGCATTTTGTACTTTTGTATATAAACTATCTGATTTGGTAAAATCCGTTCATAAATCAACACTTTTTAAAACGCAATATTCTAACTAAATATATGAAAATATAATAAAAAGTGCGAAAAAAATTTTTGTATTTTTGAATGCAAAAATATATGAAATATAAATATAGAAGACCGAAAAGACAATTCTTGTATTTTTGAATGCAAAAATTAAAATATTTTATTTAATAATTGTTGTAAAATTAGGGAGATATTTATTAATCTTGTAACATATTTGGTTCGAAATAACTGCTTTGCAATTGACTAGAACGCTATTTGATCAATAACTCATCTTGCAATATGTCAAAGGTGTAATAAAAAAGTAAGCAAAATAAAGTCTAATGGGTTTTGGAAACAAACAAACAAAAGTTATCGGTGTTAGAATTCACAGTAGAAAGAGTTGTAAAAAAGTAGCTATCCTACAACCGATTCTTTGGATTAGAAAATTTTCTTGGGACTGTTAGGATTGGTTCTATTTTTTTTTTTTGAGTTTAAAAAACAGCTGCATTTACATTGTTTGGTTTTCTTTATAAAATTGAGATAAAATATAATAGCTTATTGATTTACATCTTACTAAAAATGAAAAGTTGTTGAAAAACTCTTTAGTTTAAAAAAAATCGCTCAGTAAACATCGCACAAAAATTTTTATATAAAACTCTGTCAAAACTATAGAAATGAAAAGAGCCAAAAATACATTGAGAAACTTGTCGCATTTCATTTTTGGGTTATTTTTTATTTATAAAAATCAGGCAATAAATTACAAATGAATTACAAGCCAAAATTTGGAAGAATTTTTTTTTTTTGGCGATTTTCATTTGATTTTCTTTGCGATTTGGCCTGCAGCAGCGAATATCTTTGTTATTGAAGCCTCTAAATTTAGGTAAGGTAAATTTTAGAAAACTTCTTAATAGATAAACAATAAAATTGTATTATTGCAATTGTATTGTACACTCATAGAAATAAATCCGTAAAAATAGCAGAAAAAGTTACTAAAAATTAGTTAAAAATGATGCTGCAGAAAAAACTGCTAAAATTAGCAGATTTTTTTACTAAATACTAGTAAAATGAGAACAGCAAAATTAAAACTGCTAAATTTACAGAATTTTAGTTATATTTAGGCTAACTTTTAGTTAATTGAAAATAGCAAATTGTACTGTAAAATCTGCAGAAAAATTTGCTAAATATTTGTAGACTAAAAATAGCAAAAATAAACTGTTAAATCTACAAAATTTTTGCTATTTTTAAGCTAAATTTAGTTGAATGCAAATAGCAGTCTATTCTGCTAAAATCAGCAGAAATATTTGCTAAAAAATTGTAAACTGCTGTTTTCAAAAGGCTCGATTTTTATTTGCATTTAAAAAAAAAATCGAAAAAAAAACTTCGAAAATTTTAAATTTTTTGGTGATTTTTTAGGCTACTAATTATTTAGCAAAATTTTTTGCTGATTTTAGCAGGTTAATTTGCTAATCTCCATTTACAAAAATTTAGCTCATATATAACTAAAATTCTGTATATTTAACAGTTTTAGTTTTGCTGTTCCTATATTACTAATATATAGCAAAAATAATCTGCTAATTTAGCAGTTTTTTTCTGCAGCATCATTTTTAACTAATTTTTAGTAGTTTTTACTAATTTTTTTACGGACTTTTTTCTATTAGTGTAGTATTAACTATAATTTTAATTGATTTTGAATCCATTACTCAAATGATGCCATTTAAAAATTATATACGATTAACTGAAAAAAATTCTATTAAAGTAGTAATAATATCAATTAAAACAATAATTAAAAATAAAAAATAAAACATGATTTCGAACAAAAAAGTGTTGAAAAATGCTTTTAACCCTCTAACTCTTCAACTTACGGGTCGTTTTTGTCCGTTTTTAAAATGGGGCCAAAAAAGTTCCTTTAATTGAAGAGTTAGAAGGTTAAAATGTTGCACAAAAATATTCCCCATAGTGGTTACCATAAGTTCGCTGAACATACCCTATACCTAAAATGGAGGATTCACATGGTTTCCTATTTTAATCCTATTTAATTTTTTTTTTATTTTAGAAAAATCATTTTAAGCGCTTAATACGCATTTTTTATGAGAGACTTTTTTTATGAATCGATTTTACCCAAATTTGGCACAAATATAGCTTGACTTCACGTGCTAAATTTCATGGCAATCGGATAATTTTTGCAGGTTTTATAAAAATTTTAAGATAAAGTATATATGGCGGGACTAAAAGTCCTTGCATCGATTTTGATAAAAATTGACACAAACGTTTCCAGTTTTATGTGTATCTCAATGGATACTTTTTGTAATTTTACGTCCATTTATGTAGCTTATATAATATTTTTAAATTTCAGGACCTATGGGAGGTGGGCGTGTCCTTGGCCCGATATTTCCAAAAATTAAAATTTTTCTTAACTAGGGGCTTCTATGTCAGTATACCAACTTTCAAAACTCTGTCTGCACTCCTTCTATTTTTGTCCAATCGTTATATGGGATCAAAGCACTGTGCGTCGTGTTTATATATTAAAGACCTGCAAATGTTGAACTATACAACATATCGACATGTGTCACATTATGTAAGTGTAAAGTCATCCTATGCCGTTCAAACATGTTTCACAATGACATATGAAGATACTGTCGAATAAATTAAAATCAAATCTATGCATAGTTTTAACAATGATTTTGCATATATTAACATAGAAAATTAACATGTCAACACATGCGACATATGCAGCATATGTTCTTAATGATGCATTATAATCAGTTTTACGTTTCCATGCAATACGAGGGGTACTATTTATATTTCGGGAACTGGCAACACTGGATTTTAGCTATTGACATTAGCTAAAATCTGGCAACACCATAATAAAATTTGACATTTTTTAGCATAAACGTACTCAAAATGTTTGATGTACAAGTGCTATTTGTTTTGTTTAAAGTGAGTTAAGAAATTCAATTTTGCCAAAAAATGGAAATTTCAAGAGATTTTCGTTGGATTATTTTTCACATCTTTCGACGTGGATTATCTCAACAAGAATGTGTTGATGAATTCAGTTCTTTGTATGGCGATAAAGCAGCATCAAAAACGACAATATATCGCAGTATAGTCAATTCAATCGTGGTCGTAGTTCGGGCGCCGACGAATTCCGTGAAGGTCGTCCAAAATCGGTTGTTGTGCCACAAAACATCGATGCAGCGCGTGAACTGATAATTCAAGATCATCATGTGACATATCGTGAGATAGAGGCATCTTTGCCCATTAGTTCCACTTCAATAGATTCGATTTTGCATGAATACTTAGTTGTAAAAAAAAATTGCTCTCGTTGGATACCCCATAATTTATCAATCGCTCAAAAAATTGCTCGCGTAAATTTGTGTAAGGGAATGATTAAAAAGTTCGACCGTGGTACTTCAAAAGACGTGTATAAAATCGTGACAGGTGACGAATCATGGATATATGCGTATGAGCCGGAAACAAAAAAGCAATCGACCGTGTGGGTATTCCAAGACGAGCGAAATCCAACAAATGGTCGCCTGTTTCTTCGGCCGAATGGTTCATGTGGCCACTGTTCCGCTTGAGCAACGTATGACGGTGAATTCTGCGTGGTACACGACCATTTGTTTGCCGGAAGTCTTCGGAGAAATTCGTAAATCTAACCCCCAAAGACGAATGATTCTCCATCATGACAATGTGTGCTTTCACAAATCTCGTCAAACAGGTGAATTTTTGAGCAGTCAAAACATCGAATTGATGACTCATTCTCCGTACAGTCCTGTCTTGGCACCCAATGACTTCTTCTTGTTCCCTAATATCAAAGGTAAACTGCGTGGTCAACGATTTACGAGCACCGAAGAAGCAGTTGAAGCGTTCAAAAACCATGTTTTGGAGGTGTCTCAAGAGGAATGGAAAAACTGCTAGACAAATGGTTTGAATGAATGCAAAAGTATATTGATCACCAAGGGGAATATTTTGAAAAACTATAAAGCCATTTTTATTTGAAAATGTTTGTTATTATTTGCTATTCCCGAAGTATAAATAGTACCCTCGTAAAACTGCAAATAAAATATGAAAACTTATTATTACACAGTGCTACAAAAAATTTTCGAATACAGTTTTCAAGTGACCTAGTGTATTGCAAAACCGGTTTGAGAAATTGTAATATAACCTAAAATTTTCGAGATAAGGGGAAAAGAGTATTTTTGTGACTGGCGCATTTACACATTTGTAACTCAGTATTTTGAAACCGATTTTACAAAATCCAAGTTGAACAAAACCTGAAGTCAACTTTGTAATTCGTTTTATAATATCAGATAGGTTTTGGACTCCTTAATTTAATTATATTTCAATTAAAATATTTATTGACTCAACTGAATGCTTTTTATTTATTTTTTTCATTTTTAACATATGGTCGGCTTCCCAATAAGCACATAGGTTTTAAAAATTCAAGTGCTTTAAATTTTGCTTGAAGTAAAGTATATTTCAAATTCTAGCACTTGTTTATTTAACAAAAATATTTCAAACTTGAATTTTTGTTTCCCTTTTGCTGGAGTATGCTATTGAAACAAAATGTAATAAAAGTTGAACTCAAGCCTTGAAACTGGAAAACAGGGCTGGAATTGAACTTGATTTCAACTTGAATTCCAGTGAAAATATTTATAGGGTTCTTATTGGTTTGACCTACAGACCATTTTTGAAATAATTGAGTTAGGAATGGATTACATACACCGAAAATATCCTATTTCTGATCTCGAAACCCGTTTCTCGATATCTCTTATCATATCTGAGATATGCAATGTAGAATTTGATCTGCCTGCCAATTTTGCATATAAAAATGACAAAATATAAACACCTTTATCGACGATATGTTTAATTAGATATTTCGGGTTAATAACATTGTACAACAAAATCAAATTTTTTCCAAAATAACAAGGTTCTGACAACTGATTTTGGCAGAGGGTACAAAAAAAAATATACGTGTATCGACATTTTAAAAGTTTACGTTTTCGCGTGATTCGTTGTTCGCGAAATACATATTTCCCGAAATTTTTAAATATTATTTTCTAAATAAACTTCACATTGCAGAACTTGTAAGCCAAATTTTGTCAAAAAATTAAGATTTTACTTATTTACCTAATAAGACATTAATGTTGAAATATTAATGTAATATTAAAAAGATAAAAAAATTATAATTACTATGTACTCACTAAAAGCCAAAAAATGCTGCGGGGGCCAAAACTATAAATATATATTAATTTTTTTCTTATGTAATATCTACGAAACGAACTTATCGGTCCTTTTTCGACAAAAAGTAAGACAACTTTTTTTCACAAATCATATCATTTTTGACAATTTAAATCGCGGGTGTGATAGGTACTCTAAAATAATGTTCGTTATATTTTTCGAATTAAGAGCTTCACATTACAGAGAAAAAAATCTATTGTCAACTTCTGTCTATCGGCCGCAATGGCGATTTAATTAGAAGAAACTTTTTAATTTGTCGGAAAACTTTCCATTACGGGTTTCTTGAAAACCAACCAAATTCGAAAGAAAAACTACTCCGTAATAATGTATTGGGTAAAACAGGAACCTTCATAAAAATAATACACATGTTTTCTCGAAAAGGTAGTAAAAAAGGTTCGACAAAAATTCTATAAAATCACAGCTCGGACGAATATCGAAAAAAATGCGTGTTTGCTAAACCTTTATAAGAAATAATATATGTGTAGTTTGCAGTCATGACCACTACCAAATTTGCAAATCTTTATTTTTATTTTATATATTTTATGTCTTGCTAAAGAACAACAGTAAAGGACTAATAATGGTAGGTACAAGTAAATAGCAGTAGGATTTTTTAATCGGAAAAACTATTTGGAAACTGCAGGGAACTGAACTGGGAAAAGTTTTCATCTTCTTATAGTTTTCTACTGAAAACATTTAAAATCTAAAGCCATACATTGAGATATAGAAAAATCCTCCTAAAAATCAGAATTATTCAAGGTGTGATTTTTTTTTATTTGTTATCTGGATATGGCTTAAAAAATAAATTCGAAGAAATATTTCCAAAGACATGTTGAGAAGTTCTGTTTTGAAAAAATACTTACGAGGAAAACCTAATGTTAGTCGTGGTATGAATTCTGATATTAACAGCTAAACAATCTTTAATTCATTATTATTGATTCCGCTTCCGCACAAAATTATCTGAAAGGGAAAAATAAATATATTCGGAGATTCCAGACATTGATTGCATGCGTCTTCCATTGCTTAAATATTTATGTTTCTTACATACCTTTCAACTATCCGATACTGCACCATAAACTCGTCACACACACATCAAATTCCTCAAATTTAAATACATAAATTCGCGTTATTTAAAATTTAGGCGTTTTCATTCATTATTTTATTTAGAAGTTAATTTTTATTTATAAAGAAAATTTTAATTGACATATTTTGATTTACTTTAAAATGTTAGCACATTTACGCATTTTGTGCCTAAAATTTTATTTTAAGCATATAATACTATTTGTACACACAATTAAGCCTGGATCAGCCAGACGTAAACGTAAACGTATCTCTGCATAGCTGAATTAATAAGTTCAATAAGAACAGGAGATGTGTTGTGTTTTTTGTTTCATTCTTATGCATGCAATATAGAGCAAACGTAAATATACAACGAAAATCTATTCACAACAGATTTTTGTTGTGTATTTACGTCTGCTCTATATTGAATGCATAAGAATGAAAAAAAAAACACAGCACATCTTCTGTTCTTATTTAACTTATTAATTCAGCTCTGCAGAGATACGTTTACGTTTACGTCTGGCTGATCCAGGCTTTAGGTTGTTCAGAAGGGGTGTGCTATCTGTTGTATCGTTGTATCGTCCTAACAAAAAACAGAGTTGTTAAAATTTTTATTTGTGTTTAACAACGATTTTCTATTCAGTTTTCTATCTGTTAGCACACTCAAACATAGGACACTAAACATACGTAAAAATGTTGTATCGTGCTATTCTCAAATGTTGTATTTTTTCAATTTAATTTTTAACAACTCTGTTTTTTGTTAGGACGATACAACGATACAACAAATAGTACACCCCTTGTGAAAACCCTTAATGTGTGTAACTATAAATTAAAAACGCCTATTAATACAACTTCTATGTATTTTTGCATATGAAAATGTGTAAACATAAAATTTACACATTTGATGTCTAAATTTGCGCATTTAATCTGATATTACACAAAATTTTGCATACTTCATAGTAGTAAATTTACAAGCATTTTTTAGAGTGTGTTTTAAGAAGACTAGGTTTATATTCGCATAAATAATGAAACCGCAAGGTTATTCTCCTCTCTTTAGCAGGGTAGGTTTTTATTTTCTATTAACTACAAACGAACACAAATATAATTTAGAGCTTAATCATAAGTATGTCGACTATCGTCCGACGATAGCAAAAGCCGTCGCGATTAATTTAAATTCAGCAACATTCGACCGCCGACATTTCTGTACGTTTAGAAAAAAGGAAAGCAAAACAAGAATCTTCACCAATTCAATTGCATTTACATTAATTTTTGTTATTTTTAATTTTATTGTATTTAATTATTTTTATTTTGCGGTAAATTCTGTATTTTTATTTTCAATTATATTTCTTCTGTCAATAAATAATTTTTTTGTCAACAAGTACAAATTTTTGCAGCTCTGATATGAATTTCTACAACTTTGTTCTAATAAGCAACCCTTATTAAGGTAAAAATATGGAAACAATTTGGCAAATATTTTAAGTATGTGTTAGTGTGTTGCCATCAAAATAAAATAGATTCTATTACTACTATGATAAATCGTCGGACGACATGGCGGCATTTTGCTTCCCATACAAAATATATAAAAAAGCAATTCTCGCTTTTTTTTTACCACAGTGCGGCTTTTTAAAATATTTAAGAGTTTTCCTGAAGAACACATTATATAGAACTAACACAGTTCATTGGCACTTTCATTATCTAGTTTGGGCTTAAATTTGGAGTTATTTTGTGAAATACTTTTAAGATTTTTTAAATTTTGTATAAGATAAATCATATAGAAAATTAGACACTTTTTCCAGTCAAAAAGTACCAAAATAATTCAAGTTTGGTTTCAAAATATATCATAATTTTAGCGATTCCTGAAAAACTAAAGGTGCGTGCCATATTAAATCAGCTTGTATAGCAATCGTGCCATTAGTCTGCTATCCCTGTTGAATAAATTTGAATAAATGATTAGCTTTTAATTTAAACTTTAGCTGGCTGATATTAAATGTTTTTAAAGAAATTACAATTATTTGATAAGAAGATGATCTATTGTGAAACATTTAAAATTACGCTGCTAAGCAATTGGGCAAATTACTTTAACAAATTTTTTTAGAATTAAATAGGGTTTCAAGAAGACTTTCGTCGTCACACGAATGAGTGACTACTAGGGATGCCAATCGGGATTGATATTTGAAAATCCCGGGATTCGGGATTTTGTATGAAATCCCGGGATCCCGATCTCGGGATTCCGGGATTTTCGGGACTACGGGATTTTTCGGGATCCCGGGATTTTACGGGATTTCGGGATTTTTCGGGATTTAAATTTTCCTTTATTTGTAAAAATTTTTATGTTATGGAACTAATTTTTTTTATAGAATAAAGCGTTTTATAATTATTTAATAGTTTTTAATTAATAATGTGGTCCATTTTATGAATATTGAAACATCCCAGTCAGAAATTGACAGTGGTACAAAAAATCAAGTACTTGCATACCACTGGGTAACCGCGATTTTAAAAATAAATGACTGACAGAACACTCATTTGGGACGCTTTGCCAACGTTTGCAAAAATCGTTTTGCCAGTATTTGTTTTACAAAACATCACGGCAGGGCAAAAAAAAGATACATATGAACTTTTTTTAAATTTTATTTTGGAAAATATAAGTCCAAACCACCTATTTATTGGTTTCGGCAGCGTTTTGCAAAAGTTAAAAATTTTGTTTCTCCAGTACTTTTCCGGCGCTTTTTGAACTGCCGGTCCTTTTGTCTATTGACGTTATCATATTGGAAATGGGAAAGCAATTTTTGTCAGTACTTGTACCACCTGTTAAAATACCTTGCCATCGCTTTCCCGTTTGTATTTTTCTGGCTGGGATAACATATGAAGGCCTGTCATTAAGTACACTTGCGCCCAGTATTTTGTAAGCAGATTTTAAAGCAGATTCGTTGCGATAACCTTGCCCACTAAATCGTGTAATTACAGCAACAAAGTTATTTGGTTATCGTTATCAAATGTTTTCATGGAAGAATTCAAACTTAAAATCCCAACCAAAACTTAGTCTCTGTTTCAGAAATTCAATTTCGCTTGGAAGAATAAATCGGTAAAATAACAAACAAACTTGATTTTTCGCATGTTTTACACAAAAACTTACCAAAATTTCAAATTTTTCTGCAAAGTCTTTGCATAGTTTACTCGAATAATCTACTTCATTTATAATTTTACCAATATCTTGGCATCAATTTCTTATCAATATGAGAAAATTCAAGAAAAAACGTAGGTAATCTAAAATTGCTCACTTTGTTTATTTGCGTTTATATTAATAATAAAAAATAAGAAAATCCCGGGATTTTTGAGAAATAATCCCGGGATTCGGGATTTTGCCAATCCCGAAAATCCCGGGATTTCGGGATTCGGGATTTCCCGTTTGGCATCCCTAGTGACTACATGTGTTTTGTTTTTGTATTTTGTTATTGTCGTTTCGGTCGTATGAAGCAAAACGGCATTGAGAAACACCACCTTAATTTTGTTATAGAGCAGCACAAACTCAAACTAGTGTAGAAGCGGTAATGTTGTATCAATATTTTTTGGACTACCAGTAATACTTTCTGCTTTAATTTAGAACAAATAATTTTATTAAGGGCGTGTAGAACAGGCTAAATTGGATGAAAACTGTTATAGATGAATATATTTTTTTTGTTGAAATATTTTCCTATTAATTGCTTCTTTACTAAGCCATAATATTTATTAAGATCGATTTTGCTTTCAGCAGTTCAATTGGCTAAAACCGTAAAAATCTATATAAAACGCGAAAAGTGGTATGCATTTTACTACAAAATATTTAAATATTATTTATTGATTTTTGAATTTAAAAAACTAAATGCAAAACCGCTAAACCTTAAAGGCATTTCGCAAAAAATCTGTACCTTATATCAAAAATAAAGTACGCTGTTGTAATCAGCATATCCGAAATATATAGAACTGATGGCCAGATCTTTATTAATTTTTTTCTGTATCATGCAGTGTTATTAGTTAGGGTTTGTTTTGAATAAAATTTTATTTGCTTTAGGAATCTGCTTCGATTTTATGAAAGTTTTTGTTTCTAACCCGTGTTTTATTTAGGGTTTGATTTAAAGAAATTCGGAAAAGTAATGAACTACTTGCAACTAAACAAATATAGTTGCTCCTTTTATAGCTATTTATCCCATGTTTTTCAAATCTAATTTGATTACAAATAAATTATTATGTTTACACCAAGTACTGCTCAAGAAATATAACACTTTGGCCTTGCATCGATACTGTTTTATTTTTACGCGAATTAAAAAAATTTTAAAGTATAATTAACTAATTACTAATTTGCTATGAAAGTTATCAACAAACAGTAATTAAAGTTCAGTATTATTATCAATTCTAATCTTTTTAGAATTATGCCCTTAATGCTTTTTATAAAAACGTGCTGTTAAACATTTGTTTTGATTGATTTCTGCACTTCCCAGCAAAATATTGGTAATGACACCTCATTACTATCTGCATTACCAAAAATGATATATCATTACCTATTGCATTATTTTTTAATATAAAATAATGACTTCCTAATAACGGCCTATTGTATTTATTGTTTCTAAATATAAAATAATGACTTACTCGTATTAGTTTAAATAAGTACTTTTTACACAGTTAAATTTTTTTATTATATGTAAATATGTTTTATGTTTAAATTTTTATGGCGAGTCCTAAAATTACACACTAGAGAAAACTTAAATTTTTCTGAATGGCTAATAGTATTTGCCTAACTCCTTATTTTTAAGAAACAAGTAAGCAATCGGATAACCACTTATAATTAAACTTTTTGTAAGCATGTGTGTAACCACTTATTATTCAAAATCTTATAACTACTTATTTCTCATTATTTCGTAAGCGAGCGGGTAAGCGTGACTACTTATAAAAACGACCATGCCAAACAAAAATAAGGAGTTTAGACGCCAAAAAATAAGTTGTGCGGAGCTATGAATTTCTATTATATAACCACTTATTTGGTAATGAAAGATTTTGCTGGGTTAATATTTTGTTTTCAAAAAAAGGTTTCAAAAGTTTGGCTTGAAAAGATAAAGCCCAAAATTAATGAAAAATATGGTAGGTATTTTTTGCATAGAAAAAAATTTATTAATAAAACCACGTTGTTTTTAAAAATTTTGAAATGTGAATTTTTATGTGTTTCGGCGGGAGCTAGGTTTTGCTTTTAGACCCCTAGTTTCTTGGCGAAGTTTTCTTGAAATTCTTCGTAGATTACGTTTTTGCTATACGTCTTTTGACAAAAATAATTTACCCATATTTATGTCAAATTGTGTATAAATGCATTGATTGGGATTAAATTAATATAGTTATATCTGGTCAAAAATCGAACAATTTTGTGTCTATTTTTTTCATACAGATGCAATAAGGTTAAATTATATACAATTGGAACCACAATTTTTTGAATCCAAATGGATATTTTTCAAGTAATCCAGTTTGATGTTTTGTATGCTGCTGCGCAAGCATGTTTATTACAGCGTACCACCTTACAGGCAAACAAAAAAGTGCGCCGTACACCTTCCAATATGAAATATTTTTGCCATGAGATTTGAAAAAAAAATTTTTATTTTTTTTTGCCTCAAGTATCCCGTTCTAGTAGTTACCCTTATGTCAGAAAATTAAAGCCCGCAAAAAATCATTAAACTTTTGCTAAGGAAGTTTTTCGATAAACCCAATAGATATTTTTTTTTATATATTGGTTGCCGAACGTAGGGGTCGCCTTTTTAAATTTTTTTTTATTGCATTTTTCCTTTATAGCAAAATACTGGACGAGGCAAAAATATCGATATATCACACTTTAAAATCCGATTTGAAATGCCGCAGCTATGTATAACGAAAATTTGAAAAAAAAAAATTTTAAATTGTCTAGCAAAAATACTTCATATTGGAGGGTGTACGGCGAACACTTTTTTGAGGTACGGTCTAATTTTTATGTTTTTATCTATCAAATATAATATGTCGCGATAGCTCAGATTACATAGCTGTCGACTGTCAATTTGAAGTCCTAAGTTCAATTCCATCACGAGCACATTTTATTGAAATAATTTAACTATAGAAATATGTATGTTTTTATAAAATTTGTTTTTCTTTCGAAAATCTATTTATATATCTATTTTAAAGCCGAGCACACACGGTCAATATAATTTATTTAAATTTTATTGATGTTTTCATACACACTTTCAATGTTATTAGAAAAATATGAGTTAAAATTAAATTGATCAATATTTTCCATCCTATGAAAAATTGCAAAATTTTGCAGATTTTAAAATAAATCCACGTTTAAAGTGATTACGTTTTTAGTTTGCAATAATTTATATGCTTTTTAATTTAATTTATTTATTTTTCAACAACAACAAACAAATTAAAAAAAAAATAACATTTCAATATTGGCCACACACTTTTCAATAATATGAAATTGAAAAACGAAAATCCAAGACATTTTCAATTTCTCAATTTAATTGATAAACATTCAATATAGGGTACAGACCAGTACGAAGGTCTATTAATTTGTAAACATTCAAAAATTGATCCATAATATTGAACGTGTATGCCCTACTTTAGACTCAATATTTTTGTCAATACATACATCCCTGTGTAAATGTAGTAAGAAAAGTCTAGTTACATTACCAGATAATGGGTTTTATAATTATACACTGGGAAGATTTATAGGGTAGGGAATATAAATAATAATTAAATATGCAACAATACTCACCGTGTATGTCTTTGTTTTATAAAAAAAGAACACCAAAAATATTTTTAGCACTCGCTTATATTGATAATTCTTGACTTTAAGTCAATAATTTTTTTTTGTATAAAGAATAATTTTTTAATTAATTTAAAAAATTAATAAGTTTATATTCACCATATGCATAAATATGTATTTTATGCAGTTGATTTTTAAAGATGATTTAGAGGTACGTTTTCAAATAATTTTTGTAAGTAAATTAAACTAATATTTTTTTGTGTACATCATTATATTTGTTTAAAAAATTCACAAAAATTTTAACTTGTTGTACTTGATATGGGGTGCATTTATTTAATTTTCTGTTAAGTTAAAGCGCTTGTTTTATTCCCGTATGTTTATAATCGAGTGATAGAATTAAATTGACTACCAGCGTGTTTTTTTATTGTAAAATAAATATTTAGTGAATGTTGTTTTCTTTTCAACTTTATTTAATAAACACTTATACGGAATGAAGCGTTTGTTTGAGCTTAATCTCATATACTAAGTAAGTAAAAATAGCATGTACTTATCAAATTTTTTTCTCGTGTTTGAAAATGAAATTGTTCTAAATTGTTTAGTCATACACAATATGAAAAGGCTTCAATTTTATAAAAGATATTTATTAGGGTGCCCAGAAGAAAGTAAAGTTTTGAATTTTTTAAACGTCACCCCTCAAATATGTTCAAATATGATTTTAAAAAAATAGTTAGAGCTCGACACAAGTTTTTTGCAAATTCATTTTGGATATTTAACAAATTTTTTTAAATTGTTAAATATCTTCTACGAGGGATTAACAAAAGCTCGCTTTATAAATATTTAATAAAACCAAAATTTAAATAAAATCCCATTTAAATTTTAATTTCTGGGAAACTTTTTCAAAATGGAGAAAGAAAAAACAGAAATACAGGAGAAGGGTCGGCAGAAATTTCCCTTTCAGCGCAACAAGAGATTCGCTTTGCCATTCTTACGAATTTTGACGTAAGCTCAAACCATTGCAATGTATTATCGGAGATTAAAGATCGGTAATTTTTCTCTAGAGGATGACTTTTACGAAGGCCCTCAATAATCTTCGACACATGATACAAGAGTAGCTCTGGTGAAGTTTAAAACTGAAGAAGATCCAAGACTGACATAGGAAATGGTTGCTAATAAACTAAGCTTGAATGCCATGGCAGTATCTGGAATATTATCTTCTTGCATAAACGAAGAAATTGTTCCAATTGGTTCCCACTTGTACATTTTTCTCAATATTTTTATAACAAATTCAGAAACGGAGAGTCTAGCTCCTTCAATAAAAATTTTACAGGCGATGAATTTTGATCTCACAAGTATGATCCGGAAGTGAAATCACAGTACATGGTATGGAGCCCAGAAGGTGCAAATACTCATCTAAAAGCAAGACAAAAAGTAATGGTGTGAATTTACTTCACCCGAGCAAACATGTGAGCTCCTTTCTCCCTGGAAACTCTTTAGACAATAACAGTTAATCCAGGCGGTATTCGTCGCTCTCTTTCGAAGATTTACATTTTGTATCGAAAAATGTTAGCCTCTATAGACATGTGTAATTCATATGGTAAAATTTTTCAATACAAAATAAGAAGAAAGTGATTTAACAGTGGTTGGGTGAGTTGGTACCTATTTTAATTATATGCTCGCAGGTTAAACGGTATACTGAAAATTCTTCACCAACAGTTTTTAAAAACAAAAGGAACTACGTCGCTACATTTTGCATCATGATAGTGCTCCTGCTTACACACTAGAAATAATCAAAAATTACATTGCCCTGTCTGGCATTGAAGAAATTTGCCCAGCTCTATATTTCCAAGATCTAGCTTCTAAATAAAAATTGAGGGAAAGAGTCCTAAGAAGAAAATTCTGTCAATATCGAAATTGAAAAACTACAGAAACTCGATTTTGAGGACTGAAAATTGGATTTAACGACTTAAAAAATGTATAGGAATTAATGGAAATTATGTATAAAAAATCAAAACTTTACTTTTTTTTTTCTGGGCACCTTAAAATTTATCAAAGAAATTTGTGTTTTTATTTTATAATTTTACTGATAATTTTGTTAAGATAGTTTGGTTTACATATAAGGGGCCCGCCAAGTTATTTTTGTTAGACGAAGTCATTTTTATAAGCAGTCTAGCTTACACGCGACTACTTCTTTAATTACAAAAATAATTTGATATTGGTAACTACTTATTTTTTAACTACTAATAAGTATATTAGTAAGCCTTATTTTTTAACAACTTGTAACCACGTATTTTTAAATTGCTAATCAGCGTACGAATAACTTCTTATTTCTGTAACTATCTAGTTACGCAAGTTTTGTGTGTTTTTTTGTGCAGCGAATATGGAGAACTACTTGCAAAGACCACCTTTTCGAATAAAAATAATGAATTTTGATTCTGAACTGTATGCAGTAGACTTATTTTTTATTAAAGTGTTGTTTTTCGAAACGCGTCGTATAGACCAAATACAATTAATATTGTAATTAATATGTATTTTTATTAATTCTGATTTAGTAGATTTGAGGTTAAGAAGAAGAATAAACATTTTCTTCGAAAGTTATAAACACACTAAATTTGCAAATCAGACTAGATCCAGTTTCTGCTTATTATTTAGATACTGGTAATGAGCACCAATTACTGATATTTTGATGCGTAAGCACAGTAAGTTGTTTCGATTTCACGTGAAATAACTGTTATACTCCACATAATTAATAATTATATTTCACTATAATCAGTTTTTTTTTGCGTGAAAATCCTGTAAACTTCGTTTTTAAGCAAATTTTATACTTATACAAAAATATTATTTTTCTTGTGAAAAAATCGTGTTTACTGTGATTGTGTCTTTTTAATAAAGTAACAAAATTTTTCACTTTAAGATTTTTTGAGGCCTTTTAAGTTCGAGTAAAATCCCTATAAACAATTTCACTGGAATTCAAGTTGAAAACAAGTTCAATTCCAGCCTTGTTTTCCAGTTTTAAGGCTTGAAGACAACTTTAATTACATTTTATTTCAATAGCAAACTCCAGCAAAAGGGAAACAAAAATTCAAGTTTCAAATATTTTTGTTAAATATACAAATGCTAGAATTTAAAATGTACTTTACTTCAAGCAAAATTTAAAGCACTTGAATTTTGAAAACCTATGTGCTTATTGGGATGTCTGTACGTGAAAAATAACTTACGGTGCTTTAGAAGGAAACTCTCCGATTTGTAAGAAATTTTTATATGTGAACGAGAAAAGAAATCAATTTAACTAATTTTTCGGCTATTTCGGGGATTAGGAAAATGTAATAGGAGATAGAAAATTGTCTCTTATTATATTTGTTCGGGAGTACCGTGCTAAAAATCGATTATACATGATTCCTGCATGCCCATATGCATCTATATATGAGTGCATAATTGATTCATGTATGCCCATATGAATTTACATATGTATATGGTAATGTCTGTACATTAACGAAAATTTAGGTAATATGTACAATAGACCGTACCTCAAAAAAAAAGTTCGCCGTACACCCTCCAATATGAAGTATTTATGGAAGGTGATTTCAAAAAAAAAATCCAATTAAAAAAAATCAAAAAAGGCGACCCCTACGTTCGGCAACCAATATATAAAAAAATTTCTACTGGGTTTATCGAAAAACTTCCTTAACAAAAGTTTAATGATTTTTTGCGAGCATTAATTTTCTGACATTAGGGTTGTAGCAACTGAGATCTGGTGGGTAACTACTAGAGGGGGATACTTGAGGTCAAAATACCCTTAGAGCAAAACACTGGTCTCCTCGAGAGAAAAACATCGATGTATCACACTTTAAGATCCGACTGCAAATGCCAAAGATATAACGAAAAATGTAAAATGGCGACCCCTACGTTCGGCATAAAAAAACAGAAAATTTTTTTTTGAAACCTCCTTGCAAAAATACTTCATATTGGAGGGTGTACGGCGCACTTTTTTTTTTTTTTTTTGCCTGTAAGGTGGTACGCTCTAATGTACATTAACACGTTGAGTTCCACCATATAAGAAAAAAAATATATTAGAAAAGTGCCAATATATAATAACAGGTTTAAATTAATTTTAAAAAAATTAAACATAATATTTATTCACTTTACTGTGCTGCCGCAAAAAATATATTGCATTGAATTCACAAGTACCTGTGCACCGCTGGCGGTACACATATTTTATATATATCTAATAAAAGTAAAGTGTGAACCGCCGGCGGTGCACATGGCACTCAACGTGTTAAGGAAGTCCAAAAAAAGTTGGAATTCTCGCGCTCCACAACCCTGAAAATATGCATTATAAAAATAAAATATGGTCTGCCAAAAAAATCTCCCAAAGTTCGCAGATCGCAATTGAAGTTTCTAAGTTGTACCTGTTCTATTATTTTTAATTATAATTAAAAATAACCCGGTAAAAAATTTCCAAATGTGTGTATTAGGGCTATAACTTTTTAATATTTTTTTACAAATATCAACATTGACATAGTATAGTCGAATAGGCTATAAAAACTATGAAGAATTAGGTTTTTAATTTATTGCTGGCGTCAAAAAAAAATTACCCGATGAAGTTTTAAATTTGTATTTTTTTTTTAAATTTTTAATAAAAAATATCATATTAGGGGTTTTTAGATAAACTCGTAAATTCGTTGTAAACTTTGTATAAATACAAACCATATTTTTTTATATCGTCGTCGAAAATCCAAAAGCACGTATCCTCAAAAAAATCAAAATCGTTTTTTTGTTTGATTCTGATTCATTAGGTTAAACTACATGCGTCTACCAATTTTTAGACTTCTGTGACCAAGTCTAAAAATTGTTGTGTTGAAGCCCATATTCGATAATTTGTTTTTATAGCTGAAATATTTTTCATTTTATAACGTTTTCTACTTCTCCTGTGGAACCAAAAATAAAGACAAAAATCCGTGTCCAATTTTATTAAATAATATAAATATATATAAAATTAAAATTAATCACGATAATAAAATACATAAAATACCCTTGCAGTAGACCATACCACCTTAAGCACCGTAAGTTGTTTGAGTTTCACGTGAAAAAACTGTTATACACCATATAAAAAAAATTATTTTTTAGAGTATTGTGTAGAGTTTGTTTTCACGCAAATTTAATGTACAAGACTATCATTTTTTTTGGGGAAAAAGTGACATTTTGTGTTTATTGTGATTTGTTATAAAATTAAAAAAAATTGTTAATTTTTATAAATTAAATTCCAATTTGAGGCCTTTAAAGTTCGAGTGAAATTTTTCCACGTAAAAAACAACTTACGGTGCTTTACAGGCAAAAAAAAAAGTGCGCGGTACACCTTCAAATATAAAGTATTTTTGCAAGTCAAATGCAAAAAAAAAAATTTTTCCCGAACGTAGGGTTTGCCTTTTTTAATTTGTCGTTATAGCTTCGGCATTTAAAGTCGGATTTTAAAGTGTGATATATCGATTTTTTGGCCTCGAGGATACCAGTGTTTTGCTTTAAAAAAAAATTCCGATGAAAAAAAAAAATGAAAAAGGCGACCACTACGTTCGGCAACCAAACAAATAAAAAAAATTTCTGCTGGATTTATCGAAAAACTTCCTTAGCTAAAGTTTATTGATTTTTTGCGAGCTTTAATTTTCTGATATTAGGATGCACTCACAATATATTTTCCATAACCGATTGAGGTTTATTTAAAAAGTAATAAGTAAAGTTTGTTTTCAATTGAAGAATCAATTAAAATACATTGAAACATGTTGTTTAACTTTTTTATAAATCAACAAAAAAATCAAAAAAATAATTTAAATAATTTCGTTGTTTTAAAACAAAAAACTCAAATATTTTCGGTTTTCTTTTTTGTTAAAATAGTTGGTTGTAATACAAAATTATTTCAATTCAAATTACAATAAATTCTTTACTCATACACACAAACCTAGCCAATAAAAATATGAACGTGTGTGTTAGGTGTGTAGTGTTTTGAAAATTGAAAAAAAAAAAACTTTCAAATATAAAAAAACAAACCACAAAATCGTTTTTTTTACGTTTTGTCAGTTAAAAATTGATGATTGTTTTAACAGACTTTTCAATTATTTTATTTCTTTTATGGGTTGATTTAACAATGTTTGAAAATAAATCGGAAAATGGTTTGAATATAATGAAAAATCAGTAGTCCTTTTTTCAATTGTGTTTTCAATTAATTTAATATGTATTGTTGTTGTTTTTAAGGATAAAATATTGTGAGTGTGGTAGCAACTGAGATCTGGTGGGTAAATACTAGAATGGGATGCTTAATGGTCAATTTTTTTTTGAAACCTCCTTGCAAAAATGATTTAGATAGGACAGTGTACGGCGAACTTTGTTTTTGAGGTGCGGTCTACCTTCCAGCTATATCACATAAAGTGCCATAAATATCAATTTTTGTACCACATTCAAGTTTTATCAACTTCGGAGTATTTAGCTTGAAGTAGAGATGAGCGATATTTCATTACCGGTGATTTAATCACAGTTATTGATAAATCACTGGTAACGGCAGTGATCAAATATTTCAAGTCGCAGTTACTCGGAATGTCGTTCTTTTAATATTTTTGTACTATTCTTTCTTGCAAACTTCATTGTGCACAGTAATCATGTTTTTTTTCAATAACAGTGACTTGCTTTCACACTCTTCTGAATAAAATGTCTCCTTCTATCATGTCTTTGTTACCGGTCGCAACTATTCTTCTTTTAAGGCCCAGTTTTTAGGAAGTGGATTATCTTTAAACTTAGTTTAACGCAGTTTGTAACTGGAATACTGCTTTTAAAATGTGGTTTATTTTGTTTTGTTTCAATAAAGAAATAAATTATACTCGAGAAAAAGTTTTTCCGGCAAATTTTTGTTAATAAACTTTGAAATGGCTGACAAAATTCATTTTCGTTTTAACTAAACCAAGTTTAACTGACATCTTAAAAACTCGCCATAAATATTATTTCGTTTATTTATCAGAAAATCGCAGTCTTTTCCATAGAAAAACCGTGATCACGATCACAGTTTAAAAGAACAACGATTTGCAAATCACATTCACTGAAAAATCGCCGGATCGCCCATCTCCATTACAAACCCGTGATCATGGTCACTGTTTAAAAGAACGGTGATTTGAAAATCACGATCACTGGTAGCAGCGTTATTCAAAAATCACCGGATCGCTCATCTCTAGCTTGAAGTACCTTCATTATCAGCATATAATTATTTTTTAATTTCTACCAAGATAAATAAATACACAGAACGAATTTACAAAATTCTAATTAAAGTTTTAAACACCTTTCTCATACTAAATTTTTAAATACAAAAAAAAACTTTTTAAAAAGGCACCAACAAAGAAATTTGTAAATGCAAAAAAAAAATTTATTTTTTTTGTAACTTTGAATTTTTATTTTTAAACAAATTTTATATGAAAGATTACAATTAACAAACGAGTTACAACTATTTAAAACAAAAAAATTGTTATGAATAAAATTTCAATTTAAAAGAAAATGTGATTGCTTTTACAAATTCCCATTGTTGGTGCCTACTGTGTTTTTCTGTGTATGATTCATTATCAGAACTTTTTTTTATTGATAAATAAACTTTTTTTTTTTAATTTTAAATATCTTATAAAAGTCGGCAAAAGTTAGTAAATAAAGAGAATCAATTTAAGTAAGGGGGCGTTTCTAGATTAAATTTTATCGTCAAACAAACGAAAACACAATAACAAAAACGCAATAATAAACTTAAAGATTTTTTCTAAGAAAAAAATTTAAATATAAAAAATATTTTTTAGAAAAAAGTCTCAACTAAAGTAAGTGATATTTTGTAGACAAATTTTTGACTTGAATTCATGAAAAACTTATGGGGCGGTCTATAACATTTTTAACGTTTTAAATTTCACTTTATATTTTATGGGCGCTGTGGTGTAATGGTTAGCGCGTTGGACTGTTACACGTAGGGTTGCGGGTTCAAGCCCCAACCAATGCAACATCAATTTATGAAAAATAGTAATATGTATGAGTTTTTTCTATCCCTCATACATATGGCAGCGTCCTCCTTCGGTGTTCCCATAGCACTTAACCCCACCGAAGTAAAATAATATAACAGGGCTATGAATTAAAAAGCTTCAACAAAATTCGCCAACTCACCGTCAGATGGCGCGCAACAACTGTTCTAAAAAAAAATTCAACATCTCGCGCAATTACAGTGTTGCCATATATGAAGCCCTTCATCTTTCATCTTTCACCACCTTTCACTTCTTCTCTATCCCCTTTCCAAAGGAAGCAACACGTTAATTAATAGGAAGAATTTCCTGAGTGTTGCTTCTCTACAAAAAAAAAAAAAAATATTTGAAATCCCGCCATTTTGATGATGTCTTTGACATTATCCTCCTTTTTGACAAAGCATTTGGCAAGGCTAGTTCCTGTGGTAGTTCGTACACAGAGAAAACAGCTTCCCTATGACAACCGAATATTGATTATTAGGCATTCATTAAATTTTATCGTTTACTTTCTGTGAAAACACTTCGAAAGAATTTAAGTCATATCATAGCGGGATTTTTCTTGAAGAGTCAAACTTTTTCTTACCGGAAAACCCTTAGATTTCTAGGACAATTGATATTGGAAAATCTTCGAATTGTTTAGGATAAAATTACTCAATATCTTGTACAGAAAAAGTTCTCAGATATTTTGGTTTTTCCTTAAGGAAAACCTTTTTTTTCTAATGAGGGTACTCTCAGAAGCTAATAGGGTTTCTTTCGGTAAAACTCCTTAAATCCCAAGCTTTTCGCTACCGGGTTTTGAACTTGCGATCTGCTAGCTATTCTCAAAGAATAGCTCTCTACCGCTGAGCTATTCTTTGATATGAAAGTTGACTGTCATAAAAGCACCAATTTGTCATTGCGAGTTATTGTGCTTTATTATCTTCAATAAAAGTACCCAGCAAAAAAAATCTGAAGTAATACTTTACAAACCACTTCTATCACTGCTTCACAAGTATCCGTTAGTGTATTTTTACTGCTTTTTTAGAAGTTATTCTATACAATTTCAAAAAATCACTTCTTTCATTGCTTCCAAAGTATCCGTTAGTATATTTTTACAGCTTTTTTAGAATTACTTCTGAACAACATCCAAAAACTCACTTATGTATTGCTTCTAACGAGTAATTTCTCTAAAAGTGATCGTAAAAAGTGATTTTGGTATCACTTGGCATTTCCAAACAGAGGGTACCGGGTTCGATTCCCGGCGGGACCAATATTTTTTTATTTTATTAATTTTTTTTTAATATTTATAATTAATTTGTTTAAAATAAATTTTTTTTTAATTTTTCAATTTTTAAAAATATATATATGTATATATGAGAAATTGCTCCTTATGCACCTGTGAAAATGGTGCTGAAAACAATATTGAATTGGAGTGCACCTTTTACACTTGTTTAATAAGTACTTTTATTGAAGAGAATAAAGCACAATATCTTGCATTAACAAAGTGATGTTTTTATGCCAGTCAACTAGATCATCAATTGTAGTGCTTTTTTACTGGGTACTTATTAAACAAGTGCAAAAGGTGCACTGCAATTCAAATTTGTTTTCAGTACTATTTTCACAGATTTTTCATAATTTTTTTTATTTACATATATTTTAAAAAGTTAAAAAATATTGAATTTAAACAAATTGTTCATTTTGTAAACAAAAGGTACCGTACGATGGTACCAAAGAGGCCACCATCAACCCTTCCCACCTAATGACATTTGCATGTCAATAAGGAAAACCTGAAAACAACTAAAAAACAAAATATTCAATTCGTCATCCAAGAAGCATCGCCTGTTGATCGTGTCGCAGCAATCAAGAAAAACCCCGAACGTGAATTTGAAAATTTGTGTAGTTTTTTACCCTAAACTGAATCGCAAAGTGATATAAATAAAAGAAATATATTTGTGCTTCAAATTGTTAACAACAAATTAAAACGTAAATCTAAAATTGTTAAATTGCTAAAAATTAAAGAAAATTATAAAACCAATTGTAAATGAACTTACCTTAAGTATAACATTTTCTAAATACTTATCTTAAGAGTGAATTGTGCAAAAACCCTAGAGTTTAAAATTTAACTTAAGGTTAAATAAAAACCCCCATTTTTATATAGTTAAAAAACAAAAAACTGCCTCCATCTTTTCATTTATACATATGTACAAGTTCCCTCCAAGTAGGACTTGTACATAGGAACGTAGCCATCTTTTTCCCCCTAATCCCGTAAATATTCACAAATCAATTATGAATAATAATAAAAAAAAAATTTAAATATTGCTCATGCCGGAAATCCAAACCGCGATCATTTGTTTGAAAATATACGGCATTACTATCTTATTTTTTCAAATGTATTAAAGTCGAATTTAGTGGCGGTATGCCATGACTTGCTTTATTTTTGAAGCATCCTGATTGGTTAATTTATTTTAAACCAATCGAAATGTTTAAAAATATAAATATTTTTGTAGGGTTTTCGTATACAAAATGAACAAATTCGTATGATTAAAAATAAAGTCGGCTTTAAATTTAAAATACTCTTTTATAGTAAAGGCCATACTGTATCAATATTACTTTTTAGGATCGCTTTTAGAGAAATTATGCCTTACAAACCATACTTAAATGATTTGTTAAATGTTGTGCAGAATTACTTCTAAAAAAGTTTGTAAAAATATATTAACGGATACTTTGGAAGAAGTGATTTTTGAAGTTGCTCAGAATAACCTTTAATAAAGCAGTAAAACTATACTAACGGATACTTCTGAAGTGATGAAAGAAGTTGTTTGTTAAGCATGACTTACAATTTTTTTTGCTGTGTATTGTGAAGAATTTTAAAATGTTTCTAAGCATTTGGCTGGATAGGATTTCACACGATGTTCTCAAACTCATTAAAATAAAAAAACTTTTCTATTTCATCAATATTGTCGGTTAATTAATTAACATTTAAAATTAAATGGAAAAAATGCAATGAAAAGTACATAGTCCATATTTTTAAATTAATTGATTGTAATTATGCAAACATTTTAAGAAGCAAAATAACATACAGCTGTCCTGAAGCGTCTGTAGGTTTGAATAAAATATGGCCAAATTGTTAATTGATATTTTGTTAGATGATATTTCTAAGCTAGGGTAACTACTTTCAGTGAAATCGTAACAGATTTTGAGAGATCACAAAAATCGGTTAAAAAATTGGTAGTCAACAAATAAACTTTTTTAAATCAAATGATTTTTTAATTTATTGAAATTTTGTAGAGTTATCGCGCTATGTAAAACTATTAAACATGCCAAATTTTAGATTACTAGCTCTTCTTGAAGGAAAATTAAATTTTTAGCCATTTTTGAGAATTATCGAAATTATATTTATGGTCCAAAACTTAGTGCATTTAATAGTCTGTGTCTACAAAATTTCACTAAATTCCAAGTTTTTTAATTGAAAGCTTTTGTTTAATTGATTTCACAAAACTTTTTTACATATTTTTAAGACTTCTCAAAAACAGGATAACTGCGATTTTATTAGAATAGTTTTTAAGGACTACAAAGAGTCACCTAACAAAATGTTCAATAACATTTTGACCAAATTTTAGTCAATCCTACCTTCGCTTGAGGACAACTGTGAACAATACGTATGAGGATTTTGATTTGTGTGAACTGCGCTTTAACACTCATTAGTGGTATTCATCTAACTGCATTCATGCCCTCTTAAACCGTGTATTTTTGTAATCGTTTATATTTGTAACTTTACCTGTTTATTTGAATGAACGCACCTTTTAAATCTATTCACATTTCAATTTTGAATTGAGCCACTTTTTGATCTTTTTATAAATTAAGCACAGAATATTTTAAATTTTTATCATTTAAAAACAAATAAAACAGAAAATAAAAAACAACAAACAAAACAATAGAAAATAGTTTTATTTTTGACAATATTCAAATGTGTGCACAAATACGAAAAAGTTTACCTACACATAAAAATGTATGCATATATTTACGAGGGCTCGTAAACTACACTCAACCAAAAAAGTCTGTAATGGCTACTGAAAATTTTGCTGTTATTACGGGAAATTTAACTGTTTTGAGGCCAGCGGTATGTTTTGCTAATTTTAGAAACACATGTCTGCTGATCTGTAGTATAATAAAATTAGTATCCGCTACTAAATTTTAGTAAAATGCAATTCAAAATCGATTTGCTAAAATCAGTTAAAAAACTTACTAAATATCATAATTTTAGTACAATGAAATTAGTATTAATAATTAGTTGCAGCTCCTTAGTAAAAGTATCCGTAATTTGTAATAATAGAATAGCAAAAATGATTACTAAAAATAAAAATTGTACTAATAATCAGTATATAAATAGTATAGTGCGATTGAAAACTGTTTACTAATTTTTTTACAAACTTTTTTATCTAAGTGTAGTTTTGACATTAACCGAGTAAACTTACAACATATACACAGTATACGAGGCGTAAATACTTTAAATGAATACCTTTATTATATTTTAAAGACCTATACAACCATTTCTTGATTAATACAGCAAACAACTGTTGTATATTTTTTGAGGACGTAAATAGTTAGGGTAGCAAATCGGTTAATCGTCGTCCGATGAATCGAATAATATTGAACGGAACAACAAGTCAACTATTTCCGAAATTGAGATAATGGCTCGTACACCAATAGCAAAAGCCTATAACAAAACGAGTAAAAAGGTTAAAGTCGGGCAAGCCGACTATATAATACCCTACCCTACACCAGTCTGACTTAAAGCCAGCTAATGTTTGGATCCGAAATTTGAATGGGATAAAACGGACTTGTGTCAAAATTTTCTATAAAATCATAAAAGAAGAGAAAATCGAAAATATAGCCCATATGGGCGATAGCTCCAAATATGGACCGGCCCTATCTGGAATCAATAGGCTATTTTCTTGGGACCATGTAAGTGAGCGAACCAAATTTCATTGAAATATCTTCGTATTTGCGATCTGCAGCGTGTAATCAAGCCAATTTTGGGGGGCCCTTATATGGCACTAGGTCTAAACATGGACCGATTTTAACTAAAATCAATAGGCTTCGTCCTTGGACCAACATAGGTCTGTGTACCATATTTCATTGAAATGTCTTTGTATTTGCGACCTACAGCGTGTAAAAAGGACAATTTTGGGGGGTACCCTTATATGGGCACTAGGTCTAAACATGGACCGATTTCAACCAAGATCAATAGGCTTCGTCAAAATATCTTAATATTTGCGACCTGTAGAGTGCGCACAAGAATGCATGGACAGACAGACAGACGGACGGACGGAAAGACGGACATCGTTAAATCGAAATAAAAAGAAATTCTGAGACGATCGGTATACTATAAGGTGGGTCTAGGACCAATATTTTTTGGTGTTACAAACATCAGCACAAACTTGTAATACCCTCTCCACGTTGTGGTGTAGGGTATACAAATTTGCGTTTAACTACAACTCAGTGAACGTCTGCAGTCAGAATTTACACTCCCAGAACATTTCCGTTGTGACAACCGAATTTTTTCCAACCAAATTAGCTCGGTTGCTGCAACCGAATTTGAAATCGAATTCGGTTGCCACAATTCGGTTGCAGCAACCGAATTAATTTCGGTTTGAGGGTGTATTAGGGATTTAAGTAGTATTTCAGTTCTATTGTTTTAATAATATTCATTTGTAAATGCTAAGCCCGTACAAATAGTTCAAAATTCTGCTAAAATAGTACCTGTAGTTGCGCCAGCAGAATTTTCAATGAAGTTGAGAATTATGGTCTGCTAAATTTAGGTAAGCTAAATTTTACACACTGCTAAATACACAGACAATTCTAGTTAACATAGCTAAGAAATTTGAGCTTAATAAAAACAAAAAAAAAATATAAATCGCGAGAATCAAGAAAATCGACATAATCAAAAATGATTTTTTTATTATTCTTTTTTAGAAAATTTATAAAGAAAATTTGGACAAATCTGACAATTCCCATCACCAATACTGGGAAATCGTAGACGCAAATGTGAAAAAATCTTTATTAGACTAATTTTTTAATCTTTTGACTTTCTCTCAAGAAAATTTTTGGGAAAATCGTTCATTTTATTTTTGAATTAATTAAGACTCGTGGATATAACCCTTGAAAAAGTCATACTATTTATAAGTAATCAAATTCAGACATTTTTGGCTGGGTTAATTTGAGTTATTGCGTTGTCCAAAGTTCTAGTTGAGTAAATGTGCAATATATTCGTATTTATTAATGTTTGCATCTTTAAAATATAAAATTTGTAAAGAATTGCAAACACAAAACCAGCGTTATTGTCAAATTTGTTAAAATTTCTCTTAAATAAGACATAAAATATTAAAATAATCGGTACTGGAAAGTCTAGTACAGTAGATTTTTAGTACAGTGAAATACTTTTTTTTAAGTCTAAGTTTAATTACAAAAGGCTCTAAAAGTGCATATAACTTGTTAATGCAGTATGACATATATAAAAGTTTTGGACTCTTTTCTTTCCAAATTGGCTTTGATATGTAAAATCGGACTTCGTCTTATATTTATATTTAAAAAAAATAAACCTTAAATAATTTTGAAATTTAGACTTCGAGCATCTATATGTACAAAAGTCATTGAGATATTGATACACACTAAAGTTTGAAAAATAGGATATGGAATTAGGCTTAAATTGCGTAGAGGGTTTTCGTTTTGGAGCTATATTTAGTTACTAAGTTATAAATTTTTTAGCGAAATAATAAGTTGAAAATGGAAAATAGTAAAATTGCGAATTGCGCAAAATCTAGACCACTGCAAAAGTGGTGCGATTTATAAATATTGTCTTATTTTGGAGAGTTGTGTATTTAATATCAACCTAGCAAAAATATACAGGGTCCGCCATCTAACGTTTTTTTTTCAACTAGTGCTTATTTCGTGAATGGTAACACTTAGCTCATGTCTGATTTGACAGATAATTAGTTTTATCCTTCCGCTGAACGAATATGGTTGTGTATACGCTTGAATAACTGCCTGCGATCGACATACAGAAGATGCCGATTTTGCCAAAAAATCATCTTTTCAGATGAAGCTCATTTTGATCTTGGCGGGTATGTAAACAAGCAAAATTGTCGCATTTGGGACACAGAAAACCCGCACGCATACATTGAAAAGCCGGTGCACCCAAAACGAGTCACTGTTTGGTGCGGATTTTGGTCCAGAGGCATAATTGGGCCGTTTTTCTTCGAAAATGAGCAAGGAGTGGCCGTTACAGTCATTGGCGATCGTAATCGGGCCATGTTGTTCACAAAAATTGAAGAGGAGGATATTGGCAACATTTGGTTTCAACAGGACGGCGCTACGTGCCACACAGCCGAAGCTACACTCGATGTTTTGCGCCCTGTTTTTGAAGATCGCATTATCAGCCGCAGAGCTGATGTCGTTTGGCCACCTCGGAGCTGCGAATTGACACCGTTGGACTATTATTTGTGGGGTGCCGTCAAAGATAAGTGTTACACCGACAAGCCAGAGACAATTGACGCTTTAAAGGACAATATTCGTGAAGCCATTGGTGAAATACAGCTGCACACAATCGATAATGTGCTTAAAAATTGGGCCGATCATGTAGGCTACTGCATGGCCAGCCGAGGCAGCCATATGAATGTAATTATTTTCCATTATTAACCGGAAGGATTGTACTTTCAAATAAAAAAAGAAATTTGAGAAAATATTCAGTAGTTTTTTTTTATAGCATTTTCAAAAAAAAAAAAGTTATTTGGCGGACCCTGTACAATATATTTGCAGCTCTGCAAGTAAGGGAAAGATACAAACTAAGTTGAAAGTAAATGATTTTTTTGTAATGATCAACACTCATTTTTATTACCATTACAGACACGTCAATGTAATGTAATATTTATTTGTCATTTTCATTAGATTCAAGTAATTGTGATGAAATTAATTTAAATTTTCAATACAAAATTCGACATAGATTTCCATTACCATTACTTTTATACAAAATAAAATATTTTTCTTTTTTCGTGTGCTTTAAGTTCCTAAGTATCCTAATTCGTCCCTTTAAGCCCAAATAACTATTCAGTAAACAAAGTTTGTGTCATTTCTTGAAGAAAATCTACCATTAAAGTTTTAACTTTTTGCTGAGTTTTTCAACAGTTTCAATATTATTTAAAAATAATTACCTCAAACTTTGTTTACTGACTAACCACAAATTGTCAGTAACTCCCAAGGTATATGCAGTATTTCACCATATATTGGAATTTTGACCCAAAACAGACACTGTATTAGGTAGGACCTTGGAGTTATCAGGCTTCCGAATCTGTTCACTCAGACTTCAAGATGGTTTGGCACAGGTTTAAACGAACAACTTATGATACACATTACGCAGAATGGCTACAAAGAGCAATTTGTGAGTATAATTCGATTGATGTTTAAAGTTTATTATATGTACTGCATATTTTAAATAAATAAAAATAAACGAAAAAACAAAAAAAGTAAAAAAATATTTATGTATCAATTTAATAAGTTTTAATGGTGGATTTAATAGTTGGTTTAACTTGAGATTAGGAAGACAATTTCATGCAGTTTTCATCACTAAAGCATATCTTCGGTCTAACAAAAATTTTAAATTATGTTTATTTAATTGAAAATAGCTTGCTTTTAAGCCGCAAGCTTTTAAGTGCAGTATTATTTTTTTTTCAGTTGTCATTTTTCGATTTCTCCAGGGGTGCAAAATTTGTTAAACTTTTGATTTCATCATGCGATTTTTTTAAGAATAATTTTTTTTGAAGGGAAACTAACGTACTTTATTGTGTTTTTTTTGTATTTTTTGTCAAATGTTTATTTTAGCAGTTGTTTTTTCAAGATTTGCCCAATGGCCCCCAAAATTTTGAATGGTCATAACTTTTAAATTCGTCTAATGATTTTTTTAAAAATGCCTTTTTTTAACCATAAATATAGGGTATTTAACCCCTATACTCACTTTTTGTGGAGCATTTTTTTTGTCAATACCTAGTTCTGGAATACATGTGCCGGAACGTAAAGTCGTAAAAAAAATTTCTACAGCAGGAAGCATTCAAAGGCTATATTACCATGTTGAACAGCTTATACATATAATGATTTTTATTTGAAGTTCAAGAGCCTAATAAACTTATTTAAAAAAGTATAAGGTTTTTTTTTGCATTATCAAATTTTATATATTCTTTTAAAGAACGGTTCCCCAATTATTATGTTTTTGTATATTGGGGATACAATAAAATTTTTGTATTATATTTGAAAACTCAGAATAAATCAATAATAACAACTATAAAATCAACAAGAATTTCTAAAAACTGAACGTAATTTTATATTTTTTTATATGTACAGCAAAAATACTGTAAATAAATGCTTTAAATAAGTGTTACCAAATACAATACTTTCCTTTAGTTGTTTTTTATATAAAAAACTGTCATGTATTTTGCCACGGAAAAAAACTGTAATTATAGTTAAAAACAAAAATACTGATTACTACACAAACAACTGCCATGTGTCAACTGTCAAACTTTTTTGAGTGAACTAATAGTTAACTCATAAATCGTCAGTATGAGAGAGTATTAAGAAAATGACTTTATGTCAATACCTTTTCTAACCTTTATTTATTAATTTTTATCAGTCAAGCTTCTAATCGAATCTAAATACAAAAAAAAAATGTTTATTTTTTATAAATACCGAGTTTTCCAAATTCACAACTCGAAAAATTGAAGGAAAGCTTATAGATGTTAAATTTTGAATAAAGCGCACATATACTAGTTAGTTCTAAGTAATAGATTTATTTTCTAATGTGGTGTTTCTAGGCGGCGTTTTTCGTCAATCGAACGAAAACACAATCACAACATATATGGAATGCAAAAGCAAAAGTCACAATGTAGTCACTCATTCGCCTCACGAAGTATATATGTACGTCTTGTAGAAACCCCCGTAAAAATTTAACGTCTATAAGTTTTTCATCGTTGTTTTCACATAGTGGATATCGAAATCTCGAAATTTCGATGCAGATGTAAATACGACCTATAACCGGAACCGGCTTTTCTATGTTAAAACAACTATTTTTAGGTAGTTATATCTCTCACAAACACATCGTAAGCCCCAATGTACTCCATCAAAAATCACTCAATTTATAGACTCTCCCAGTGCTGCCAACCCATTTTGTTGCAAAATCGTAATTCTTAGTTAAAAAAATCGTCAAAATCGTTATGTTGTATATGAGAAATCGTCAAAAAATATTTAATCCAAAAACTTGTTATATGTATTTCAATGAAAGAAGGGAATTTTTATTTAAAAAGCCTTTTTATGTAAAAATGTTTCCCAAATGTTAGTTGCCCAAGTAAAATAGTTTTGATATATTATCATATAAAATTTTGTATAATTATATATTGGAACATATATACCTAGATATAATTATATAAAATTTTACGAAATTATATCCTAAATATATAACTATATCTTGTTATATATTGCACAGTATATAGTGCAAAATATTACAATATCCAATTATATGTAGACCTATATTTAGTTACATATGCCTCATATAATTATGTATAATTGTATCGAATTATATACCATTACATCTAGTTGGATATGATTGTATTACATTTAATACATTTGGATGAGGACAAAATTCGGATAAATGAAACACTAGACGAATTTTCCGTCTCATTTTGCCTTTTAAGGACTTTTGGCAAAACAATTTAAGCCGCGTAAGAACATTTTCCAAGATTTTTTTCGATTTGTAACTATTGAATTCGCATTTTACTGTGTGTTCCTCATATTTTCTATTATACACTAAATAAAATATGTGAAACCTCTAAAATCAACTTTTTCGAAATTTTTTGATTTCCGTTTGACAAAAGAACTTATTTCATTTGCAGCATTAGGAGACTTCACTATAGTGTATTTTCCGTGCACAATTTTAAAAAGAAAGTAAGAAGTCGTAATAATTATTATTTTCTGTATTTGTGCAATCAGTGTTGTAAGGATAAGCGAATTTTTAAATGAATTTTATTTTACCTTAAGCTCTTAAATTTCTTTAAAATGTAGAACTTCCTTTTCTAAAACAACAAAAGTCGAAACGAATTACATAATATGAAACAATTGATTCTAGGTTTTTAAAAAAAATTTTTTTTGATGTAATTTTTCCAGAGACTTTTAAAAATAAAATTTGCAATAGAAAGAAATTTTTTATAATTTTTTTTTTATAACACAAGCCTTTAAACTTTGTTAGAAAATTTATACAAATATTTTAAAGCAACTGTAAAGGTGTTTGTGCTTTCCTCTAACATATTCTTTTGTCCAAATCCAAAAAAGTTTAATAATTTTCATAAAGTTTAATGTTAAAGCTAAAAAATCATGAACTTTTCGCAAGTTACTTAGGTCTCACAAAAATACGCACTCTAAGGTAATTATTTCTGCAAATATTTAAAATTGCAGTGAGATTTGTAATGCATAAACTGGATACAACAATATATGATTTTCTATATGTTTGTACCAGTTCAGCCATAATTTTATGCCACTATATAAAATCTGATGAAATTGTATCACGCCATTATTCAGCTATATTTAAATCTGATATTATCAAATTATAACCGAATTGATGCAAAATTATGTAATTATATGGGCCCATTTCTCGAATAAAATTGTATAAAGACACATGTTTAGTTACATATGACCAGGGCAAGGACTTTCATGCACTAAAAAATCGAAAATATGCGCTTAAAATATGCACTATAAAATGGAAAATATGCACTTAAATATGCATTTATAACGAAATATGCACTAAAAACCAAAAAATATGCAATTAAAAATAAATGTTTTTTTAATTATATTTATTAAAAATTAACATAAACGTAGAAATTCAGGTATCGGTTACAATAAGCTTGTTCGTTTACTTACTACAAGTTACTATATTTCCCTACGGGAAATTTTAACAAACTGTTACCGAACTGGCCCCTTTATGTGAAATAGACTGGTCACTTTTACATGGCGTTGTCATAGGAGGTGGAAATTGACCCCTTGTGACATGTCACAAGACAAATCCTAGTACAGGTTACTGAACTCTCATAAAAAACAAAGTCAAAAAGGGGTCAATTTCCACCTCCTATGACAACGCCATGTAAAAGTGACCAGTCTATTTCATATAAAGGGGCCAGTTCGGTGGCAGTTTGTTAAAATTTCCCGTAGGGTTACTACAGCTGGAAAAATTCAATACAAAAAGTATACAAAACTTTGCAATTGTAGTAAAAGTAGTAAAAAATTCGAGTAAACGAACACACTGAATATGTCTTCAAATACACATAATTAAATATATTTTTCTGTGTGGCATTTTACCTTTCTAGTGTAGTGTTATATTACCAACAGAGCTTCCAAATAATTAATTCTTTAGAATTTTTTTTAGTTTTAAAGTATGAATTCTTAAATTGAATTTCATATTTAAAAATATTAAAAAATATGCAATAATGTGCAAAATATGCAAAAATATGCAATAAAAATCATAAAATATGCAATAAAATATGCACTTAAAAGCAAAATATGCAAAAATATGCAACAACAAATCGATGCCATTTTTTTTGCAAATTCTTTGATTCGGAAAAGTATTTGGTCAAAATAATTTTTGGGCCACTGACTACAAACATGCATTTGCATGAAAGTCCTTGCCCTGCATATGACTATATAAAGCCCCATATCAATTTTTTTTGCAATTCTCTTCAAAAAATTAATACAAAATCCTTTTTTTGTTTTTTTTTTTAAGTAAAATTGCATTTTTTAACAATAAACTATAAAAATTATTTCATTTTTGAAAAAACGTCAAATTCATAGATGAAATTTTGGAAAATCGGCAGTCGTGATTTCATCAAATTTCACTTAAAAAATCGTCAAAATGGACACAAATCGTCAAAGTTGGCAACGCTGGACTCTCCATATTTTGAGTGCTTTAATTTATTGTTAGTTAATTTACATTCAATAGAGTACCCATGCAACATAGGCAGACAAAAACACAAATGTAGGGGTCATTGCTTTAGTTTAATTAAAATTTATTTTGTTGTAGCTGACACGATTGTTGCACAGATGTATTTTGGGGAATTAGTAAATATATTGTCAATATATTTTATATTTCTTATCTCTAGTCTATACATTATTAATATTAAAGTACGAATTGTGTCAACGTTTTTAATCCACAAGGTTCAATGAAAGTTGACTGACTCACTTTAAATTATATTCTTGATTTTTTCTTTCTATAGTCGTGTTTAGATGTACTTATTAAAATAAACGTTTTCTTAATTGGTGGCAAGTAATTCGCTATGCTTTTGAATGATACTTCAAGTTGAATGAACTTTATTTTAAAATAGGGAAACTTACAGTACTATTAACGTTCATTAGATGTCATACAATTTGTTTTGCTTTTCACCTTAATATTTTTTAAGTTTTCCCTATGAAGTTTTCACATTTTCTTTTTCAGATAAATTTTCTTTTATTTAGATGCATATATTTTTTTGTTTTTGTTTTTTAGATACTCATATCTACTTGCGGTTGTATGTAGCTTTTACACTTTATTTCGATTTGCAACTTGTTGCAACCACGACATTCAAAACACAACTGAATATATTAACAAGAATATTTTTCATTCACGGTCTTGTGAATAACATTGCTCATTGTATGAACCATACACATGAGCAAGTCTTCATCAAAGTGGATCGACTATATTTATTGTGGTACCCATTCTGTGTAGATATCTACAGATAGTACATAGTAGTACCGTAGAATGAGTTCAGTTGTATATAATAAAGAATCTTTCTGTTGTGCTTTCCTTATTTTATTTACCATTTTATGTATGTTCTCGATGTTTATTTTTATAAATACGTTATAATTTTTTATACAACGATCCCCTTTTATCCCAGAGTAATGCATTAAATGATTTTGGAAATGAATACGAGTATAATATTTTTTATTCATTTGAATATGACTCACAAGGAAAGTATTCCAAGTGATGAAATCCAACTAAATTTTGAGGAAATGTGAATATATTATAGAGAAATGTAATCGAATTTAGGCACCAAAATAGGAACGTAGAGAAAAAATATAGTTGAACATTATTGGGAAAACGAAATTATCATAAGCTGTATTTATGACTTAATTATATCCGTTAACTCAGAAAAAAAATAAAGTACACAAAAACGTGTTTGAGACAAAAAGTAACACCCTAATGTGTTCAAATCGATTTGACTAATTTTTAAACAATTTAAAGTTGTAAGACTGATTTAAACAAAGATTTTAGTATCTTCATTTACAATAACACAATCAGAGCTTCGAAGAATTAATTCCCTAATTCCCTTTTTTTGAACTGAATTTATATTTTGGGAATGAATTCCCTGACCAAACTTAAGGAATTGAATGAATTCCTTTTTTTTCATTCGATTTATATTAAAGGAATTCATTAATTTTTTTCTAATGCCTTCATAAAATTTTATGAATTCATTCAACAAGGAATTCATTCAATTCTAGTTAATTCAACTTTTGGTAAAGGAATTCATTCAATTCTAGTTAATTCAACTTTTGGCTAAGGAATTCATTCAACTGTGTACTTAATTCAACTTTTGATCAGGGAATTCATTTAATTCTAGTTAATTCAACTTTTGGTGAAGGAATTCATTCAATTCTAGTTAAATCAACTTTTGGTCAAGGAATTCATTCAAGTTCAACTTTTGGTCAAGGAATTCATTCAATTCTAGTTAATTCAACTTTTAGTCAAGGAATTCATTCAATTCTAGTTAATTCAACTTTTAGTCAAGGAATTAAATTTATTTCGTTTAATTCCCTAGGAATTGAAACTTAATTCAGGGAATTAAACGAAAAAAATTTAATTCCTAGGGAATTAAACGAAAAAAATTTAATTCCTTAGGGAATTAAACGAAATAAATTTAATTCCTTGACTAAAAGTTGAATTAACTAGAATTGAATGAATTCCTTGACTAAAAGTTGAATTAACTAGAATTGAATGAATTCCTTGACCAAAAGTTGATTTAACTAGAACTGAATGAATTCCTTGACCAAAAGTTGAATTAACTAGAATGGAATGAATTCCTTGATCAAAAGTTGAATTAAGTGCACAGTTGAATGAATTCCTTAGCAAAAAGTTGAATTAACTAGAATTGAATGAATTCCTTGACTTCAAATTGAATTAAATAGTGTTGAATGAATTCTTTAGTGAATGAATTATTTAATTTTAATCCTTTACGCTTTGGTCAGGGAATTCTTTAAAGCTCTGAACACAATACTAAAAATCCTCAGTACTTTACAGGTATAATTAGTTTGTACGTAACGTGCCGTGACGAATCAGCTGATTTGTTTTTGTTCTATAAAAAAGCATTTGCGTCATTAAGGGCGGATTATGGGACCGTAAACGTAAATGTGATGTAACTGTACCGTGCCGTAGCTAAAAAGTACACTTATAGATTACCGTAAACGACATTACTATTTAGCATCTATTTCATGTGGTTTTATATTTTATTCTAAATTTTTCCATTTATTTGTTAATTTTTATTCCTTATTTGTTGTTTGAATCAATTTTTTTTTATTCATTTTATATTTTTTCCAACTAAAATCATTCAGCTGTTTCGATGCCGGATAGGAAATTCTGATTGCAACAGAATGATCCGGCAAGTACGTTTACATTTACGTGTTAGTAACCATTCGTATACATTTCTTCTTGTGGTTTCGAAACAGCTGATTCTTTACAGATACGTTTACGGTTAGTGAAATTTTAATAAATAAATATATATGTAAAGGAAAGGATTGACAAAAGTGGATTGTGTTTTTTTATAGCTTTTATTCTGTTTTCAAACATTTGTTTGATTTAAGTTTTGCATATCATTGATATAAATAAATTGCATGAATTTCATATATGTTATTATCTAGTTATTTGATTTTTATATTCGAAATAAAGTTGCGGAAAATTAAGGAAATTGAACTTGTTTATAGCTAATCCTAGTCAAAAAAGCAAACAAGATCATGCTGCACAACTTTTACAAAATGCAAAGGTAATACAAAAATATTTTAATAAATTGGTTTTAATTGTTAAGGCAACATTTTATTTGAATGTAGGTATAATTTGGCGATGCCAAATACTAAAGCAAGAGTATACTGAATAAAGAGATTGGGGCACTCTCTGCATTGGAACAGGAACATACTCAAACCAATACTAATAAAAACCAAATAATTATATCAAACATCACCCAGCAAGCATGGCAATACGAAGAAGATTCCCCGATCATATTGCCAAGAAGAAAACATTTATTGCCGGCAATATCAATTCCGTATTCCGGAAGTTTCCTCCGTCGGAAACAACTGTTACCCGAAAACAATACTTCCAGGCAATACGAAAGCCACAACCCATATGATATAGCTGTATAAACTCCCGGGTACAAGATAAACGATTAATTTTATCATTATTAAATTTTAGCCTGAAAAAGAATATCTGCATACTGCATAATTATGGCCGGTTATATAAACTGGCGCACAAAAACATATATGGGTTTATAAAATCAGATATTATTATATACAAACGTTTTTACTTGGGATGTTAAAGTAATTTTTAATAAAGTACCATATACGATTACATCTCAAATTTTATACCTTATGTGATAGCATATATAAATATATATGGTTATGTGTGAGCCACATGTAATTATATATAATTTTATATGATATAATACATACCATATATTATCATATAAGGCATATCTAACTTTATAAATATCAATATATAACTAGTTGTGGTTATGTATGGCATTATATAAGATAATTTTAAGAAAAATAATGTGATATATAATTATATATGCACTCAAAAAAATAAGTTAGTAGAAAAATTAGTCACACGTCTTGTATATCAACAATGGCCTTGCAAGTCTCTCAATATTTTTTATGGGAAAAAATATTATGCGGCTTCCAACAGCACCGAACTCCGACTGGTTAATCAGGGATGGAAAAGGCTCACTCAATCGGGCTCTTTGTAAGTAGCTAAAAAAAGCTTCCTCTTTCGCTCGTTAAAAAAAAATTAAAATTAAATATTTAGATATTAGCTAAAATTGCGAAAAAAAAAACATTTGCAAAAAGGGAAATTTTTGCAAATGTTTAGTACCATTTTTACGAGACCACCCCAGTGGAAACTGGATTTTCATGCAGGACAATGCAAGAATGAATACACTCACAATATTTTATCTTTAAAAACAACCTAAAATACATATTAAATTAATTGAAAACAGAATTAGAAAAACGACTACTGATTTTTCATTATATTCAAACCATTTTGCTATTTATTTTCAAACATTGTTTAAACAATCCATAAAAGAAATAAAAATAATTGAAAAGTCTATTAAAACAATCAACAATTTTTAACTGACAAAACGTAAACAAAAACGATATTGTGCTTTGTTTTCTCATATTTGAAAGTTTTTTTTTTTTAATTTTCAAAACACATACGTTCATATTTTCGTGTGGTGTAACACAAACACACACGTTCATATTTTTATTGGCTATGTTTGTGTGTATGAGTAAAGAATTTCTTGTAATTTGAATTGAAATAATTTTGTATATAAACAAACTATTTTAACAAAAAAGAAAACTGAAAATATTTGAGTTTTTTGTTTTAAAACAGAAAACAACGAAATTGTTTAAATTAATTTTTTTATAAAAATAGAAATCTAAGAATAGAATATTTGACTGAAAATAACAACTCCTACAGACGATACATATTTTTTTTATAGTTTGTTTTTTATTGATCGATAAAAAAGTTCAACAATATGTTTCGATGTGTTTTAATTGATTCTTCAATTAAAAACAAAATTTACCTATTAATTTTTAAATAAACCTCAATCGGTTATGGAAAATATATTGTGAGTGTACCAGTAACGAAAGTAAAATGTAGTTTCGAGAACGAAACATTCCACTTCTTTATTGGCCTTTGGGGTATATTGTTTCGTAAGGTCTATGCCAATAACAGTCAATTTGACACTGTGGAAAAGCTAAAATCTACAGTTCAAAATTTATTTGAGCTAAGAAAAATTAATGGTGGTCAAACTGACTTTCAAAAATTTTAAAATGCAGTTGTTCTTTGAAAAATCTTCAACTGTGTTATATATATGGGTAAAATCCAAAAATGTGATTAGTTTTTGGGGCAAATTTGTGACAAGCGAAAAGTTTTAATATTTCGGTTTTTTCTTAATGGAATCAGTAAGTTTAGTCATTATAAACCTAATTGCAAAAATCTCTTCTACAATTTGTCGCAATTACTTTTTTTGCACAATTTTCATTTTTTTGTGGTAAAGGAGTTTATATTTCCACAAGCAAAAGATATAAAAAAAAAAAATTGAGTACGAATTTTCTTCAATTTATTAGTTTTTCGTATTTGGGTTTTCAACATGCTTTTTAATAATATACAATTTGTGTTTCTCAAATTGGCGGTTTCGCGAATAAAACTAAAATTTATTCCGCGAAAAATTTTTTTACATTTTTTTTAATTTTGTATTTTTGGTCCTTTTAAATGCTTTTCAAAAATATAAAATTTTTTAAAATCTAATCAGCGGTTGCGAAGTTACAAAATAATATATTAAAAACATAACATTTCGCGATCAAAAGATTCTTAAATTAGTTTGTCAAACTAATGTCAGTAATGGTTTGAAATATCGATTCCACCTACATTTTTTTGAATGCAATCGGATGCAAACAATTTTGGTTACGGAGTTTACATTTGGTTACTTTTTTCGTTTTCTTTAAGAAACGCGTTGTCAGAAGTTTCTTTCCGAAACAAAATCGTATGATGCCTACAAGACGAATCTAAATATGCCATTGTTTTTCTTACTCGTTAAATAGTTTGGTGTAAAAATTAGAAACGAAGTTTACAACATTTTTCAAATCTTATTAAAGACATCCTTTTTCATTATTTTAGTTGTAAATGACCTGTAAGGCCTAAAGTTATTGTCGTTTTGCTCTATACCATACAATAAGATGTTCAATACTCTTGATATGGTACTATGGTACCACTGTTTTCTTCTATATAAAAAATGGCAGAATATGACCTACACATTTCAAAATATTTTTCACTTTTCATGGTTGTGCAACAAGAATCAAATCTGTTTTGATTTTTTTCCAATGAATTACACAACCTTCCAATATGAAATACACAATGGCAATTTTTTCCACAATACAAAAATTTGCAAAAGAAGTTTGCGTAGTGTATGGCCAGCTTTAGAAACTATTATCAATTAAAATCCAAATCATTTCTCTGATATGGAGGTTGCCAGATCCACCCCAAAATCAGTGTATCAATATGGATACACTAATAGAAAAAAGTCTGTAAAAAGTTTAGTTAAAACTACTTAAAATTAGTTAAAAATGATGTTGAAGAAAGCCTCCAAAAATCATCAGATTATTAGTATATTAGTAAGACAGGTACGGCTAAATAAAGTTGTTAAATATACCGTATTTTAGTTATATTTGAGTTAAAATTTTTTTTTTAAATTTCCTAAATAATTAGTAGCCTAAAAAATAAAAAAAAAAAAATTAAAATTTTCAAAGATTATTTTTTTCTGATTTTTTTTAAATGCAAATAAAAATCGATCCTTTTGAAAACAGCAGTTTACAATTTTTTTTAGCAAATATTTCTGCTGATATGGGTATAACAGTTTGTTTTTGATATTTTTACTCTACTAATATTTAACAAAATTTTCTGCAGATTTTATAATACAATTTCTCATTTTCAATTAACTATTTAAATAACTAAAATTCTGTAAATTCAAGAGCTTTATTCTTTCTGTTCTTATTTTAGTAGTATTTAGCAAAAAAATCTGCTAATTTACGCAGTTTTTTCTGCAATATAATTTTTTACTAATTTTTGGTTGCTTTTTCTGCTATTGTTACAGATTTATTTCTATGAGTGTATAATATAGCGAAAGGGTTAACGACGAGCAGGTGTCATATTGGCTTTCAAAGTGATACAAGCTGTGTTTGTGCGGCAAGCTATTAACGTTGGCTTATGTCATTCCCATATAAGTTTGACATTAGTAAGAAAGAAAGATACAATCACATCCAATATAAAATGTCAATTTTTCACCAGTGTAGAAAACCATCACCAGATATGTAGTTATATAACTATATACCTGGTAATCGTAACTACTTACTTTTATTATTACATTTCTTATTACCTTTGTATGGTGATATCGCCAAAGATAATGAGTTACACACAAGCATACGAAAAATCAAAAAATATGGCGTTACCTATGTGCTTACCAGTATTGACTAAAATAATGATTCTAAAAATAGATTTTCAAAAAAATAAGTTTTATAAAAAAAAATATTTTTTTAATTTTATTAAATGATATATTAATCTAAACATTTTTTGTAATAAAGTTTTCTCGTGCGGGAATTGAACCTGCGACTCCAGACTGCCAGTCTATAGCTGTACCATCTCGACATATAATATTTGATAGATAAAACATAATTGACTTGCTGTGCACAAGTCAGCTTACACGCCAACATACAAAAAATCAAAAAATATGTGATTACCAATGTTGAAAAAATATTGAGTCTAAAAATTGATTTAAAAAAATTCACAAAAAAATCTAGAACATTTCTTTGTTTTTGAAGTAATGATAAAAATAAGTAATTATTGGTAATACATTATTTTTTATTTTGAAATAATGAAAAAAGTAAGTATTTATTAGTTACTCATTATTATATCTTTTAAAACAATTCAGAAAGTAAGTCGGTGTCTTTAGTGGTGGTCCAAAAAATAATGATATGTCATTACCGTTTCTACACTGAGTTTCCGGGGAAATAAACTTTACACAATTTTCACGTGAAATTTATTATCATGAAAAATCATTTTTTTATATGGAGTATAATAGTTTTTCACGGGAATCTCGAACAACTTACCATGCGTTAGGGTTAACACTACAGGTTGGCTGACGTTAAATTTATTTTGGAAGGACATAAATACGAGTAAGACAACTTTTATAGCTTTTATAGTTATATTTTTTCGTAATTGATAATACTTAAGGGCGGATTATGGGACCGTAAACGTAACTGTACCGTGCCGTAGCTAAAAAGTACACTTATAGATTACCGTAAACGACATTACTATTTAGCATCTATTTCATGTGGTTTTATATTTTATTCTAAATTTTTCCATTTATTTGTTAATTCTTATTCCTTATTTGTTGTTTGAATAAATTTTCTTTATTCATTTCATATTTTTTCCGACTAAAATCATTCAGCCGTTTCGATGCCGGACAGTTACAGTTACAGATACGTTTACGGTTGGGTAACTCTGCCTTTAGACTCTTTGAATTCCTTTCTGGCAAATAACTAGAATTAAATTGTTCGTAAATATTTGTAAGATCGGTTTTAACAGAAGAAGAAAGAAGAGTTGCAAAAAACTCGAATATAGCCCAATAAATATCAAACAATCTTTGTTATGTTTGCTATATTTTTTTAAAGTACTTTTTTATTTCAAAATTCTCTTAACCATTGCCCTTTTCATGCTATATTACGACGTTATATTTATGGTTCACAACTAATATGTTTGACTTATTTATTGTTCATAACTTATCAAACGTTTTAGCTTTAACCAGTTTTTTTCCTTTTGAGTTTCTGTGTAGATAAGTGTTTTGAAAAATCCAAGTTTTTGCTATTTACTTAGTTTGCATTTTGCAATTAAATTCAATGTTTTGAATAGATATAATTTAGTTTATTTCAAGTTGCGGCATTTTACATTCTTGTATGCAGTTATTTAATAATTTTTAAAGTTTTGTTTGCAATTTTATGCAAAATTTCTAGTTTTAATTAAATGAAATTAATTAAAATGTATAACAATAACAGTATAACCTTGAAATTTTTTATAAAAAATATCGCAAAAAAAAAAATACAGATGGACTATTTTATTTGTTAAACTGGATATACAAATAAATTAACCTTCTAATGCTCTTTCTTCTGATTACGATAATGTTTAAACTATATATTTGGCGTTGAAAATCTACTATGGAACAAACATTAAAATTTGAATTTATCGCTTTATTTAGGCGATATGACACAACAAAAGTTGAAGATGTATCTAGAAACTCAGTAGTCAAATAATTTCGGTTTTTGCTATAAATAACACTATCAGTAAAATAAAATTATGTACCGAAAATCGGTGATCAATTGTTGTTATTTCAGAAGTTATGGCGATTTTTGCTTTTTGAAAATTGCGAAATTTGGCACTAAACATCAATAGATTTTGACTAAATTAGTTCTGCTGACTACTACCTCTGATTATATGCTCTGTGTTTAATTCCATCTGTTGGCTAGTTTTTGAGTTAGAGATATTCGTAAGATGCAGCCTGCGATTATCCTGCGAGTCCTAGAGAAAAATTTCTAACTGATTTTAGAATTAGAGACTTGCTTTGTTATTATCGATAATGTACGCCAGATCCTAAATGTATTTTTGGCGATTTTTCAAATATTTTTTTCTTTTTTAAAAAGTAAATTTTTTAAAATTTACTAAATTTTCATTTTATATGCCTCTCGCTTGAAAACCGTTCCTTACACAAAAAAAGTTTGAAAGTAAGAAAACTAGGTAATTAAGTTTTCTATGGATATAATACAACTGGTTTAATAAAATATTGTTATTTAGCCGAATACTATTTAAAATCTGAAGACTGCCTTTGGGCGACCTTGGGCATTAGAGTGTTAATATAAATTAATTTATTTAATTAGCCTTTCCCCCTCTAATAGATCTTATTAAAGGGTACAAATTTAACTATTGCTATGAGGAATACTAACATATACTCAGATAAAGAAGTTAGTAAAAAAAAATTTGTAAACAATTTCCAATTGCACTTTACTATTTTTTTTTACTGATTTTTGTTAGGTACAATTTTTTTAGTGGGTTTTTAGAATTCTTGTTTAATTTATATTTGTTATTATTGATATACTTTTAGTTTGCAAATAAAACCCATAAAATTTTATTGTACCTGCAATGCATTAAAAGAAAATAACTGCGTTTGCAATTTTTACTTCAAATTTCCAATACGATGGAGTAATTATGCAATTTTTACAATCGGAATAAAAAACTTGTTTTTTTATTAAAATTGATTTTATTAATTTTTTTTTTTAATTTTACGAATTTGTTTATTTTTTAGTAAACTTTGTTGCTAATTTCAGCAGATTGATTTTCAATTGCAGTTTACAACAATTTATTAAAATTTTGTAGCGTCTACTAATTATTTACACTAATTTCATTGTACTAAAATAATTGATATTTTGTAAGTTTTCTAGATGATTTTAGCAAATTGCAGTTTGCAACAACTTTGCTAAAATTTAGTAGCGGCTATTAATTTTTTCTACTAATTTTATTGTACTACAGATCAATAGATATGTGTTGCTAAAATTAGCAAAAAAAAAAATACCGCAGGGCTCAAAACAGTTAAGTTTCGCGTAATAACAGCAGAATTTTCAGTAGCCATTAGGTACAGACTTTTTTTGGTTGAGTGTACCATAGATTATAGCTGTACATTAGAGTGGTCAAAAAAAAAAAAAAGTTGGAATTTTCACGCTCCACAACCCTACAAATATGCCACTTTGAAAAAAAAATGTAGTCTGATCAAAAAAATCACCAAAAAAGTTTTGTTTAGAGGTAGCACATCGCAATTGAAGTTTCGAGGTTGTACTTGTTCTATTATTTTTAATTAATTAAAAATAATGGAAAAAATGAGAAAAATGAAATATAATTATTATGATCGCGACATATCAAATCTAATATATTTTTAGGTGTACATTACGAATATGAAATCAAAATTGAAATCGGAGTCGTGGATTTCGCGAAATTTGAAAATTTCATACAAAAAATTATCAACTTCGATCAGGATGTTTTCTTATATTTACCAATATGAAAATTTCGTTTTTGCATTAATATATATCTGTGGAATGTCCTATTTTGTGAGATAGGGTTTTTGGTAGCAATAAAATTATAGCAATCTAAATAAAAGCGAAATATTAAAAAATGTCAAATTTTAAGTTAATTTGCAAGGATATCTGTTATCCTTTTTAAAATTAAAATCAGTATTATATATAATGAAGGTCCTTGGTAAGTAAATTGCAAAAGTATAACAAATTGCATTTTTCGATAACACCGTTTACAGGTAATTAGGAAAATATCTCAAAAAACTTGAGTTTTTTTGAATTTTCAAAAACCGCGAATAATTCATAAACCACAAATTTTTTTTAAGTTTCGATTGCTGATTAATAATCTTCGTTAAAATATAGATCAGATTTGAGAAATTTGCGCATACAAAGCAAAAACAAGTGGAATTTTTAATTACATCTTTTCGGAAAATTTCGAAAATTTGACAAAAATATGTATTTTTTTTGTATAAATTTAAAAAAAAAACCGCGAATTACTTAAAAGTTACTTAATATTCTTAAGTTTTGATTTCAAATTCCTTATATTCACATTAATTAAGACCAGATTTAAAAAAAATTGTTAAATAATAGCGTACAGGTTAAGAAATAATTAAATTTAAATTCAACCCTACTTTTTGTATAAATTACTCTATAGATATACCCAGCAAAATATTGGTAATGACACCTCATTACTATCTGCATTACCAAAAATGATATATCATTACCTTTTGCATTATTTTATAATATAAAATAATGACTTCCTAATAACTACCTATTGTATTCATTGTTTGTAAATATAAAATGATGACTTACTCGTATTAGTTTAAATAAGTACTTTTTACTAAGTTAAATTTTTTTATAATATGTAAATATGTTTTATGTTTAAATTTTTATGACGAGTCCTAAAATTACACACTAGAGAAAACTTAAATTTTTCTGAATGTATTTCCTTAGGCTAATAGTATTTGCCTAACTCCTTATTTTTAAGAATCAAGTAAGCAATCGGATAACCACTTATAATTAAACTTTTTGTAAGCATGTGTGTAACCACTTATTATTCAAAATCTCATAACTACTTATTTCTCATTTTTTCGTAAGCGAGCGGGTAAGCGTGACTACTTATAAAAACTTATTTTTTGGCGTCTAAACTCATTATTTTTGTTTGGCGTGGTCGTTTTTATAAGTAGTCACGCTTACCCGCTCGCTTACGAAAAAATGAGAAATAAGTAGTTATAAGATTTTGAATAATAAGTGGTTACGCACATGCTTACAAAAAGTTTAATTATAAGTGGTTATCCGATTGTTTACTTGATTCTTAAAAATAAGGAGTTAGGCAAATACTATTAGCCTAAGGAAATATATTCAGAAAAATTTAAGTTTTCTCTAGTGTGTAATTTTAGGACTCGCCATAAAAATTTAAACATAAAACATATTTACATATAATAAAAAAATTTAACTGTGTAAAAAGTACTTATTTAAACTAATACGAGTAAGTCATTATTTTATATTTAGAAACAATGAATACAATAGGCCGTTATTAGGAAGTCATTATTTTATATTATAAAATAATGCAAAAGGTAATGATATATCATTTTTGGTAATGCAGATAGTAATGAGGTGTCATTACCAATATTTTGCTGGGTACTAATTTTTAAAAGACAACTTTTTATGCTACCTCTAAATAACAGCGGATTTAGCTGAAACTTGGCACAGAGAGTTTTTGGACATTAAGGAATAGGGGCAACATTGTGGAGATCGCGAATTCAAACTTTCATGTTTTTTTGGACCACTCTACTGTACATATTTCACTATATTTATTGTACCGATATTCGAAATTCCTTTCCCGGTAATTGATACGCTTCCCGAAAGATTACTCATATCGTACTGTGGTATAAGGTTTCATATAGTCGGCAGATACGACTCTAATTTTTTTTTATTTGTTTCTATTGTACACTCAAAAAAATAAGTTAGTAGAAAAATTAGTAAATCGTCTTGTATATCAAGTGTACTAGTTTCCATAAATTATTTTGCTGAATTTCCGTTTTCAGCTAAAGTTTTAGTTATATTTTTTAGCACTAAACTAATTTTGAACTAATGTTTTACTAATTTATTTTGCTAAAAAATTGTGCTGATAACCGCATTTACAGCGTGGACGACAACCAGATAGACAAGATGTAGATGTCGCAGCTTGTCTGGATGTAGTACAGACAACAGAAATGATAAAAAAGGAAAACAACTCTACACAATTTCTATATTTAAACTTTAAGCAAAGAAAATAAACTAAAGTAAAATTTCGCTACAAGTTTTTTGAGTTTTTTTCAGTCTAATAATATTCAGCAAAAAGTTTAGTGATTTTAGCAAGGTTTTTTTTTCATTTGCAATCGACTAAGTGTTAGCAAAAGTTTTGCTGAAGATTACTATTTTTTTGGTAAAAATCAGCTCGCTGATTTTCAGCAAACCTTTTGCTGAAATTACCAACTTTTTTGCAAGCACGCTCCAGACTTAAAATTTGCTGACACAGCAATATTTTTTTCTGACTTTTTTTGAGTGTAGCTAATAAGATAATATGAAGAATTAATAATATTTTTCATTAAAAAATTTTCGATTAAAAAAAAATTATTTTTTAAACCAAACCAAATTTTTCCCGCAGCACTTTCTCCAAAAATCAATTTTAATGTATCAAAATCACTGAATTAGAAACTAAAAAAAATAATAATTTTTTTTTTTTTAATACCCAAGTAAAAAAAATTGATATGGAGCCATATGAAGTTATATTTAATTATATATAATCTTTTATGTAATTAGATATAATTATATCCGAAAAATGAGAACGTCTTATTGTATCATATTGTATCGAATTGTATACAATTGTATACAATTTGGTACAATTTGATACAATTTTATGCAATTCGATACAATTGTATCCGAATTTTGTCCTCATCCAATTACATCAAATTATATCTTTTTGTATAAAATTATATAAAATGTTATAAAAGTGGACATAGTTTGATACAATTATATCTAAATATTAACCTTATACTTTTTATCATATTATATAGGACCATATCTCACAATATACAAAAATTATTTTTTTAAATAAAAAAAAATGTTCAATTACTTGTAATTGTAATTGTTCTTTTCTGAATTGCAATTACAATTAATTGTAGTTGAGTTTTTTTTTCAATTACAATTATATGTAATTGAGTAATTGCATGTGTAATTAATTACAAAATGTAATAGCAAATTGAAAGAAAATAACTCAATTAGGCTAACATCAATGAAATTCTAACAATGCTATTTTTATCTTCTGTTATTACTGTTTTTGCTGTTATTTTGTTTTAGTTTTTGCTGATTCCTATGGAATTCAACTCTGATCGACAACTTATAAAGCACAGAGAACGACAACGAAAATATTTCCTAGATAGTAGTTCGCGATTTAAACTGTTAAGCGAACTGTTCTAGAAAAAGTGGAAGTCATGGATGTTTTATATTTAGCCCTTCTTTCAGAATATATTAAGTAGATTTTGTCATTTGTACAACCAAAGATGAACTTTGTCGGACGGTGTTTTAATAGAAATCGAGTTTTTCAAGTACAACATATGTCGGATTTATTTATTTTCTATTGAGCGGGAATTCCCGGGATCCCGGGAAATTCAGAAAAAAATCCCGCTGTCCCGGGAAAAGAAAAACCCTATATACAACCAAGATATAATATAAAAAATCAGTCAAGTGTAAGTTATAGAATAGAGAATTTCGTATTAGAGCTTCAGTGTTGTTAATGTTATGGGTGCGTAAGCCATTTTTGACTCATGCTCCTAAACAAAAACAAATTACTCACGCACGAGCATTTCGTTTCTTACTCAGCACACATGAGTATATTAAAAACTTACAATCAGAAAATTCTCACGCAAAACAGTAAAAATTACTAAAAACTTATGATGCGAAAAATAAACTCACACACGAATCATGCACGGATTATTCTTACTCACGCTCACGCACGAATCACTTAAGTATAGTAATTATTACTCACGATCACGTGTGAATAACGTGACTCACGAACATTTCGTGTCACGCGCCAATCCCTAGTAATTACTAAATCTCAAACTAGTTCAAAATCATTGATAACATGGAACCAAATATAATATAATGCGGTTTTATATGGACCTTATATATTTTTATATAAAATCACTTTGAAAAAATTGCCTATGTGGGATGATATATAATTATAGATGATTTTATAAAGAACGTTATAAGTTATATATGGGTTCATATTCGTCAATATATAATCATAACTAACACAAATTATAAAATATTTTTTATATGGATCCGCATAGTTTTATATTATTATGTATAGTATCATACTAAATTATATATAAACGTATATGTAATTATATCTTTTATATGTTACTTTATGTACTTACATATAGCACATACATATATATGTAGGCCAGTATGTAATAATATAAAATCACATATGTCTCCATATTAAAACCTTTGAGGAAAAAATATCTAATATATGACTATATAAAAGTATAAATGCTTGAATTTAAAAGCATATGTGGCCATATGTAACTATAAGTTACTATATGCAATTAGATAAAATAATATGTGATTATATCAAAACTTTTTTACTCGGGTATTTAAGCGGTTAACTGTTTGTGGCGTATTTTTATGAAACCCTCAAAAAAATTTATTTTACACAAAATTTGCAAAATTTGCATTCATGTGTGCAGTTGCTGTTTTATTATATTTCAATTTCCGACGATTTATTTCTACACTTATAAAAAAAAGTCCATAAAAAGTTTGGTTAAAATTGATAAGTTTACAAAATTTTAGTTATATTTAAGCTAACTCCCAGTTAATTGAAAATAACAAATTGTACTCTAAAATCTGCAGAAAATTTTGACAAATATTGGTAGACTAAAAATAGCAAAACTAAACTGTTATATCTACAAAATTTTTGCTATTTTTAAAATAAATTTAGTTGAATGCAAATAGCAGTCTATTCTGCTGAAATCAGCAGAAATATTTGCTGAAAAGTTGTAAACGAAAAAAACTTCTAAAATTTAAAATTTTTTGGTTATTTTTTAGGCTACTAATTATTCAGCAAAATTTTTTGATGATTTTACCAGGTTAATTTGCTATTTTCCATTAACAAAAATTTAGCTCAAATATGACTAAAACTCTGTACATTTAACAGTTTTATTTTTGCTGTTCCTATATTACTAATATACAGCAAAAATAATATGCTAATTTTAACAGTTTTTTCTGCAGCATAATTTTTTGCAGCATGGATGAGCAGATGAGTAGTGATACAACCGCAAATAAAAAAAATAAAAATTATTAAAACCTCTTTTAATTGCAACAAATATTCCGAAAAGTTAACTTCTAACAATAACTCCCAAAAAAAAAAATAAAATAATCTGCAAACATTTTTAATTTCGGAGTTTACTACATTGGGGATTTTTTCATAATGAAATAATTTCTAAATTTGAAAATGAAATAAACATCAATAAATTGAAATAACACCCAATAATGTTTACATTACTTTATGGGGGTTATTTAATTTTTTCCCTTTGGATGTTCTTTCATTGGGCATTTTTCTTAGCGCCGGTGAAGTAGAATAATATCTGATGTAAAACGGGTTGCGTTTTATAAAAAGTAAATTTTTTTAAATAATTATTTTAACCAAAAAAACCATATTCCTTGAAAATGCATAAAATGAAATCTTTCCAGGTCTTTTCGTCTATTCTCGAAGCTGTATTAATTAAAATCAAGGATAGATATTACAAATTTTTTATGTTGCATTTAATAAAATTTTTAGAAATATTAAATTGCGTTTTGAGAATTATGAATTATGGGTTATAAAAGGTTAATCTTATCTAAGAAAGTTAATATTTTTATCTGGGGTGACTGAACCCTATACAAAACAATTGATATCAGTAATTAATTTCATACATATGTATAATTTTTTATTTTTTTTATATTAGCCATTTTTTTCAAAAGTCCGAAACTTTGAGGCAAAGTTTTAAAAGAAGCCATAAACCGATTTTAGAAATACATTTATATTAGAAATGTCAATTTTTCTTTGCTACTCGTATTACATTTCGCTCCGAAAGAAAAGAGGCAAAACGAGGCACCCTCATTTAATATTTAAAGTTGTATCTAAGTATGAAGTTGTATTTTGTATTTAGAGTTGTTTCACAGCGTATATTATCTAAATCGGGAAATTTTGATTTTAAACCCACTCTATTGTTAAGTGTACAACCAAGAATTAAAAATAGATAATAGAACGTAATTCATAGTAATTTGTTCAGAAAATTATAAGTAAATTAAATTTATAAAACATTGTTGCAAAGAACATTTCAATACAATCAATAAATTAACGCCACATGAAGAAATATAATTTTTAATTTATTTCATTTTAATTATATTTAATAATACTTCAGAAAAAAAAATTAAAATTCAAGCTGACAAGAAACAATAGAACATAAAAAATGCAAAGCCCTTCTCTTAATTATAAAAAAAAAATATGCAGCGAGATTTATAAACGTGTCTTATAAATATTGCATGAACTATTTTGATTGCATTGAATTATTTGACGTTGATTCATTCATAATATTTGCAACAATTATCGTAGACTTTTTAAGGTAGACATTTTATATTATTCTTCAGTTTAGTTTTCAATAAAAAAAAAAAAACAATTAATAATACTCTCAAAATAATACGTTAGTAAAACAGCAGAAAGTTCGCCGATTTTCGGTTTATAATAAACAAAACTAAAATTAAGTAATTCTGCAAAGGTTTAACAAAATATATGTGACGCGCAAAATAGAAAGGGACCTAAGGATAGAAAGGGACCTAAGGTCAGGAGAGCATGGGATCGGTCTCATTCGATGCTCAGATGTTGTCCACAAAAAAAAAATTGATTTTTTTACCCTTAGGTCCCTTTCTCTATGCGCTGTCACATATACATATTGCTAAGGGCGAGTAACTTTTAACCAGACTAAATAATCAGGGCTAAACATCAACCACATTTCCATATAAATTTGAATTCATAATAGTTTGGTCATTTTGAGAAAAAATAGCAAGTCCAGAACAACACTCTCAAAACAATTCCGTTGTGGCCTACCGAATTGATTCGGTAAGTAAATTTTTTTCTTTTGATAATATACAGAAATTTGTTTTTACTTAAAAATTAAGTGTTATAATACTCGTATTGTTACGTTTTACCTTTGAAAAATGTTGGTTTATCTCCTTTAGATAATAATACATTATTACTTTACATACAACAGTATAGGACACACAACTATACAGACTCTATAGCACAAATTATACCAGATATGAATCAGCTGATTTGGGCAATATGGCCGACAGAAAATAAGCAAAACAAAACGCAAAAATTTAAGAAAAACACAAAAGATAATGCACAATAATCTAAAAAGAGACATATATATACAAAAAATGCACAATACAAAATGTATGGAGATTTTATATTGTTATCGCCCTTTTGACTTCACTTCCATGTAAGCAAAACCATACGGTTCGAGAATACTTTTTTGACACCTGTCATTGGTTTCACATCTGGTATTAATCTGTGCTCTATAGTGCAACTTACTAGAGTACAACTGAACTCCACAAATGCTAGTTCGCAACTTTCCCTTCCTTCGTCAAGTTCAGCTTTATATAGTTTAACGGCCGTGATTGTAGAACATACTAGACGATTCCAGAGTACTATAATTACAGCACTTATTTATTTATGCAACTTAACATTATTGCATATGCTGTGGTGTATGCTTAAACGTAGTGCTACCAGATTGATGTGTTTTGTAAATCCCGTTTCTTGGGCTATTTTTCTTTTTAAACTCCAGAATTTTCTATACTAGGCTAATCCAATTTCGTAACAATATGATTTTATTTTAAACCGAAAGTCTGCAGCATTTCAGTTTAATTACAGACATATTTCTTTGAGTGTACCTGTACTTATGTGCGAGTATTACTTGCGGTTTTTTTAAGTTTATTTTACACTCAACTGTCTTATAAATAATTTAGCATGACATTTATTTTTCAATATTTCAATTTGATTTTTATATGACATTTTGAACTTTTTGGCATGTTTTTTTTTAATTTTCAGAATAAATAATTATCGAGTTACGTGCAAAGTTTAATAATGATTAAATTAATGTTTATAATACAAATTCATTCGTTTCAATATTGAATTATTGTATATTATTTAGATTTGATAAACATATAATTAAATAAACATTTAAACACGTTTATTTGTTTAATAATGTATTATCTGCTTTAAATTACGTGCATTAGTTAATATTTCATTCGTCACAAAGTGAAATCTTATTCTTAGTAATACATATTACTTATTACCTTTAGGTTTTTTTTTTTTTTGTTTAATAATGCTCTTTTTATCTTTTGTTTAAGTAGTTAATGCATGATTTATGAATTATATTGCTTATTTGAGATAATGATCAATAATAATAAAACGCCTAAAAATATACTCTGAACTGTTAAATAAAATATACAGTGTGAGAAATAATTATAAGCTCACCCCTTAAATTATCAATTTTTTAAATGAATGTTATTTTAGTTTGACTCTAGATCATAAATTAATATCACTTTCTGTTTAAATTATTTTCAAATCAAAGAAAGATGATACAATTTTTACAAGTAAATTACAAAGAATAAAAATTTTTTTTTGAAAGAATTCGATAAGACCAGCAAGGCAGAATGCGCATTTTCGGCTTTCGCTACAAAGCCATCATTTTTTTTTAATAAATATTTGATATATATTCAACTTTTTCCTATCACATGAGAATTGTAAGAATTTTAGTCAAAACGGAACTCCGTTCGATCCATTTGCTCTCATTTTTATGCATTTTATAAGTAAAGATATGTATATTAAGATCATTTTTTGTCGATATAAGACTTCGAAAATTTGTGATTTTTTCAGCATAGCACAGAAGTAAAAGGACTTTCTAATTTTGAAAAAATTTTGATACCAAACAAAATAATTATCTAGATTTATTTTTATTTAAATCAGCTATTTAAAATTTTATAATACATCGAAATTTAAGCTTTTCTTATCCTGATTTTCTAATAAATAAAATTAATTTTGAAACTTTGAAAATAAATCAGTATATGTCCATCTTTTTAAATTTAGAACGTATTTCGACGATTTTTAAACTCCCAAAATGAGTCTTTAAAAAACATAAAAAACAAGTAAAACTATCAAATTTTAATAAAGTTTAGAACATTTTTAGGACTTTTAATATTTCTAAGGCCTGGTATCTTATGTGATATTAAACAATGATTAAGAAGAAAATCATTGTTTAGCACTTAATTACAGTAAGTCATCAAATTTTAATTTCTGATTTTAATTACACAAATTTCTGTAATTTAAACATAGATTATCTACCCTACAAATCATGTTAGTATTAACATTTTTTTCTAATGTTGGTAACTTTTTAAAAAGTTTTACGTAGATCAATTAAACACTAAACGGTAACTAAACACCGTACAACATCTTTATGTGCCATCTAAATAATGAACATCTTTAGTAACTTGCACATATATCTTCTCTAAAAATACCAATTGGAATTAAGAAAATATTTAGGGGAAATTTTAATAATATGACATAATATTGGATTCTGTACTAATAGTTTGTTAGAATTTAGCACAAATAAACCATGATTCGTGGAAGGAAAATTTTACCAAAAAATGTGTTTAAGGTGTCTCACAATAATTTTTTTAATTCTGCCCTTTTTAATTACAAATAATTTAAATTTTCGAATTTTCTGGAAAAATATGAGATATATTAAGATATAAGATATCCTTCACGTGCTCCTACAAGATCTTAAATTGCAGTTAATGAGTATAGTTTTTTATTAAATTTTTTCTTATTTTGCTTATTTATTGAACCAATTTTTACTATTTAATAAAATTTAACCATAAAACTTAATCTACCACATTCTATTAAAAATTGTTGAAATGTCGGACAGAGTCAGTTAACAGAGGTTAACCCCCTGTTTTTATAAAGCGAACGGAATTATATCTCCAGAGAAATGTGTGTATTTTGTTTTTGTTACAATAACAAAATACACACATTCCTCAGGCGGAATTATTCCGCTCGCTTTATAAAAACAGGGGGTAAGATTTATGCATACTGCTAAGATTCTATGGTAGTTGTTTAGACCAGTTATAGGAATACTTAAATATTTCCTGCAGTACATTTTTTAAGTACGCCATATATTTTTTCCTCCGAGGAATATTTTTGGATTCATATCTTTTATTTTCCACAAAATTCGAAAATTCTAATTTATTCAATTAACACAAAATTTCACAGACATTACCCTTCAGAAGGTTTTCGATTTGTACACAAAATTGTTGGAAGATATCTTAAAAAAAAATAGAATCAAGAAAATCAAGCGTTTACGTTTCGAGGTTTGTAAAAATTTACTGCTTTGGGAGATGTCACTGTATGTGTATATTAAATTTGATCCAGATATATTTACCTAAACGAATAACAAATAATATAGAGGCATAGTTATTTTACTTTTCCTTTGAACCTAGTTTTCTAATAAATTCTGACTTTAAAATTTGTATTGAATGTATCCAAAACATCAAAACTCATCTTGTCCTTCATAAATTTTTCTTAATAACACCTTCTGGGACTAAAAACAAATTTATAATTATACACACTTACCCAATGAAAAAAATAAGATATGCATATAGCATGCAAAAAGACACTTCCTATTTGAGGCATTTAGCGATTGATGATTTCTAAGACAACAATTTGGTCATCTATTTTATAATTTTATGACCCCATACACAGAAAAAATTATTAACCTTAAATATCTAATTAAATACATATTAATAATAAAAATTGTTTCTAAACAAGTATTTAATTGAATCAATTAATATTTTAATTGACTTTTAAATATTTTTGCAAATATTTTTTACATAATTATGTGTTGTATAATTCCCAAACTTTTTTTTCTTAAACTGTATGCATATATATAAAAATTTTTAGTATAAGAACCAAAACCTTTGCAGTTCACAAACAAAACAAACACATATGCAGTACTCCAAATATATAAACATGACATACACACACTTTTTTACAATTTCATACTATTTTTCTTTTATTTTCAATTAATGTTTTAATTGATATTATTACTACTTTAATCGAAATTTGTTTCAATTAATCGTATACAATTTTTAGTAGTTAATAGTATCATTTGAGTGATAGGTGCAAAATCAATTAAAATTTTAATTGATATAATCAATTTCGTTGTTAAAATTCGTTTTTAGTTTTTTCTGTGTATCATGCGAAAAATTCAATAAAAAACTCTTATTTCGTGAGTTTCCAAACTTTTTTTTATTTTATTTTATTTTATTTCTTATTCGTATTGTCAAATGAAATTATCTAAAATTAACAAATCATAGATTAAATTTTTATAAGTTACCGATATTATTTTAAGTAAGTTTAAGGGCTAATCAATGATTTCTAAATCAATGATTTCAGTAGTGGCACGCGAGTGGATTTTAGGTGGCACGCAACGTTTTGTTGGATATTTTCAAAAAATTGAAGCTATTAGCAAACCGGCAAGAAATTTAGTTAAATGTTAAATTTCGTTACAAAACTTTGTCATTTAACTCCATAATGGTGAAATTTTTCATAGAGCTTGTAAATCGTCTTTTAAAATTAATAAAACTCTGTCTTGCCATCATATTTTGTTTAAAGAAATATGGTTAATAAAGAACTCGCAAATTCGATCAGAAAATTCTGTGAAAATTTCTAAAATTCTAGATTGAAAGAAGTTTAATTATTTCGATGAGAAAATGGCTCATAATTGGAGAAATAAAAAGTACCAGAAAATTGCACAGAAATGGAAAAAAACTTGTAATAAAATTGGATCTAAATAATTAAGTTTTTTTAAAGGGAAAATAGGTCCTACGAAATGTGCCTCAATAAAAAAAAGCTAAAAATAAGTTTCATAATGAAATAACCCCCTTTGTCGGAATTTGAAATTGGGTTTTGATCGTGTTTCGAAGAGCCATTTCATCTGAAATAGAAATTTCTCTGTTCAAATCGCTTTTTATTCATTATTATGATGATAAAAATCACACGATTTATTTAAACAAAATTTAATTTTTGCCCGAAGCATATTTTTCAACTAGTTTCTTATGTACTTAAATAATAAATGGCACCCAAAAATTTAACTTTTTTTTAATAAAATGAAATAACCACCAAAAATGGAAAAACCCCCCAAAAAAAAGGGAAAGGCAATAATGTTCAAACTGTTTTAATCATGGATGGTAACCGAAACGATGCGGTTATCTGTAAGGGTAAAGCTATTTTAGATTATTTCGGTAACGGTATTTTAAGAATAACGCTTTTTTGATTATTTCGGTAACGGTATTTTAAGTTTAGCGGTGTTTCGGTTATTTCGGTAACGGTATTTTAAGGATATCGGTAGTCAGTTTTTCGATGCGTCCCTCAATTTTTTTACGAAAAACAAACGAAATTAAAAACAGAACTAATTTACCAACTTAATGTACGAAAAATATTCAATAATCCAGTGCAATTGCCAAAAACAAAAAATTAAAAATATCGGTAACGGCATTTTAGGACTAACGGTATTTCATTTATATCGCTAAGGGTATTTTAAGAGTATCGATATTTAATTTATTTCGGTATCGATATTTTAAGGGTAACGGTATTTTAGTTATTTCGGTAACGGTATTTTAAAGATAGCGGTATTTCGGTTGTTTCGGTAACGGTATTTTAAGGTTAACGGTAGTCAGTTCAAAGGGTTTTGAATCAATAACGGTGTTTTAGCGGTATTGCCTGCCAACCCTGGTTTTAATTTTATTTCATTGGGGATTTTTTCATAATGAAATAATCTCAATTTTTAAAGATTAAATAAACCCCCAAAAATGAAATTACCGTCAAACAATTTTACGTCATTTCTTGGATGTTATTTAATTTTTTCCTTTGGGGTTATTTCATGGGGGTTATCCGTAGTGCGGATAAATATGTGCATCTGTGATGATATTTTTAAGAGAAATTTTCCAAATTTTAAAAATGTTTAAAAAAGGACTTTTAAAAGACAACTAAAATTAATGTGGCACGCGAGAAATTTTTACAAAAAAAATTTGTCCGTTTCTGGCAAGCAGCGAAAAAAGTCTTGCCACCCCTGTACTAGGGTATCCAAATTTCTCGGGTTTTGCTTTGTTCGAGTAACCGAGTAACTCGATTTTGAGGTTTTGAAATTACTCGATTAATCGTGTAAGGTTTAAAATTACTCGAGTAATAATTTTATATCATTCTTTTTTCGAAAAAATTATCCTTTTTTTGTAGGTTTTATAGTTTATTAGTAAAAAAAATACAACAAATTAACAATTCAAACGAATCCACAAGTAGAAGTTTAAAAAATCGTTTAGATCATTTATTTAAGTTAACTTTAAAATCTGAGGTCTGTTAAATATTCATTTAAAAATAATTTGTAGCGTAGTATTCTAAAAAGCTATAAAAAATTTTGGATGGCTTAATTTAAAATGAACCCAACTAAATTTTTTTATTTCCTTAGAGGAGAAGGATAAAAAATAAAATAAATTCTGAAAACTGTGAATAAGTGTGAATGAAATTTTTTAGTGAGAAAAAATGCAATCACATAAATTTTAGATTCAAAGTTATTTATATTCTACTAAGTTTTTTTCATACCCCTCTAAAAAAAATAAGAAATAGAGTTATTGGCTTTTTGTATGCAGTAAAGCCTTGGATGTTTTAACTTAAAGTCAAAGAGATCTTCTAAAAATATACAGTTAAGGTGCTTTGCTTTTTAAACCACTTTCCTTAAATTTTTATAAAGGCCTTCTTTAGGAATTCCATTTTGCTTACACAGTACCTTCAATCAGTTTGATTTTTGTTGATTCTTTTCATATAATTAAACGAACTGATTCAATTTTAACAAATTAATTTAACCAATAATGGTTGCCTTCCATATCGAATCAAATCATAATACAAATAAATTCTTTAAAAATTGAATCAGTATAAAATTATATAAATCACATCTCACTTTATTCAATTTCAAATCGTTAATTCAGAAAATGATTATAGTATTTAAATTCAAACTGTAACTGAAACATTACTTTAAATTAAAAACAAATTGGTATAAATAAAAAAAAATCCATTTTAGATTTACTTGAGTTAATCGATTAATCGACTAAAATTACTGGAGTAATTCGTTACTCGAAACTTGCCATTTGAAATTACTCGAAGAAGTTTTTGAAGGGAGTTCATCGATTAATCGAGTAACGGTTAATCGATTGAGTACCCTAGTATGTACTACAAACTTGAGCTGCCTTTTTGCCATTTATATAAGAGGAGCATTTTTAGTGACGTCATGTACTGAAAATTAATTATAAGTAGGGCAAGAAAGCTAATATGGACTAAATATTTATCCGAATCATCAAATTTAGAACAAAATGGCATATTTTGACTTTAAATATTTGGTGCCTTTTTAATGCATATTTTTTGCTTTTTTACGCATATTTGTGCATCCGTTTCATTTTTAGGAGCATTTTTTATTTTGTAAAAAAATATAAAAAATTTATACGTTTTCATATTTTGATTCAATCAAAATAAACATTCTTAAAAACCTTATTGACCTATGGGAAATCTTCGAGTTCTGTGTCTGTTTGCAAAATAACAAACTTTAGTATATTTCTAAGTTTTAAAGTGCATTATTTTTGCAAAAATAATAGTTTTTAGTGCATATTTCTTATATTTTTAAAGCATATTTTTCTTTTTTAGCCGCATATTTTAGGCGCATACTTTCCATTTTTAAGTGCATGAAATTCCTTGCCCTAATTATAAGCATAGAGATATTTCAAAAACATTTAGTACACCTTTCGGATGAAATTTTATGAAACTTGGTTTATACATATATTCTCATAGCTAATATGGTGCTTACATATTTCTAATCTTTTCAAAAATTTGTCATAGTTCGCGTTTTGTCGCTGCTTAAAATTAGGGTGTTTCAACAAATATATAAGAATATGTTTAAATAATCATAACTTTTCGATGCATCAACAGAAAATTACAAATTTAAAAATCTTTAAAGTTTTTATATTTTTATAGACAACTTATGAACGCATGAACCGATAATTTTCGATACCAGGCCCTTTGCGATATTAAGCAACAGATGATTTTACAAATTCACTGCAATTAAAAAACTTTGGAACTCAGAACAGGAGTGATTATACACGACATCAAGAATTGTTTAAAAACAACCCAAGATATATTTTTTTAAATGTCCGGTAATAAAAAATGTTTATTACATTTTTGCAATATTTCTGTGAAGATACTCTGCGTATCTAAAAGAAAATCTAATCTTTCATATGAGCCAAGATTTGTAAAAATCGAATAACAGCTTAAAAACTTAGAAAACTTTCGTTCTAAATATGCTAAATCACCGAACAAATTTGCTAAATTCTGCTAAATTGTGCAAAAAGATAATTATGGTAGAAATATGCCAAACAAAAAATTACAAAAATTTTAAAATATTCATTATGCTAAAAATGTGCTAAATCACCATATACAAAAATATGCTAAAAATCTGCTTTTATCAAAAGATATACGCTAAAAAGCATTTATTATATTTTTCTAAAATAAATATGCAATTTTCAAACTAAATCTGCTAAATTTAGCAGAAAATATGCTAAAATGGCAACACTGGAGTACACCGAATTTCGAAAAATAAATGCATCACATGTATATAATATGAACATGGAATATGCATGAAATTAATTTCAAGTATATGTATCTTAACAGATCGGCTGAAAAACCCGTATGGTGGCGCTACTATGTAAAATCCATATAATTTTTTGGAACTGCTAACCTTCAGATGATACCTGTGAACATCTAATGACAATTCGTTCATTAGTGAATAAGTAACAGCTGTTTTAGTGACCCTGCTTTTGCGATTTTGAAAAAATGGGGAAAAACACTGTTCAAGACAAAGCTTGGCTTGATAACGGTGGGTCTCATACTGCTGGTTTAAACTTAGGTTAATAGTTAACCCAAAAATTTGTTGTTGTTTTGTGTAAATTTGTTTGACATTTTCTTTTGTTTATAGTTAAGTTAAAGTTAAACCTACAGTATGAGACCCACCGTAAGTGTTTTTCGGACTCTGTTCCATTAGCCAAAGTGTAGAAAAGTGGTTTACAGACTTTAAACTGTCGTACAAACACCGATGACACCGGAAAATATCAAAAAATTTCACAAAATCGTTTTGGCAGACCGTAAAATGAAGTTACAGGAGATAGCTGATACCTTAACCCTAGAACACTAATGTTAGTCGATTCGACTAACACCACGTACATTTTTGTGCACAGCTTTTTTCTCGTTCTACCGATCGGTCTAAATTCTCTTGTATTCTCAGTCAAAGGTGTCCTCTTGTTCTGAATGGTCACATTGTTGCAGTAGGTATTGCTATTTTTGAGTTATTTAGCAAAATGTTAGTCGATTCGACTAATGGCTAGTGTTATTAGTTCTTATTTATTATTTTCAACAATTGGTCTCAAGAGTATTTACCCGAGTAAAAATAGTTTCTAGTTACATATGCTATGACAATTTTAATACAGCGTCATATATAATTAAAAATCGCTTTATCGGAAAACATATAAAGTTTTATATAGCTCAATGTTAAATTTTGCTTCTAAGTTGTTTTAGATATGTTTAAGTATAGCGCAATGTAAAAAAATTATATGTTTTTTTGAGATATATTTATGTATGATTTCAAAATATAAAAGGCGGTACTCATTATAACTCCTAAATTCCTTGTAAACCTTGTATAAATACAACCCGAGTAAAAAAAATAATATGATGTCATATGTAATGATATCTTATTTAATATAATTGGAGATATGCTATGATCCGAAAAATGGTGGATAAAATTATATCGGATAAGATCTAAATATATTGAATCATATAGAATCTTATCCGGATTTTGACCCGATATAATTATATCTAATTTGATGTAGAAAGACATAATTATATAACGCTTCATACTTCAAGATCAAAACAAAAACTATTAAAAAGTACTGAAAAATAACACCCTTAAGTTAAGAATTAAAAATTGAAATAAAAATTTAAAAGAAGTTGTACATAATTCTAACCAAGCATTTTAAGCCTTCTCATATAAACTTGTATTCTACCCGTAAACTGTGTAAACCTGGTATGTTTATGAGTTTAATGTCAAATTCCATACATAAAAATATGGCTTGTATTTATACAAGGTTTACAAGGAATTTAGGAGTTATAATGAGTACGCCTTTTATATTTTGAAATCATACATAAATATATCTCAAAAAAACATAGAATTTTTTTTACATTGCGCTATACTTAAACATATCTAAAACAACTTAGAAAAAAATTTAACATTGAGCTATATAAAACTTTATATATTTTCCGATAAAGCCATTTTTAATTATATATGACGATGTATTAAAATTGTCATAGCATATGTAAATAGATATGGCACATACAAATATATATGGGGACATGTATATTTATACTGATCTATATATGACATCATATAAGAAATTTTTGAAAAACTCAAAGCTATATATAATTGTATCCGCAAAGATATAGTGTTATATAATTATATAATTTCCTATATAACTATTTTTCCTCGGGATATGCAAGGTTTAAAAGGAATTTAGGAGTTATAATGAGTACGCTTTTATATTTTGAAATCATTAATGTATGACCGAACAGTTCGGCCTGAAAATGTATATAGTTGTTATTTGGTATGTTGAAGCATTAGGGATAAATTTTGCTTATGGAAAAATGTTTGTTGGGCCGATTAGAGTGCATTTTGAGTGTAAAATTTAAGGAAAAGTCTGAGGTTAAGCAACAAATTCACTGTTAGGCCGCCGAAAGTTTGGCCAAATTGAAAAAAGTTCGGCGGCCGAACAGTTAACTTTACGGCTAAACTACCGTGTTTTCTTTAAATCTGATACTCAAAATCGAATTAGATCGGCTCAACAAATATTTTAGCAGTATGAAAGTTTCTCCCTAATGCTTTCAAATAACAGAAAATCGACGAATTTTCACTTTTTGGCCGAACTGTTCGGTCGGATACTAGAAATCATACATTGTACATACATACGTAAATATATCTCAGAAAAACATAGAATTTTTTTTACATTGCGCCATTTTTAATTATATATGACGCTGTATTAAAATTGTTATAGCATATGTAACTAAATATGGTATATATTAATATATATGGGGACATGTATATTTATACTGATCTATATATGACATCATATAAGAAATTTTTGAAAAACTCAAAGCTATACAGAATTATATCCACAAAGATATAGTGCCACATTTGACTATATATAATCATATTAGTCCATATTAATTTATATAATTTCCTATATAATTTTTTTTACTCGGGAAGCCATATTTTTTATGTATGGAATTTGACATTAAACTCATAAACATACCAGGTTTACACAGTTTACGGGTATAATACAAGTTTATATGAGAAGGCTTAAATTACTTGGTTACAATTATGTACAACTTCTTCTAAATACTTAAATTTTTACTTAAATATTTAATTCTTAACTTAAGGGTGTTATTTTTCAGTACTTTTTGATAGTTTTTGTTTTGATCTTGAAATATGAAGCGTTATACAATTATGTCTTTCTACATCAAATTCGATATAATTATATCGGGTCAAAATCCGGATAAGATTCTATATGAATAAATATATTTAGATCTTATCCGATATAATTTTATCCACCATTTTTCGGATCATAGTATATCTCCAATTATATTAAATAAGATATCATTACATATGGCATCATATTATTTTTTTTCCTCGGGTATTATTAATATAAATTTTAAACTAATTGTTTTACAAAAAATAAAATTTGTAAATTGATTTACATTTGAAATAAAACCAAGTCAACCTTGTAAAAATTTTTTGGAGGTTCAAATATAGATATTTAAAAAATCGGTAATATATATATGTTAGTCGATTCGACTAATGATTAGCGTTAACGTATAAAAAATAAGATTAGTGTTCCAGGGTTAAAGATATCGAAGGAACATCTCGGCTTTATTTTGCATGAATATTTGTCCATGAGAAAGCTGTTTTCGAAATGGGTGCCGCGTTTGCCCACAGTATCTCTCTTGAGGGAGACTATGTTGATGAATAAAGTCGAATTTTCCCAAAAAATCGTTGTTTTATTGGTTGTCCTACGGACTTTTCAGCCGATGTATTATATGTATCATAGACATGTATTCGAAAACCATTTCAAAATTATTTGAAATGACTCATTCCAAGTACCTTTCCAATGATATACATATTGTTTTAATCGGAACTTTAGTTTAGAAGGAAAATAAAGCCTTTTTAAATTTCGAGACCCGCTCACTCAAATATTGGCGATACCGTTAAAAGACAACGTTTCATCAGTAAATAATATTCCACAGTAAATATTATACGAGTCTTGACTATGATTCGGTAGGATTAATTTATTACAAACTACCCAGTACAGAAAATCATTACCAAATCATTATGCTTTATAAATAGCATACTGAAAACAAAAAATATTGGCAAAAATTAGGAGCCTTAAAATAGATTGAAAAGCATTTTTTTTTTAGAAAAATTTTAATAATGATAATTCGATCTTTGTTGTTCTTATTTTAAATAATTAAATAATCAAGCTCTAGGTCTTTGTTGTTAATAAATTTTTTAAATTTAATTAATTTTTTTTATATCATGGTCTGGAAATAATTGACTCACAATAATCAAATGCAAATAACACGACACTACGTACAAATATTTAATATTGTACGAAGAAGAAAAATAAATGAATTAAAATTTTTTTTTTGAAAAATATTTTTTTCTTTCTTCTCTGTAGTTTACTTGTATGATGTCAAATCAAACAAAAAATATTCATTGTTATTTTTTTTTTTTAATAAAATGTGCCTGTGCCGTGAATCGAACATAGGACTCCAGATTACCAGTAGGCCATTTGAGATATCTCGACATGTTATATTTGATAGATAAAAACATAATTCATGTGCTGCTTACTAAAGGGCTGAATGAATGTTTTACAAAACATTCTCTTGCATGCGCTGATGTCATATTTGACGATTTTTAATAGTAAATGTAACAAAAATTGACAATTTTGCTTATTTGTACTAATTTACAAGATATTAAAATTTAGATCGTTAAAAAAGTAAATAAAAAAATAAAATAAAAAACAAAAAAAGTAGTTGGTGTTGTATAACAAAATGTTTTGTGAATGTTTTGCAAAACATTCATACTGGCCTCTACTGCATACACAGAATATAAAACTTTTTTGATTATAGATAAGCCAACCAAAAATAAACCAGAGCTTGTTTTTTATTTTAAAAGATAGAACAATTTAGATTAAATACAAGTTATGAAGTTTAAATTATAACTGGGAACATTTATGAAGGGATTCATTTAGCGTCTTATATACAGGCCGAGACATTCGTTTGCACGCACAAAGAAGTAGTTTAAAAATGCTGTTCTATTTTTTTTAAACAAAATAAAAAATTTTGTTTTTGGTTTTTATTTAGTAGACTTTCCAAAACAAAAATAACTGTAAGCGCATCTCAACTTTTTTAGCAAACTTTTGTACTTTTTGTAAAATTTTCTAGTTTTTTAGTGACTCAATAATGAAAAAATTGATTTCGCGTGCGTAGTATCAGGGGGTATCCATTAAGGTGTTTTAAGAGTTCGTAGTTTTCCAAAAAATTTCACACACGAATGAGAAGAAAAACACAAGCAATTTGAAGAAATTTAACAGCGAACGAGAGAAAATGAAAGAAGTCGGGAAAACAGAAAATTTCATAAAAACTGTTTTACAAGCAAAAAACATCATTAAAAACAATAAAAAAAAAAAAAATTGATTATTTATTACTTATTTCGTTCTTATAGTATATTTAGACTGGGCAAAAACTAGTAGTTTTTGGCCATTTTTAGTTTTTGAGCCGAAAACTACAAAATTACTTTAGTTTTCCCATACAATTTTTATACAAACTGAAAACCACATTCTACCTGGTTTTTGCCAAAAACCAAGTAAAAATATCTGAAATGTACATTTTTGATACACCCGGTATCATTTATAGTTAACTTTCGATGCACCCTGTTACAACGAATATAGAAGTAAAGCAAGTGTCAAAAAAATATTTTTTAGTTTTTTAAGAATATTTCTTTTTTAGTTTGAAATTGTGTGTTGTTATTAATTTTTAAATGTATTAATAATTTTTTTTCATTAGTTTAACAATAAAAACAGAAAGAAAAATGTGTAATAAAAATTGATGTGACAAAGAAAAACTAAATAACCAGTGTAAATGACTTGGTTTTTGTAATTTAGTTTTGTACAAAAACCAGCTGGTTTTTGCTTAGTCTAAATTCAGTATTAAAGTTGTTTTGATTACCGCTTTAATCAATAATCATAAGAAACAATAAAAATAGTGCACTGTTAACTTTTTCGGTTTTCCTTTTGTTCCTCTTATTCTTCATGGGAATCAACAGAATGACAATCCATATAAACTTTAAGGGAACCAAAGAGTGTACTTTTTTCGTATGGGAACTCTTTAGCCTTTACCCTCGTTGGTAATATAATTATAATTTAGATAGAATTTTTGTACTATATTATTTAAGGCAGAATGTTATTTAGTTTGCACAAGTATATTAAGGATTGAAAGTCGATTTGTTTACCATCTTAACCTTTTGAGACCCAGCATACACGATTGTGAGACGTGATGTTTTCTCTTAAAGTTGCAAATATTTTTAATACTAATAGGTTTACTTAGGTAAAAAAATAGCAATTATACTTTTATCTAAATTATATTTCATAAAATATAAATCGACATCAGGAAATTTTAATACCATTTTGCCTTAAAGTTACAAAATTAATTAAGCTGGTTGGGTCTGAAAGGGTTAAAGAAAGTCTACAAAATCAAATAGCGAAGAATTTATTTAAATCTTTGACTAAATGTGAAGATTAAAATAAAGAAATTGTGTTCTATTGAAGCCTTATTAAATATTTGGTACGAATTTATTATAAATAAATTACAAAATTGGAAGTTAAGCCGTGGATTAACTGTGAATCACATACATGTCTACGACGGTTTTGAAGATTTTGATATGAAACTACAAGAAATTGGAATTATTATCGAAGTCTTCATAAATAAAAGACTGTTAACATTTTCTGTTTTTAGGACCTTATTTTGCAAATAAACATACACTCACAATATATTTTCCATAACCGATTGAGGTTTATTTGAAAAGTAATAGGTAAAGTTTGTTTTCAATTGAAGAATCAATTAAAATACATTGAAACATATTGTTTAACTTTTTATATTCGTCAATAAAAAACAAACTACAAGAAATATTTATGGTCTGTAGGAGTTGATATTTTCAGTCAAATAATCTATTTTTAGATTTCTATTTTTAGAAAAAATAATTTAAATAATTTCGTTGTTTTCTGTTTTAAAACAAAAAATTCAAATATTTTCGGTTTTCAGTTAAAAATTGACGATTGTTTTAACAGACTTTTCAATTATCCTTTCATTTTTTAATTGTGTTTTCAATTAATTTAATATGTATTTTAGGTGGTTTTTAACGATAAAATATTTTAAGTGTATACATAGTTATAGAAAAAATAAAAATTTAAATTTTGTCAATGCCTGACCTTTCAGACATCTACACCACAACCGATTTGAAAATTCTATAAATTAAATTTGAATTTAAAATATTTTGAAATATTTATTTATACAACAAAAAGAAATTTAAACAAACAATACCCAACACACAATTTGAATTTATAAAAATAATTTGTTTCTATCGCACGACTAGAAAAACTGAACTTCGTTTTATATCTAAATTCTTTTGTTTGTTTTAACTTAAAATAGTTGAATATTAAATAATATGAATTCAATCAGTGTTTACGATAACGAAATTATCGAAATTGATTGCCAAATTTATTTGAATTGTTAGTAAAAATGTTTAAATTGATTTGATAATCACGGGGTTGCCGGGTTGTAAATATGTGAAGAAATCTCGATGATGTCAGCTGCTAGCAATAGGGTCGGCATATACGACTAAAATATTTACCATACAAATCGTTTTAAATGTTCACCATACAAATCGTTATAAAAACTAAAACTATAAAATACTAAAATAAAATTTAGAAACAAGCTTTTTTATAATGCCCTTTAAAAGGAATTTTTTACAGAGTTTTTATTTTTAATTTTGTGTGGAAGTAAAAACGAAAGATTTTATATTTTATGAATTTTTTTTATTCTCAAAAAGTTTTATGCATGTCAGAAATTAAATAAATACAGGGTTATAAATTTTATTCAAATGAAAATTTAACTTAAAAAATCAAAAAAAGTAAATATAACGCAAGTTCTTCTTAATTAAAATTAAATTTTATAACTGCAGTTAAACACAAAATTCTAGGGACTTTGATTTATATAAATTGGTATTTCTAGTCAGTCGACTAATCTTATTCTCATCTAATTCAGAGAGTATTGTCACTTTTAAGATAATTGTCGTGAAACAGGATGATTTTAAAATCTTAAATAATTTTATGATAAAAATATTTTTGTGCAATTTTGCTCTAAAGCTTAATATCGATGGCTTAATAAAGAAAGACGCTACACAGAGAGAATTTTGATGGACGAGTTTTAGTGAAATTTTTCAGTAAACTGTTGAAGTTTTCTTCACAATATAAATGAAAAATTTGTGAAATTCGATGAAAAAGCTTCGTATATTTTATGAATATAGTTTTAGTGAAACTTTTTCATGGAGCGTATGAAACTTTAAGCAAATAAAATGAAATTTTTGATAATATTTTATGAACAATTCCATTAATTCAATGAAAAGTATCAATGGACGAGTTCCCGTGAAACTTTATCGATTTTATGCAAAAATTCATTAATATCATGCAGATAATTCTCTCAGTGTACCTTTATTCTTAATTTCTATAGAGGGGAAGGCAATAAAAATATAAAAGCGGTGGAAATATTGTTTCTCCGAATGAAACTTTATATTAATACAAAACCAATAAAATAAAAAGTATAATCTAAATTTTTCAGATTTCCATTTCCTCTAATGGAATATTAATTCCAGTTAGGGCCTTTCTGCATTAAGCATTAAATTTATACACCAAAAATTTGAAAAGAGCAGCATGTTCGTTGTTACATTTCGGGCATTTCTTTTAACTATTATATTTATGTGTGATGGGTAATTTGAAATTTAAAAAGATAGATTCAAATAAAATAAAAACAATTTGAATTATAAAAGAATGTTTATGAAACTATTTGTATCAATATAGTTTGGCTCATGGGGTAAGGCGATGAACTTCTTAACCAAAGGTCGTTGGTTCGAGTCGTGTCTGGTGTTGGAACAAAACAAAATTGCTTTGAATTTAAAATGAAAGAAAATTAAATTAAAGAGAAATTAAATAAACAAAGAACGTGTGTGTTATGTGTGCAGTGTTTTGAAAATTGAAACAAAAAAAAAAACTTTCGAATATGAAAAAACAAACAAAAAAATCGTTTTTTTTTACGTTTTGTCAGTTAAAAATTGATGATTGTTTTAACAGACTTTTCAGTTATTTTTATTTCTTATATGGATTGTTTAAACAATGATTGAAAATAAATAGCAAAATGGTTTGAATATAATGAAAAATCAGTAGTCCTTTTTTTAATTGTGTTTTCAATTAATTTGATATGTATTGTACGTTGTTTTTAACGATAAAATATTGTGAGTGTACTTAAATTAGGAGGTTTTTGACTGTCTTTGTACACTCTAAAAACAATTCCGTTGTGACAACCGAATTTTTTCCAAACGAATTGATTCGGTTGCTGCAACCTCGTAATTCGGTTGCCCCAACCGAATTCAGTTGTGGCAACCGATAATTCGGTTGTCGCAATATTTTAGATTGTCCAGGAATATTTTAGATTGGGTCTTGAAATTGGTGCGGGAATTCTCATGCGATGGAAAGCGTTGGCATGCCAATTTAAGATTTATTTTTGATTTATGTATATCAAGAATTGTAAAGAATGTGTTACGTTTCCTTAGCTACACAGATTTTTGGATTTAGTCAAATTTTATATTAAAACTGTACTAAAAGTAAATTTTGAAACGGGAAAAATCGTTGTTTTTGACAAATATTGCAACATTTATACAAGTTCCGCATTCTCCTGGTCACAACCACTTAGATATTTAATAGGAAGCATAACTGGATAATTTTTATTAACATCCCGGTGAAAAATGTCCATATATGAACATTTATGGTTCAACCATATATGTATGGATCCGAAAAATGAGGTAACACCTAAGTATATGTTCATATATGGACATATATGAACATATACATTTACTAAATATATGCGAATACATGCGGACGTTACTGTCCTTTATAAGGTTGTACTATAGATATAAATTTACGACATTCAAATTAGGCGCAACATATGCTCCTTTTTTTATTCATTGCATTAAAATAATACCATATTTACCAAATATGAGTTCCTTTTCACATATGGAAAAATGTATTCTTGCAAATATGTATGTTCATATACAAGTCCCTTTTACATAAATTGAATATCATATACTTCCATATTTGTCCATATATGAGTGCCTTTTCCATACATGAAATAGCAGATGCCGCCATATATGTCTGTATATGAAATCTTTTTCCATATATGGAATAACATATACTTCCATATATGTTCATATAAAATCCATATATGTTTATAAAAAATCCATATTTGTTCATATGTGTCCACACATAAACCATATATGAACATGTTTGAGCGTATATGAACATTTTTCACCGGGATAATAAAAAATTTGCATCCTAAATATAGCTTAAATATGCTTTTTAAGGGAATTAGCTAGTTTTTAGTATTTTATAGCTTCAGAAAAAAATAAAATCAATTTTATTTGCATATTTTTGTAAATTTCAAATCCTCCTAAATACAAATACATATATGCAAGAGAAAACTATTTTATAATTCAATTTGTGGTTTTTTTATTATTTAAACAAATTGCGTGCAAACGAATGTCCCACCCAATTTTAAGATTTTTCCATATAAATAACGCAAAAAAGTTAATTTGAATAAAACTTTTATTTTACAAGGTCACTATGAAGTAAACAAATAATTGTATAAAAAGAAAATTAATTCTACCTTTTCGTTTCTTAAAAAAACAAGAAAAACGTAGTAAGTGCAAATGAATGTCTCAGACTGTAGTGATTTTATCAAATTAGTGGCAAAAATGTGTTAACAAACCCTGGTAAATTTATTTTATTATTTCTATACTTTAAACAACCTTAAATATAAAAATTGGTAATTATTTTGATTGTTTCTAATAAAATATTATATTGTATTATAAATACTAAAAAAACGGGCGAAGAGTTTGTAAATTTTGCTTCCATCAATGATACTTTTATCTTTTTCCTCTTAATTTCATGATCCTGGAGGGGGCACCCATAATATCCCAAATAAAACTACAATTTCAGATCCGCAGAAACATACATTTATTTAGAAAAAATGGAGTATACAATACTACACAAAATCTATAAATAGAACTAAACTACATTTATGTTTCAAAAATATTTAGGACGGCTAACTTATCTTAAAGCAAGAATTATTTAATACTAACCAGAGCTATTTTAATTTACCTTAAACATGAGTCGTGCATACGTTTGCCTAAAAATAGCTTTTATTAAATATAAATTGTGCTTAATTTTGGATAAGTTACCCGCCCTTAGATGTTTTTTTTTTGTAATTAGAAAAAATTCTTATAAAAAGGTACATTAATATTAATTGTTTATGTATATCGCATATATCAAAATAAACAAGGAAATTCCCTAAAACATCGAAATATATATGTATATAAAAAGAAAATTACACTTTATACCAAATGTCTCTTAAATTAATAAAAATAATTTAATTGTATATCTTTTGTGTTTATTATTAATATATAAATAATGAATATAAACAATGTTAAAAGCTAAAACAAACATTTTGAAAAATTCAATAGAGTATGAGTCAAAAAGTCTATTATAATTGGAAAATTTGCTGATTTAAAAGAAATATATTTGAAACCTGTTGAAAATACACTTTTTAAGGAAAAGTTCAGAAACTTGTTTCTAAAAATATAAATGTATTCTTTTTTTTTAATTTAATACTTTATGACTCTTTAGTTTATTGTATTTTCTTTAGCTTAAGGCATATTTTGGTGTAAAACATTGTTTCTGTTTTTTTATTTTAATTTTTAATAACAAAAGGTTTTTTAATACATACTTTTGTTAAAATGTAAAAAAATTTGTTCATCGAAAGTTTTTTGTTTGTTTTTTTATTAAATTTTATTTAAAAGATAACAATTGAATCACGTTTTTTGTTTGTTTTGAAAATCGCAAAAAAAATGTACTTATAAACTATAAAAATAAACTAAAATAAAAGAAAATCTCAATGATTATCTTTATTTAAAATAAAAAATTTCTTTTTAAATTCATTTTGTCTTAAAAATTAATATTAACGTGCTGTCTTTAACTTCCATTTCAAGAAGAGATAAGCAGACAATCTTAAAACTACAAATATTACAACTAAAGCCACAACATCTAATGTATAGCTAGCATCGACCATATCCAATTCTTCCAAAGTTGTCATAGGTGATTTGAAATGACAATAGGTTTGGAAACACTTCAATTTCTCACGACCATAACCATAGGTAGCCAAAGCTGTACCTTCGAATCCATATCTGATATAAGACAAATATGTAATCCATCTTAGATAAACCGGTATAGCATCGAAAGAAACAAAGAAACCAGAGAATAGCAAGAATGGCACGGACATAACAGGAGCCAAAAATACACCATTTTGCACATTCATAGCGGCACCTACCACCAGTCCCACAGATTGCGCTACAAAGGATATCAATAAACAGGAACCTAAGAACATCGAGAAACGGCAGAGCTCCCATGGTTGTGACGTAAAGTAGTAGACTATCGATACATAAACTACACAGAAAATAGCCTGGAAATTAAAGGGAGACAATTGAAATTGTAGAAGATCTTTTAAATGTTGTTAATGTTTGTAAATATTTACCTGGAAGGGAATATCTGCTATTGATATCGCCAAATAATAGGACTTAAGGGAATACCAACGATTAAAGTTTTCCTTTAATAACACCGGCATTTCTAGAGGAACTGAAAAAAAGAAAAATATTTATTTTTATACACTAATAGAAAAACTAACAATAAACTGCTAAAAATAGCAGATTATTTTTGCTACATATTAGTAAGATAGGAACAGCAAAAATAAAACTGTTAAATACAAAAAAAGAGTTAAATCTCTGTTAATAGTAAATAGCAGTTTAACCTGCTAAAATCAGTTAAAATTTTTGCTAAATAATTAGTAGCATAAGCAAACACAAAAAATTTTAAATTTTCCAAATTTGTTTTCGATTTCTTTCAATGCAAATAAAAATTTAGGCTTTTTAAACAGCAGTGTACTATTTTTTTGTTGCAAATTATTCTGCTGGTTTTAGCAGGATAGACTAATATTTTCATTCAAATAAATTTAGCTTTAAACGAATAAAAGCTTTGTAGATACAACAATTGGTTTTTAAAAGTTTCACCCCTCAATTCATAAATGCTTTGTAAAGTTATAGCAGGTTTACAAAACGTCATTTTCATACAAAATTTGTTCAATAAACCTCCTATAATTTTACAAAGCGTTTATGAATTTAGGGGTTAGTCTACTAATATTTATGAAAATTTTTCGCAGATTTTACAGTAAAATTTGTCGTTTTCAATAAACTAAAAGTTAACTTCAATTTGAAGGTTTTCCCGTATTAGCGCATCTTTTACAAATGGTTTGTGTCTTTAGTAACTTAAATGGCATTTTGGAGAGTAAACATCTGTCAGTCGTTCTCACTTAAGCCTAAGCCACATAAAGGCAGTGTCGACCGCAGTGCGACGTTTTGTCGATAAAGCAGTTTTTTGTATCTTCTCTATTTGTCACTGCCAAGAAATTAGAAAAGTTTCTAAATAAACAAGAGCTGTTTTTAAACAAAACGCAACAAGAAATTATTAAAAATATTAAAACGTTTTCGCGAAATTCAGGAACAAAGTTTGACAGCACTGCCACTGTCCACCGGCACTTTCACTATGTGGTTTAGGCTTTAGTCATTAAACGAAAAGGTGTATACAACAAAGTTTTTTTTTTGCTTCGAAAATGAACAATTTTGTGCCAACAAAGCATCATTTGTGGGAAGTTTTGCGTTACTTCTTCAATTTGAAAAAAGTGCAGCTGAAGCAAATCGATTGCTGACCGAAGCTTTTCCTGAATATGCTCTATCGAATTCAACGTGCGAGGGATAGTTTGTGCGGTTCAGAAGTGATGATATTGACACGGAAGACAAAGACCGCTCAGGTCAGCCAAAAAAGTTCCAAGATGATAAATTGGAGGCTTTACTCGATGAAGGTTGTTATCAAACTCTAAAACAAGTTGAAAAATCATTGGGAGTCACTTAGGCAGCAATTTAAAAACGTTTGCAAGCAGCAGGATTCAGCCAAAAGCATGAAAATTGGGTACCACACGAGTTAAAGCCGATATATGTTGAAAGAAGATTTTGCATGTCCGCCATAAAAAGAAGTAATTTTTGAACCAAATCATTACTGGCAATGAAAAATGGAGCCATTACAAAACCCATAGCTCAAGAAATCGTATGTGAAGCCCGGCCAACCATCCAAATTAACGCCAAAACGGAATATCCATGGCGCCAACGTAATGCTCTGTATTTGGTGGGACCAGAAGAGTCCCATCAGCTGCACGAAACGGGCCAGACAATCACAGGGAACCTATATTGGAAATAATTGATTCATTTGAAGCGAGCAGATATGGGACCGTAATATTCCATCCTGACAACGCTCAACCACCGGTTAAAAAATATATATTGAAATAGTGGTTGGGAAGTGCTGCCTCACCCGCCTTATAGTCCAGACCTTGCCCCATCCGACTACCATTTGTTTCGATGGATGCAGAACGCTCTCACTGGAAGAACGATTCACTTCAGAACAGGGTATCCGAAATTGGCTTAATTCGTTTTCGGCCTCAAAATGGCCGACAGAAAATGAGTAAAATGAAATGCACAATAATCCAAAAAGAGACATATATATACAAAAAATGCGCAATACAAAATGTATGGAGATTTTATATTATTAACTCCCTCTTGACATGACTTCCATGTAAACAAAACCATACGGTTGGAGAATACTTTTTTGACACCTGTCATTAGTTTCACATCTGGTATTAATCTGTGTTTTTAACCATTTTGTGTCGACTGCCGTTTTTTATTCGGGAGGTTTTTATTTTACAACGAGTAAAAAAGTTAATGTCGGGCATGCCGAATATATAATACCCTACACCAGTCTACTTAAAATCCAACTAATGTTTGGATCCGAAATTTTAATGGGTTAAAATGGGACTTGTGTCAAAATTTACTACAAAATGATAAAAGAAGAGAAAATCGGAAATATATCCAATATGGGCGATAGGTCCAAATATGGACCGATCCTATCTAGAATCATCATCAGCATTTGAGTCCTGCAGCGTATAACCAATTGGGGGGGGGGGCACTAGGTCTAAACATGGACAGATTTTAATCAAAATCAATAGGCTTTGTCCTTGGGCCGACATAAGTCGTTGTACCAAATTTCATCAAAATATCTTAATATTTGGGACCTCCAGTGTATAACCACGCCAATTTAGGGGGGGGGGGGCCTTATATGAGCACTAGGTTTAAACATGGATCGATTTTAACCAAAATCAATAGGCTTCGTCCTTGGGATCATTTGAGCACTATTAAGACAAACACTTTTTTCAACAACAATCAAAAGATATAAAACTTGCATTTTTAAATATATTTAGTTGGAAAATACTTAAATTTGTTCCATTTATGTGTCCATAGGTGTATATAATACCCTACATCAGTCTGGTGGAAAGTGAACTATTATTATTATTATTATTATTATTATTATTATTATTATTATTATTATTATTATTATTATTACAAGGCTATGTATTAGACCGTACCTCAAAAAAAAGTTCGACGTACACCCTCCAATATGAAGTATTTTTGCAAGGCAATTTCAAAAAAAAATGTATTTTTTTTGCCGAAAGTAGGGGTCACCTTTTATATTTTGTCGTTATAGCTTCGGCATTTAAAGTCGGATTTTAAAGTGTGACATATCGATAATTTTGCCCTGAGGAGAGAAGTGTTTTGCTATAAAAGAAAAATCCAATGAAAACAAATTTAAAAAGGCGATCCCTACGTTCGGCAACCAAAACATTAAAAAAATTTCTGCTGGGTTTATCGAAAAACTTCCTTAGCAAAAGTTTAATGATTTTTTGTGAGCTTTAATTTTCTGACATTAGGATTGTACATTAGGGTTGTAGCAACTGAGATCTGGTGAGTAAATACTAAAACGGGATGCTTGAGGTCAGTGGTCCAACATTGGTCCCCTCGAGAGAAAAACATCGATGTATCATACTTTAAGATCCGACTGTAAATGCCAAAGATAAAACAAAAAATGTAAAATGGCGACCCCTACGTTCGGTAAAATAAAAAAAAAATTTTTTGAGAAACCTTCTTGCAAAAATAATTTAGATTGGATGGTGTACGGCGAACTTTTTTTGATTTCTGTCCTGGATTTCAATCATCATTAAAAAAAAGAAACATTTTTTTGCTCGGTTTTTATGAAAGAAATAGAAATACAATTTTAGTAATATTTATAGAAAATTGTTCTAGGAATGTAAGAGTTTTCTACAGCAGAAATTATTCTAAACTATGTGGTTTAAAAAATCGGACGGTTTTTATATAAGAGAAATCCTAAACCTTTTTCTGTACTACATGTATTTTGTTTTTTTTGTTCGTGTGAAAAAAAAACGTCATCTAGAAACACCACCTTAATCCGAGGGAGAAAATCTTAAAAATCTGAAGATCTATATACAAGATTTCATCAGCCTGATTATTGATAAATTTAAAATAATCTTAAATTTGTAATGTAATAGTAAGCAAAATTTTGATTAAAAAATTCAAACCGATTGTAGAACAAATTAGTTTTTATCTGAACCTATCTATTTTCAATTGGTCCTAAGAAAAACCGTTTTTTATTCCAAACTGTGTTTTTAGAATCAGCTCTTGAACTAGTTCTCTGTCATTATGCCTTACACATTAGTTCCGTGGAACGGGATCCGAAACATATACCATGCAAACGTTTCAAGTTAAACTAGTTCCCATTAGAAGAAATTAAAATCAACAAAACTTTGTAAAATATTTACCGAGAAGGTAGGTATCTAAATCAACTAAAATCTAGTATTCTAACAGATAATTCTAAATATCCGACCTTTTAGTCTGTTCTTTCATCAAGGTGCTTAATGTTAAAAATTATCAATATATTGGCATCAGCATACTCGAATTAGGTTACCCATTGGGTTTTCTGTTTGTAGGAAATAATTCGTCGACTCCAGTCATATAATTTGATAGGCTACATCTCACTAATACATGCTTCTTGGTTTATTCGTATATTTCTAAAGGAAATAATGTCGTTGTTTTCTGAGAAACTAACATGGTGGGTTCGTAAAGGAACTATAGTCTAACATTCTTGAATGGAAGTGTATGAAAATATGTAAGTACATTAAAATTGTTAGACGTAAATTTAAGATATTGAAGCCACAAAAGTTGACATTCATTCATTTGACCCTCCCGCGCATACCACTGCTTATATAAAACAGATTCTAAAAGTTCTTTAGGGGATTCAAATGTATGGTGTAACTATCTCAGAATGAGTTCCGTAACGGGATCTATTGCGGTTGTTAAACAAACTGTATCAGTTTTCAGGAAAACAGCCTACTGATAATGGTGAAATATTCACACAAAAAGAAGCGATTATATACTGAAAAAATTTCTGTATGATATTAACGAATTTTTGCATAAAATCAATGAAGTTTCACTGGAACTTATCCATTGAAACTTTTCATTGAATTAAAGGAATTTTTAATAAAATGTTGTGAAAGGTTGGATTTTATTTATTAAAACTTTTATACAGATAAAATTCTGCTGGACGAGTTTTAATGAAATTTTTCAGTAAAGTAATGAAGTTCTCATCATATATTTAGTTAGAATATTGTTCTTCCTAAAGTCCAAATTCTAATATGATATTATCATATTAGATTTTATTTGTTGACAGCTCATATACAAAAGTACAAAATTCTCGTCCCGTTGAATTTGTGTACGTTATGTAATGGCTCGGTTTGTGTTTTCCAATCATCATTTTCTTATTGCGGACAACTAATGAGTTGGGGTTATGTCCACGGAGCAATTGTATCGTCTATCATGAAAATGATCAACCTTTTTGAAACAACAAATAAAATCTATTATAAGACAATATCATATTAGAATTTGGACTTGAGGTAGAACAATATTCTAACTAAATATATGAAAATATAGAAATTCCGAAAAACAATTTTTGTATTTTTTCATGCAAAAATTTAAATAATTCTATAATGAAGCTTTCTTCACAAAGTAAATGTAAAATTTTTTTAATTTGATGAGAAAGCTTCATACATATGTATATTTTATGAATCCAGTTTGATCAAAACTTTTTCATTAACAGTATGAAATTTTTAATAAACAAAATGAAAATTTTCATAAATTTCATTTCATTTTATGAAAAATTCCATCAATTCAATGAAAAGTTTCAATGGACGAGTTCCAGTGAAACTTCTCCCAGTGCAGATATATTTCCTTGGTTGAAAAGATATGTATGTTTGGTTGTATATATTTTTAAAATATTTTCAATACTTACATGATAAAATCGTAATTGTCATAGAAGTGTACATCAAAAACAACATATTGAAGAATAAGAAACCCAAATTACTTAAAACCTTAGCGCCATCATTACCAATATCATAATACAGTGCTCCAATCAAGAAACCAACCAATAAATGAGCAAACAAACGCAAATACATAAGAGTCTGCAAAAAATGTATAACGTAATTAATTCATCCTTACAACAATGTGGCAATCCCACACTTACCCAATCACGATAACTGAAGAGTAATGTACGTTTTAATACTACCCAAAATTGATGAAATTGCGAAGTTGGATAACGTTCCGGTGAAGTAATCTCAGCTGACAACAAGGCAGTTGTACAATTATCGGCCTTCTCCAATTCAATCATAGCATCACCTTTTTCATTTGTACTCACTACAGGTTCGGAAGATGCTTTGGCAATATCATTGACTAAATTTCCCTTAAGAATACCATTGTTCATTGTTAAATTATCTTCATATTTGCCACTCGCTGAATTGGCTGCGTCATTTTTATCCAAAATGGCTTTTAAGTTTTGTACTTTAATCAAGTCATTGCGTGCTTTAAGACCAGCATAATCCGCCGATGAACGTATATCCTTTTTACCATTATCGATAGCATCTACTAAACGTCTAGTGTGATCACCATGTTCTCCACAGGCTACTTCAATAATATAACTGGCTGGATTGTGGTAGCTAGGACATTCCAAATTCAAAGTCGATAAGAATGGAACTAATTGCTTGGTGCTACCCTGATAAACACATTGACCATCAGATAGGGTATACAATTGATCGAACATTTCAAAGAGACGAGCCGAAGGTTGATGAATGGTACAAATAATAGTGCGACCACCTTCAGCTAACATTTTCAATAGATTAATGCATTGGAAGCAGGTTGAACTGTCAAGACCAGAGGTGGGTTCATCAAAGAACATAATCGGTGGATTACTAACCAATTCTAAAGCAATTGAAAGACGTTTCTTTTGGCCACCGGAAAGATTGCGTGTCAAAGTATTTCGGTGTTCGCTCAAACTTAAAGTTAAAAGAATGTCATCGATCTGGAAAAACGAGAATTGAACATTATTAAAACAATGTTTTCGAAACCTTAAACTAAAAAGAATTAAAATAGTATTTAAAATTCACTTAAATAATATTTAAAACTCACTAAATTTAGACCTGAACAAAAACTACCTGCGTTTTGACGAGTTTAAAATAGCAAAAGGCAAACATTATAACTAATGTTTATCCCGATAAAAATAAATTTGACAAATATATGCATACGTTTGTTTTTAAATTTAAATTCAACTGACAATTATAGCAAAAATATTTCCCTTGTTGGTTATATATAAATAGATGTCACTTTACGGCTAGATCTGTCAAAACAACAGAGTAGTATTTTGGAAGATGACAAATCAATGTTTTTTCAAATTTATTTTTATCGGGACAAATAATAATTTCATTAGAGGAATTAAATGTGCTAAAATCCCAAAACTTATTTTGCAAATTGTGAAAAACAATTTGTTGATATCCGGATTTAATTTTTGCGTAAGGAAATCGTCAGGGGACAACGTTTTAGAATTTCTAGAAATATTTACTAGGTTAAATCGAAAACTCAATTCTCAGAATTTCTTGTTCTCGTCTAGGAGCGTCATTTAACATTTAAGATATCAAAGAAAAAACAAAAACAACAAAAATAATTTTTTACCACATTTTGCTTTGTCATCTTCTAAAATACTATTCTGTTGTTTTGGCAGACCTAGCAATGTAGTGACATCTATTTAAGTATAACCAATAAATGAAAATCGTATGTTTTCTATAATTTTTGTTGTTGTTTTGGTTTTAACGCTTAGACGAGAACACGAAATTCTCATTGAGGTTGTAATTTAACTTATCAAATATTTCTAGAAATTATAAAAACGTGGTCCCCTGACGATTCACAATTTTTAGCACATTTAATTCCTTTAAAAAACTAGATCTAAATGCAGTATGAATAACAAATTTTCAGCTTCTGTTAAATTATTTTTTGTTTCTAATTGATTGTCTACAATTTTATTCGTTTTTGGAAGCTAATCCAAAATTGTGGATGTCTTAATAAATCACAATGCGAAAAAAATTTTTATCGAACTAAAATCCAAGGAATTGAAATTTAAGAAACTGATGATAAATTTATGCTTCCTGAACGATCTAAGATACCGTAAACTAATTTCTAGTCATGGGTTTCTAAAAAAAAATTCATTCGATGAGGTTGTGTCGTCGCGTTGCACTGAATGAAATGGTTTGTGAAGAATGTGAATTTGTTTTATTTATCGAAAAAATTTCGGTAAACGGAAATAGGGTATTTCTTTTTGGTGCAAAAAGGCAGTCGTTGTGTTGTGCCATCCATGAACTGAGTTTTATTATATACAGTGGTGGAAAATATAATAGGAACGATTCAAATTTTTTCTAATTTTATTCTCGTTGCCTTTATTTTTTAAAGATGAAAATAGAGGCTAGATTACACAGTAGAATTTAGCGAGTACTGATCGGCTCTGTACAAATTGTATATTTTTGAAAATCCTATAAAATTTCCCTAAGTCTTGCGTTATCTTTATCTACAAATGGTTGCCAGACTTAAAATGGCAGTGCCTTAAACATGACCAAATTTTTATTTGCTTTTAGCGATTTTAAAATAAATTTAACTACACTTAAATTTTAAAATGAATAGTTTTATTCTATACTTGCTACGTATAACAAATCAGTCAACCTTTTTTTACGCTATTGTAAAAAACATTTCGTGCTAAAATTTTAGTGTTGTTACGAATTTAGCCACTATTTTGATATTTAAAAAAAATAAAGGCAACGAGAATAAAATTAGTAAAAACTTGAATCGCTCCTATTATATTCTCCACCACTGTATATGTACCCTTATCAATATGCTAAATAGCACAATAAAATGAAAATTTCCAAGAGCAACTTTGCCAAGAGTTCTAAAAGGGTTTTTCTTTAAAAAAATAATTTTTAAACTAATTTTTATTTTGTTTTATTTTTATATTCCCATTACATAAATATGCATGAGATAATTACACAAAAATTTATTGTTGTACGCGTTTGCCGATCGCTGTTTGGATGACAAAAAATATAAAAACTTTAAGAAGATTTATTTTTAAATCAATTTTGATTCCAAAATCAAAGGGATTAAAGCGCAATCAACTTTGAGAGTTGTTTCGGAGTCACACATTTTCAGGGCTCTGAAATTTGCTATCTATGAAGGTACATTTTCAGTAAGAATTCCCCATTGTGAAAATAAAATAGATTGGTTGTGGTCAAAAATTTTTTTTTTGGTTTTTGTGACGGCTGAAAATCAGATCTGACAATAGTAAGTTTTCTGCGACATCTGAATTTTGGTTGTCTCAACAATAACTCTATAGTCAAAAATGAAAAATTCGGTTACCAAATTCGAATTATTTAATTAGGAATAATTTTGATTTTTATAAAGCTTTGTTAAACAAATTAGTTAAAAATAGCACTCAACGCATGAAAAATATAATAACAAATTTGTAAACTGCCTCAGCTTTCTAATGTAATGTTAAGGTATGATAAGATAAAACGTGAGTTAAATGTTTATACAGATTAGACGCAAAAAAGTATATAAATGTAAAGTATTTCCGTTAGACCTATTAAAACTATTAAGGAAATAATTTGTAGCCTAACTAAATCCAAATGAACACAATTGAAATGGTTATAAAAATAAATCAGCAAAAAAATCATCAAACAAATATTTTTAAAATAAAATATACATAGGTACATATCTTACAACATTTTTTCATATTTAGTTCAGTGTTTTCAATTCTATTGTTTGGCTAAAAGCAGACTTATTTGGCATGTTTTAGATCAAAGATTAGAAATAGAAACTACTATATTATTCAATAGCTTCATAAATAGTTATATATTTGAGGATTGACGTGATTTAAATTGTTATGACGTTTACATATTTGTTTTACAATTCTACACTACAATTAATAAATTATTGACGTTTTGGTAAAAAAAAGAACAATAACAAAAAAAAAATATTCTTATAAATGTGTTTTTAATTGCCACTTAAAAAAAACTGAATATTCATAACAAATTATATGTGGGATCAATTAATTTCTTGGCAATTATAATTGTTTATATAATTACCATATTTTAGACAAAAACTGAATCATTGTTATATTTAAAAATATTTAGTTTGTATTCTAATTACTTATTATTTCAAAATTTATAAGAATTTTTCATACCGGCGTTTCTGTTTTTTGACAAAATCCGTTACTTTCGGGAACTTTGAAATATGTAAGTGAAAGTCGTTTAAAGTCAGAGCTGTAAGTAAAAGTTATTTAAAGTCATTACATTTTGTAATTAATTACACATGGAACTATACAATTATATGTAATTGTAATTGAAAAAAAACTCAATTACAATTACATATTATTTGTAATTGTAATTTAAAAAAGAACAACTACAATTACATGTAATTGAAAATTTTGAATTACATTTTACATATAATTGCAATTGAAAAAATGTCATTTACAATTACATTTTATGGAGAAAAGAAATAATGACAAAAAACGCTTGTTAGAGATCAACTCAACATCACGTATTCCTTTTATGCATGGCCAAACCTATCCCAGAAAAATTTTTTTTTTGAAAAATTTTGACAAAAAACTTATTCTTATTCTAAATGTAAAGAAAATGCAATTGAAATTTGTAACTGAAGTAACTTTCAACTACAATTTCATGTAATTAGTAATTGAAAATTTGTAATTACAATAACATGTAATTGGTTTCAAATTTTATTGAAATCTGAATCATTTTTAAAGAAATGTTGAACACTTCCGACAATTTATATATTTATATACTTTACACTCAACCAAAAATTCTGTAATGGCTACCGAAAATTTAGCTGTTATTACGGGAAGTTGAATTAGTATTTTTTTTGTTAATTTTAGCAACACATGTCTGCTGATTTGTAGTACAATAAAAGAAAAAATTAGTAGCCGCTACTAAATTTTAGCAAAATTGTTGTAAACTGCAACTCAAAATCGATTTGCTAAAATCAGTTAAAAATTTACTAAATATCAATAATTTTAGTACAATGAAATTAGTATATGTAAATAACTACTCGCCACTGCTAAATTTCAGCAAATTGTTGTAAATTGCAATTTAAAAAATAAACAGACTGTAAATCTAAAAAAAAAAAAAAATTTAATAAAAAAAAAATATTTTTTTTCTTTCGGTTGTAAAAAATGTATAATTCCTTCGTCATACTTGAAATTTGGAGTAAAAATTGCAAACGGTTCTCGAGGTATTACCTTTTTATGCATTGGACATACAATACTATTTTCTGAATTTTACTTCCAAACTAAAAATATATCAATAATAACAAATATAAACTAAACAAGAATTCTAAAAAATCAACGAACTCTTGAAAATAAAATTTCCTAACGTATCCACTTGTTGTTTTTTTTTTTTTAATCATTTGTAATAATTTATCCAATTTTTATTATTGTTTAAACTTATTTAATAATCATAATATCAATATTGTACTTACATTTGTAAATCACATACAGTAATTTAGAAGATCTCGGTCTTGTTGTATGTGAAATCAAATAAATAAATAAACCCTTAAATTAGTATACTTTTTTCTGCTAAGTTTAGCATTCGGTTCGAAAAATTAGTAACATGTTTTGCTGAAATCAGCACCGCAAATTATTAAAAAAAATACTTCATTTGTTATAAGAGAATAGCAAAAATTATTACTAAAAAAATTTTACCAAAAATCAGTACAAAAATAGTAAAGTGCGACTGAAAACTATTTACAAATTTTTTACTAACTTTTTTATTTGAGTGTAGTCTTGATATAATGAGTGAACATTTTTGTCGCTTAGAAATAGTAACCTCTTTAAAAGTTAGATTATCTGCTAATCAAAAAGATTAAAATAGGGTTTAATCGACCTGTTTAGTGCTTGTTTAAGCAGATAATCCGACTTATAAAAATTCTAAAATTTTACTTAATTTTAAAATTTTCATTAATTATTTTTCGTTTGCCCAACGCAAAAAAAATAGTAAAAATTTAGTTAACTACCTTAACTTTCTAATGTAAGATTAAGGTTTGATAAGATAAAACGTGATTAAATATTTATACAGATTTTTCTATCTCTCGGTTCTGTTATACACAAAAAAGGTAAACAATTTAAAGTATTTCATTTAATCTTTCAAAACAATTACGGAAATAATTTTTAGTTTTTTTTCTGTTGAAATTTAATTCCACTGAACAAATTTGAAGCGGTTATAAACATGGATCAAACAAATAATCATTAAAAACTGTATTTCAAGTGATATAGGGGAAACGTTTTCTATCTTTAATTCAGTGTTTTTTTATTTTTTATTTTTATGGCTGAAAGCAGACAGAATGAAGATTTAAAATTAAATCTACTACATTATTTGAATATTTTTGTGTGTTTAAACATATTGATTGACGTGATTTTAAATATTATGACGTTTATCAATTTACTTTTTAATTTTGCAATTCTATACTTAAAATATTTTGTATGCAAAGACCGCTGCAAATGTATTTAAAAACAAATTAAATTTCACTTGAAAACAGGACCACTAACATTTCATTAAATTCAGCTTATATTTTCTTTTATTTTTGACTGTTACTAAAATGAATCACAAGTTAGCCAAAACAGCTTACAAAAATAAATTAGATACATTTTTTTTGGTTCATTTTCATATGACGACACAATTTTAATAATCGATATTTTCAAAACGGCATTTGAAATAACAGCGCAGTAAAAAGCATTGGATAGTATAAAATTTGGATATGAGCACTAGGATGTCCCTTAAAATAACGATTTGCCGATTTTCGTTCATTACACCCCCAGTTTTAATGGAAATGGCCCCAAATAGAAGAAATAATTTTTTTTTTTTGGAAAACGTTAACCCGTGCCGAAAGTTGGACGAAAATGGCCCATTTTGGATAAAAGTGTATTAATATTAAAAATTCCCAAAATTCGAAATTTTGAAAAAAAAAATATTTTTTATTTCATTTATTCATTTAATGTAGTCAAAATAATTCAAATATGAAATTTTGACATCATCGGATCACTAACCCACTTTAGCCTGGAATCCAAAATGACCCACAATTTTGATAAAAATACAAGAACGTGTTTTTTTTAAATTATTTTTAAAGATTTTTTAAAATGCCTAATTTGGAGATGTCGATTGCTATTTGTACCACATAATAGTTGATATTAAAGAAAAAAATAAAATGAAAATTCGAGTTTGTGTTTGGAGCGACCGCTTTCCAGGACAGTTTACAAAAATTGCCCATTTTGTCAAAAATGTAACAAAATTTTAATGTTTTCATCAAAGTTTACATAGTTTTCGGAAAAGTGTTACTTTAATTTGTCAAGACTATAATTATCTTTATAAAATCATTAACCCGTTATCTTTAAAATCGTTAACCCTTAGTGGCCTGGGGTCAGAAAAGACCCATGAAACTTAATATTATTTATGACTAAAGCCTTTAAATTTGACAAAAAAAATTCTTAACTGCATAAAAATAATTATTTTATGTAACATGATCCATGTAGGGTTAATTTTTACACTTTCAGCCAAAAACGATCCGCTAGGAAATTTACAGAATAACACCTTTCATAATTTTCGAAAAAATATCATTACAAATGGATAAAAAAATCTTTTTTCCACTTGATAAAAATTATTATTTTTGTAACTTTATCCATATAGGGTCAATGTTTTCACTTTTCACCATAAATTTACAGAATAACATCAATCACAATTTTATTAAATTGGGATATGCGAGAGAGGGTACATATATAACGAACAAGCGCAATTTTGTATAGTCCCAATCTTATTTTTAAGGGTTAAAAAGGTGGGGTCAAAAATGTCCGTATTTTAATAGCAATTTTAGTTGTGCAATCGTATTAGATTCTAATTAAAGCTTTGCTTATTATGCATTTATTGTTTTCTATTTGGAAAGACGTTATTCTGTAAATTATTAACAACGTGATTTTTTTAATGGCTTAAATTTTAAATCTGAATATTATTTGTGTAGTTATATTAAATTTTTCCACTTACCATAGAATTTTTTTCTGGTTTAGTGAATTTTTTACTTAATTTTAAATTTGTAGCCACTGTCATTGCTTCTTGAACGGTCAGATTACCATGCAACTGATTGTCTTGCATAATGTAGGCGGATAATTTACGGAATGCACTAATGTTACGCTCATGACCGTTCATTGTAACACTGCCTTCGATGTTAGAGGTTCTGCAAAAAAACAACATTAAAAAAAAAACTTATTTAAAATATGGTCAATATATTATGTTAAGAAAAAAATAATGACAAAATAATTCCCAACAAATTGTCGTTAAATTCTAATGGCCTTTCTGCAACAACAAAAACTAAATAACTATGTACGATACAATGAATATAGTTTTCCCATGAACAATTTTGACACACTTTATATCCTTCATTGACGACAAAATACATTTAAAATTTTAGCCCATCACTATTGGGCTATAATAACACTTCGGCCGAAAAATTCGTAGGATGACAACATAGGTGGCGCCACTAATGAGAAATTCATATGATTTTTTGGAACTACCAACCTTTAGATGATAACTGTCAAAATTTAATGACATTTCGTTCATTAGTGAACAAGTCCCAGCTGTTTTAGTGACGCTGCTTTTGTGATTTTGAAAACAATGGATTCAAAGCAATTTCGTGTTTTGAGTTACCTTTGGTTTTTAATAGGAAAAACCACCGCAAAACAACTATTCTAAAATTCAATATTTTGCGCAATTACAGTGTTGCCATATTTGAAGCCTTTCATCTTTTCTCTATCCCCTTTCCAAAGAAAGCAACACGTTAATTAATAGGAAAAATTTCCTTAGTGTTGCTTCTCTTTACAAAAAAAAAAAGCTAATTATTTCAACACTGAGTTATCATAGGAGGGGAGTACTCAACCTTCAATATTTTTCAGTACTTTTTAAACGACTGCAAAGAAACCCATATTTTATCAGTTAAAAGCAGGGTTGGTTACCGTTTCATTTTTAAAATAACGGTAATTATCTACCATACCGATACTAAAATTGATTTGAATATTTTATATCCTCGATATCAGTTAGGGCAATTGTCCAATAAAATATCGAAATAAAAACGGGTAAATATAAAGACAATTGCGGCCCTATGCTCCTTGCAGGAGTAAAAGGAACGAATATATATATATATATATAAAGACAATTACTCTTATTGGTATCAGCATTTTAAAATGTTCACATGGGGTTTGGTTTCCGCGTGGTTGACAATTACCGTTATATTAAAACTGAAACGGTAACCAACCTTGGTTAAAAGTAAAACGAAATTAGCAAAACAAATTATATTTGTTTATTTTCCAGAAACTTTGTACTGAAGCCACCGGGTGTCGAACTTGCGACCTCAAGATTGCTAGTCTAGCCCTTTACCCTTGAACTATAGAATGTAAATGTTCACTGGCATATAAACACCACTTTGTCATTTCTTCAATAAAAGTAGTTATTAAACAAGGGTACAAGGGGTACTGAAATTCAATATTTTTTTTCAGTATTTTTTTCAAAATATGCATAAGTAGCAATTTTTTATCAATTTTATTTTTTAGTAATTAAAAAATATTTTTTTATACCAATCAATTATAAATACAAAAAAAAATTAAATTAAAAAATATTGGTTCTACCACGATTCGAGGCCGCGACCATCTTTTTGGAAATAAACTGTATCCAAACCACTTCTTAAGATCACTTTTAAAACAATAATACTTTAGAAGCAAAAATTAAGTAAATTTTTGCATGTCGTTTAGAATCACGTATAAAAAAGCTGTATAAATATACAAATGGAGTCTTTGCCAGAAATGAAAGAAGTGATTTTTTAAAGTTGTTCAGAATTACTTCTAAAAGAGTAAAAAGGCATGCCGACTATACATACCCTACACCAGTCTGGTTAAGAGCCAACTAATGTTTGGATCCGAAATTCGAATGGGTTAAAATGGGACTTGTGTCAAAATTTTTTATAAAATGATAAAAGAAGAGAAAATCGTAAATATAGCACATATGGGCGATAGGTCCAAATATGGACCGATTCTATCTAGAATCTATCGGCTTTGTTCCCGGGACCATGTGAGTCAGCAAACCAAATTTCATTAAAATATCTTAATATTTGCGACCTGCAGCGTGTAACGAAGTTAATTTTGGGGGGACCCTTATATGGGCACTAGGTCTAAACATGGACCGGTGTTAACCAAAATCAATAGGCGTCGTCCTTGGGCCCACATAAGTCGGTGTACCAAATTTCATCAAAATATCTTAATTTATGCGACCTGCAGCGTATAAACAATATAATTTTGGGGGGACCCTTATATGAGCACTAGGTCTAAACATGGACCGATGTTAACCAAAATCAATAGGCTTCGTCCTTGGGCCAACATAGGTCTGTGTACCAAATGTCATCAAAATATCTTAATATATGCGAACTGCAGCGTATAAACAATATAATTTTGGGGGACCCTAATATGGGCACTAGGTCCGATTTCAATAGGCGTCGTCCTTGGGCCGGTATAAGTCGGTGTACCAAATTTCATCAAAATATGTTAATATTTGCGACCTGTAGAGTGCGCACAAAAATGCATGGACAGATAGACAGACGGACGGACGGACGGACGGACATCGTTAAATCGAAATAAAAAAATTCTGGGCCGATCGGTATACTATAAGGTGGGTCTACGAACATTATTTTTTGGTGTTACAAACATCAGCACAAACTTATAATACCCTCTCCACGTAGTGGTGTAGGGTATAAAAAGCAGTAAAAAATACACTAACGGATACGAAAGAAGTAGTTTTTAAAGCATAACTTACAGTTTTTTTGCTTGGTTGTTTTATTTGAAGAAAATGTTTTACTTCTGCTTTCTGTTTAGTGTGCGGATTATTGCAGCACTGGAAAGTTAAATTGCATTGTCTCATTTCAAATGGATGCGAATTTTAGCGCAAATAATGCAATAAATTATACTTTTTGTATATGTAGAAAAATTCCTTAATAACACTTTTTCGCTTGTCTAAAAAATCTTAATTTTTTTTAAATGTAAAGAAATTATTAAAGTTTTTAATACGTGCAATCTATAATAACAAATCTAATCTTTTTATCATTTATTGCATCTATCTTAATCTTTGTGATATTGACAACAATTTTTCAAAAGTGCCAAGATACACGTGACACCCCTATAATAAAAACGAGTAAAAAGGTTAAAGTCGGGCATGCCGACTATACAATACCCTACACCAGTCTGGTGTATTGTTTGGATCCGAAATTCGAATGGGTTAAAATGGGGCTTGTGTCAAAATTTTCTATAATGTGAGTCAGCGCACCAAATTTCATTAAAATATCTTAATATTTGCGACCTGCAGTTTGTAACCAAGCCAATTTTGGGGGGACCCTTATATGGGCACTAGTTCTAAACATGGACCGATGTTCACCAAAATCAATAGGCTTCGTCCTTGGGCCAACATAGGTCTATGTACCAAATTTCATCAAAATATCTTAATATTTGCGACCTGCAGCGTATAAACAATATAATTTTGGGGGGACCCTTATATGGACACTAGTGCTAAACATGGACCGATGTTCACCAAAATCAATAGGCTGCGTTATTGGGCCAGTGTAGGTCTGTGTACCAAATTTCATCAAAATATCTTAATATTTGCGACCTGCAGCGTATAAACAGTATAATTTTGGTAGGACCCTTATATGGGCACTAGGTCTAAACATGGAGCGATGTTCACCAAAATCAATAGGCTGCGTTATTGGGCCAATATAGGTCTGTGCACCAAATTTCATCAAAATATCTTAATATTTACGACCTGCAGCGTATAAACAGTATAATTTTGGTAGGACCCTTATATGGGCACTAGTTCTAAACATGGACCGATGTTCACCAAAATCAATAGGCTGCGTTATTGGGCCAATATAGGTCTGTGTACCAAATTTCGTCAAAATATCTTAATATTTACGACCTGCAGCGTATAAACAATATAATTTTGGTAGGACCCTTATATGGGCACTAGGTCTAAACATAGACCGATGTTCACCAAAATCAAACTTGTTCGTCCTTGGGCCAACATAGGTCTGCGTACCAAGTTTCATCAAAATATCTTAATAGTTGCGACCTGTAGAGTGCGCACAAGATTGCATGGACAGACAGACAGACGGACGGACGGACGGACGGACGGACAGACGGACAGACGGACATCGTTAAATCGAAATAAAAAAAAATTCTGAACCGATCGGTATACTATAAGGTGGGTCTACGACCAATATTTTTTGGTGTTACAAACATCAGCACAAACTTATAATACCCTGACCACATAGTGGTGTAGCGTATAAAAATTAAAAGACTTGTTTTATATTCATTTAATAATTTTTTTTATTTCTTGATGAATATATTAAAACTGTAAATATAATGAAGCTTGTTTTCAAACTTGATCTATTGACTTTACTTGAATTGATTAAGCGTTGCATTCTAATATCATCAAGATTAGAATGAATATAAAGGAAACTATTTGTAAATAATTTTTGAGAATTTTAATTATCTGGTTTTACTCATAATTATGAAATATAACTCTGTGTTTATTGAAATGATTCGTATATAGTTAAATCGCCAAGTTCAAGCTCTATACAATAGAAAAAAGTGGTTTTGCTCTTTTCTATTCTGTGTACAAAATTCTTAAAACAATTATTAGCTTTGTTCCGCTTACGTTAACGTGGGTACTCAATTTTATTAAAAAGCATTTATATTGTTAAAATTGTAGTTGTAAATCGGATTCCCGCAGTTAGCCGCGGTAGCGGCATGTTACAAATCTATTATTTTAACCAAATTACTGCATTTGAGTTTAATTTTCTAAAGAATTAATTTTATTCCCTTTACTCGTATAATTTGGGCTAAATAGGTCAGAATATTTATAAAGCAAACTCCGTGCATTTAAAATCTACATACTCGTAGCTTTAAAACTAAATTTTACTTTAACTTTCTTATTGTAAAAGTATTCTTATCATATGTGCTAGTTTAACTCGTATTCTTTTCATTTTATTTCAAAAATATTTTAGTGCAACAATATCAAATCAGGTCATTGTGTGAAATAAACATATGTGATTATGTAAATTTGTTTTTTTTTAATGTAAATTCATGAAAGTGGTGTAAAAATAAAAACAACTTTTAGGTACAACTTTTTTAAATTAATTTTGTTTTTAAATACCAAGTCTAAAGAACGCATCTTAATTAAAATTTAACAAAATAAAACAAGTTTTTACATTATCTTAAATGAATTAATTTAACCAGTTGACTGTCAATAATACTAATAGTAGCTAATTTGAATAAACAATTCTTAAATTTTATGAATATTTTGATTACAAAGAAGAAATTAAGTCTAAAGTGAGAATTTTGCGACATGCCGGGGATTCGCGCCATATTTTGAGAAATCCAAAACTAATTCGCAATGGACGGAAAAATTAAAAAAAGAAGTAAAAGTCTTAGTCCGGTAGCAGTGCAATAAATATAATTAAATATAAAATACTAGAGTCGGATAACACAATGGTAGCATTCGGCAGAGAAACCTTAAAATGATACCGGTGACTTCTAGCGCTTTGTGATTACTTACTCTGCTGAACGATGTTTTCTTTGTTTTGTTTTTAAATACATTTTTTCTATATTTTCCTTTGATTTTATAAATTTTTTGTTTTTGAATTATATATGTATGTTTTTATTTGTCAATCATACAAAACAAAAATTTTTAAAATCAACAATAACGAATGTATCACTATTTGATCAAAAGTAGCAAACATTTTTTACGCTACCAAAATATGACTGCGCTCAGATTGAGCGGTTAGTGATCAGGTCGTTCAGCAGATAGTTGCACAACTGTTGTATAACTGTTGACTAACAAATTGTATCTGCCGAACGCACCCAAAGTCCCATTAAAACTTAAAGTTAAATTTCAAATTTATGTTGTAAACAACAACAGTGTCAGTTAAAGTCCCAGTTAGTAGCTAACAGGACATTGTGTTAATGGGGGTAGGTGTAATAAAAAGTAGGTCTGAGTAAAATATTTTTTGGCTCTTTCCAAGATAAATCCAAAATGGAGATGGTAGATTTTTCGGTTTCTATAGTTTTTTTTTGTGATCATGAAAATTTATACGTCAAACTATTTGCTTCTTAACCGAGTCTGGCATCCAGAAGTTAATCTACACTGAAAATATTATTACAGTAGCTGACTGTAGTTTATTTAAGAAGTCATCCGTACATTTATTTTTAAATGACTACAGTTAAAATGAAAAGAAATACATTTTTCAACCGTTTTTGTCTCTTATTAAAAACAAAACAAATTACATATATCCAGCAAAAACATTGTAATGACAGGTCATTACCCTGCGGATTACCAAGTAATGATAGATCATTACCTTTTGCATTACTTTAAAATACAAAATAATGACTTGCTGATAATAAATTATAGAAGTACTTATATATTCTTTCAAAGTAATCACTTATTGGTAATTGATTAAATAAGTACTGATTTAGTCGTTTTTATATTACTATTTTACTTATTAAATTGTTTCGAACATTTTTCCAACTGAATAGAAAATTTTCCGAGGTAAAAATTAATATTTCCAATATGACCGGCTATTTTAAAATGTAGGGTAACCACTTATTTCCTAACTTCCGAGTAGCCACTTATTCTATCTTTTTGAGTAACTACTTATATTTTCACTATGGGTAACTTGTTATTCGCACTTTTTTTGTAAGCGAGAGGGTAATGACCAACCATGAATTTTTGGACATCGCGAACAAAAATAATGTTGCGAGGAAATAGCCTGGTAAGTAGCGAAACCGTTGGTGTGCTACTTACCCAGTAATGTCTGTTTTTGCTGGGTAACTACGGATTTTCTGTTATAGTTAATATTTTCATTTAAAATCTTTTGTTAAAGAAAGAAACCCCTTTAGAGTTCTTGGTCAGTTAAAAACGAAATAATATAATTTATTCTTACGGAATTTGTAGTTAATTTTTTAAAAGTTAAAAAACGAAATAAATGAAAAATCATAATTTTTGTGATTTTTTAGTTAATTTATTAACATTTAAAAATAAATGAAAATTTCTTTTGATTTAAATGAAAAGTTAGTAGACCGGTTTTCAAGTGATTTTTCATTTATTTTAAATTACGTTTTCAGTTAATTTAAACTACAACCAATTTTGAGTGTATGAATTAGGTAACTTGTTCGTTCTACTTGCCCAATTTGTACCATTCATTTAGCAGCAGTTTTCTACCAAGGAATGGAAAAAAATACGAAAGGGCAATACAATTTTCGTACTTTTTCGAAACTTTCGACCAGCAGTTCCCACCAATTTTTACTCTACGGACCCCTTGAAACATTTTTACGGGCTCACGAAACCCTAATGTTTTATATATATATATATATAAAAAAAAAACAAAAAGTAATTCTAAGCCGATTATTTTTGAAAAAAGTTGTACGAATGTAGAGAAAGAAAAATGTATTCATTCCAGAAAAATCAATAGAATTTGAGAGAATTAGCAGAGAAGAAATTAGAGGAAATATTTGTGGGGTTTCCAGAAAAAAGCTTGTGAGGATTATTGACTTTTGACATTACTTTTAAATTAAGTGTATATCATTTGAAGCCACAATTATAATTAAGAAAATATCAATTAAAATTGAGAAATAATCAATTCAAATTAAGAAAATAGCAATTGAAATTCAGAAATCATGAATTTAAATTCAAAGAAAAAATTTTCAAATATAAAATATTAACTGAAATTAAAAAAAACATTAATTGGAATTCATATACTAACTGTAATTCAGAAAACATCAACTAAAATTTGAAATATATCAGCTTAATTTCAGAAACATCAATTAGAAATCAGGGAATTTCATAGAAATGTGATTTGGTATTTTCCGAATTTCAATTGAATCTTGAATCTCAATTGATATTTTTTGAATTTCAAATCATGTTTTCCCAATTCGAATTAATATTTAAAATGTTATCTTTAAAATGTTAACTGATTTTTTAAATTCCAGTGGCAAATTCTAATTAAAAACTTCTAATTTTTCTTGTTTCTAAAGTATTTTTTCGGTGCTTTTTGCGGATCTCCTATGGTGCAGCTACAATCCCCCAAGGGCTCTCGACCCTCAATTTGGAAACCTTTGCTGAAGGCACTGAGTCAAAACTGAGTTCGTATTTTTTTGTCCGTTATTTTGGTTGGGACCTTTCCATGGCTGCTACATTCATAGAAATAAACCTATAAAAACAGCAGCAAAAGCTACTAAAAAAGTAGTTAATAATGGCAGTGCAGAAAAAACTGCTGAAATTAGAAAAATTTTGCTACTAAATACTAAGAACAGCAAAACAATTGCAAAATTCTTGTTATATCTGACTTAATAACTTTTAGTTAATTGAAAATGACAAATTTTATATTTAAAATCTGCAGAAAATTTTGCTAAATACTACTGGACAAAAAAATAGCTAAAACAAAGTCCTATATTTGTAAAATTTCAGTCATACACTCATAGAAATAATTCTATAAAAATAGCAGAAAAAGTTACTAAAAATTGGTTAAAAATGATGCTGCAGAAAAAATGGCTGGAATTAGCAGATTGTTTTACTAAATACTAGTAAAATAAGAATAGAAAAATTGAAACTGTTAAATTTATAGGGTTGTAGTTACATTTAAGTTAACTTTTAGTTAATTGAAAATAACTAATTATACTGTAGAATCTGCAGAAAATTTTGCTAAATATTAGTAGACAAAAAATAACAAAAATAAACTGTTATGTATGTATATCTACAAAATTTTTGCTTCATTTAAGCTAAATTTAGTTGAGTGTAAATAGCAGTCTATTCTGCTAAAATCAGCAGAAATATTTGCTAAAAAAATTGTAAACTGCTATTTTTGAAAGGCTCGATTTTTATTTGTATTTTAAAAAAATCGCAAAAAACTTCGAAAATTTAAAATTTATTTGTGATTTTTTAGGCTACAAATTTTTTACAAAATTTTTTTCCTGGTTTTAGCAGGTTAATTTGTATTTTCCATTAACAAAAATTTAACTCAAATATAATCAAAATTCTGTATATTTAACAGTTTTAATTTTGCTGTTCTTATTCTACTAGTATTTAGCAAAAAAAATATGCTAATTTCAGCAGTTTTTTCTGCAGCATCATTTTTAACTAACTTTTTCTGCTATTTCTACAGATTTATTTCTGTTAGTGTACTTAAGTTAAATTGAAGTTGAATGCAAATAAAAGTTTTTTCCGCTAAAATCAACAGAAATATTTGGTAAAAAATAGTAGACTGCTGATTTCAGAAGGCAGTTATTTTATATTAACTAAAATTTAACTCAAATATAATTAAAATTTCGTATATTTAACAGTTTTATTTTTACTATTCTCGTCTTACAAAGGGAAAATAATCAGTTTCTTCTGCAAGATCATTACACCCTACACCACACCATGGGCAGATTTAGTAACACAAACACAAACAAAGATTGGATATTAGCATCAGTTTTTGAGTCGATTTAGCGAGATCCGTCTGTCCGATTTCGCGAGACTGTCTGTCCATGTATTCTTCTGTACACGCTACAGGTCATAAATATTATAATAAAATTTTGGACACTAACATCGGCTTAAAAACTTATGTGCTAATTCATAAACAAAATTTATTTGGTATTTGAAGCTTGCTATAGTTAAAGTGCATATTTCGCTTAATAAAGAGTTATTAGAAATCCTGATTCATAATCTTATTTTAACTATAAATTAATTTTTCTATTTGATACTGGCAACACTATTGTTTATTTTCTCTCTTCTCCCAAATAAGTCGTAAGTGATGTACAAATTTAGTAAACGATTGACTCGGTAATCGGAAGTGAAAATGTATTTTCTTAAATTAGAAAACTAATAATATGCTAAGATAAATTTAAAAGCAATTAAAAATATTTTTTTTTTATTTATAAAGCAAATCAATGGAAATGTGTGTAAAAAAGTAATTTTTTAGAACATATTATCGGAAACATACATAAGTAATCGAATTTCGAATAATGTTTTGACAGTCTGTACATCACTATTGTTTTGTTTTTCTTTTTAATTTAATTTTAACATTTTTTGGAAATTTTTTCGAAAAAGGTCATTGGCTACGCAATTGTTGTAGCTTTTTTCAGTTTGATAGATGCAAGTTGTTGGAAGCCACACATTCTAGGGATGGGATGGCTTTAATAAATCATTTCATGCCTGAAAATGAAATAATTAACAATTAAATGGTGGCTTCCTCACTCCAAACTTTATAAAAGGTTTAAAGTTAATGAGTATCGACTATAAATCTATATTATTTTTTTCGTTATTAAGCAAATATGAATACTGTTTTTCACAAATTAGCTTAAAATCCTGCAATAAGACTGTTGTAAAAGTTTATGAATTAGACCATTAGGCTATTAATTTTTGTTAAAGTTGGCCCATGAGCTAGTGCCCATATATGTATGGCTCCCCCAAAAATGGGGCCTTATACTTGTGCGAACGCTAAAGCAAATATCAAGATATTTTATTGAAATTCGTTGCACCGACCTATATCGGCCTAGGAATAAAGATTGTTGAATTATAGTAGAATCGGTCCCTGGTTAGACCTGGTGGCCATATAAAGGTCCGACAGCTATTGACTCTTAATCTTATTGGCACGTCACAAGTCGGATATATAAAGATATTTTAATTTTAATGAAATGTGCTATAGCTCAGAAAAAAATCTATTGATTTATCATAAAATCTGTTAATTTTTTCATTTCGATACACTTAATAGTAGTCAAAGTTTCTTACTGATTTTCTATTTTTTGTCCAATATATAGACAAATTTTAAATAGATTTGAATAAAAATTTGAACTCAAATCGTACATTTTCCTATAAGGAGTGTATACCTACAAATTTATTGTAAATACAATGTTCTGATATAAAATTGGCAATAGCTCTTTTCTTTGTCCACTGCTGAGATTTCTTATCTTATATATAATTTTTTGTATTAAAAATTACAGTATTAAATTGTTTTGTAATGCATAAATGAGAATAGTTTTTTTACGATTTGCATTTATGAGTTTATTCAGAGTTTTTTTTTATTGATAAAGAAATAACGGGTTCATTCGCATCCATCGATAATTTTATGATTTTCACAAGGTAACAGCTAACAATAGAGTTTAGTGTACTTAATTGTTGATAAAATTGTTTACTGATATTTAATGCATAATGATTTATTAAAGTAAATCGCCAATCGTCTGCTAAAATGTGATCGTACCAACCAAATATAGCCGATACTCAGTTGCCATTTTAGCCATTTTAGGTTGCAGCAATTAAATTTAAGTTATACACGCTTAGATTATTATTGTTATACTAGTGATTTGTCTATAGAGTTTCTTAGGAAATCAGCCATAAATTTTTCATTAAATTAATGACATATTTATAAAATTTTAATATTTTTTACGAAAAGCTTTATATATTTAATGAACATTATAATATTTATATGACAACAACGAAACATTTTAATTATTTTTGACTGATTTTATGAAAAAAATATACATATATATTATCTTGAAAAAATTTCATTACCCAGGTAAAAATCGACACATATGGATCCATACAGGATTAATGTATGTTCGTTCATGCTCATAAACATGCATGCTCTTCCATACATGGATGCATAAATCTCCATACATGCATCCATATGTGAACATTAGAGCGTACCACCTTACAGGCAAAAAAAAGGTACGCCGTACACCCTCCAATTTGATGTATTTTTGCAAGGAGGTTTCAAAAAAAAATTTTTTTTTTTTGCCGAACGTAGGGGTCGCCATTTTACGTTTTTCGTTATATCTTTGACATTTGCAGTCGGAACTTAAAGTAAGATACATCGATGTTTTTTTCTCGAGGAGACCAGTATTTTGCTCTAAGGGCATTTTGACCTCAAGTATCCCGTTCTAGTAGATACCCACCAGATCTCAGTTGCTACCACCCTAATGTACCACCGTAATGCCAAAAAATTAAAGCTCGCAAAAAATCATTAAATTTTTGCTAAGGAAGTTTTTCGATAAACCCAGTAGAAATTTTTTTTATATATTGGTTGCCGAACGTAGGGGTCGCCTTTTTTAATTTTTTTTAAATGGATTTTTACTATATAGCAAAACCATACCTGGGACTAATTAATTAGGTGGACTAATTAATTGATGATTTCATTACCATTGCATTGATATCAATTGTAATGAAATTATTTTCATTACCATTTTTTTAATTAATGGTAATGATTCTAAAATTTAATTTCATTGATTAATGACAATGATTTTAAATTTCATTACCATTGATAAGGAATAAATTAAAAAAAATAATTGCCATTGACAGAAAAACGTAAAAATGGTGTAAAACTCGCTGAAATCGAATTTGGAATATGGTCATTCAGGCTCATGCTCATTTGAAATTAAACATTACTTTCCATTCCATTTTATTTGTATCCAGGTAAAGTTTAACGGAATGAAATGGATCGTCCTTAAAAAATTATGTTTTATAACTTCCTCGGCCAAACCCGTTGTTCGTTTTCATTTGTCTGAATTTTTTTGTAAACAAATGGTTTTTAATCAATTGTAATTAGTTTTTTTATACATTAGTGTAATTTCATTACCATTAGTAATGATTTTTCTAATGAAAAATATTTCAGTACCATTAAATGGTTATGAAATTTTTTTTATTGTCATTAGTATGAACTAATGGTAATGAAATTTCAATGGTAATGAAAAATTCCCATGTATGAGCAAAACACTGGTCTCCTCGAGGCAAAAAATCGATATATCACACTTTAAAATCCGACTTTAAATGCCAAAGCTATAACGAAAAATTGAAAAAGGCGACCCCTGCGTTAGGCAAAAAAAAATTGTTTTTTTCGAAATCACATTCCAAAAATACTTCATATTGGACTTTTTTTTTGAGGTACGGTCTAGTGAACATACTTGGGCATTAATGAAATTTGAGGTAATATCTGCATGTATGGTCATAAATGTTCATGCATCTTCATGTATGTTCATACATATAGATATTAACCCAATTTTCGTTAATGCACATGTGTGGACATAGGTGAATGCATGTATGGAGATTTATGCATCCATGTATGAAAAAACATTCATGTTTATGATTATACACGAACATACATTAAACCTGTATGAAGCCATATATGTGACAGCGCATAGAGAAAGGGACCTAAGGGTAAAAAAATCAATTTTTTTTTTTGTGGACAACATCTGAGCATCGAATGAGACCGATCGCATGCTCTCCTGACCTTAGGCCCCTTTCTATCCTTAGGTCCCTTTCTATCCTTAGGTCCCTTTCTATCCTTAGGTCCCTTTCTATTTTGCGCGTCACATATGTAGATTTTTAGCAGGGTAGCTGAAATTTTCTCAGCAAATAGTTTTAAACTAATTTGTTATTACTTACTTGTATCCTGATAATATATTGAGTAGTGTACTTTTACCAGCTCCCGATGGTCCCATAATGGCAGTAAGTTCACCTGAACGTAAACGTCCACTGACACCTTTGAGTATAGTTTTGGCATCTAAAAGAAAATAGAAAATACAACTGTAAAAAATTTGAACAAATACACAAAGTCAAATTAAATTCCTTAATTGGCTTCACTAAGAAAACTGATTTGTGCTGGCAATCGAATTTGTTGTTAATCGGTTGCAGCAGCACAGAGATTAATTTTAGTCCATAAACTTTTTATTAAATTGGTGAAAATTTACCAACGTCTTTAAATTGTTCAATGAAACTTTTCCTTAAATGTATGAAACCTTTTATAAATCTTTTACCTAACAGAGAGGTTTCCTGATGTGGACCTGCAGATATTAATAAACTTTGAATATGTTGTAGAGGAGATGAAAATAAGGATTAACATTTACGAATTAACAAATTGAATTTTACGGAAATTAGATTTATTTATTTAAATTATTCAAGGAAACAAAAATGTTGGATAACTAAATTGTTTATTCCATGGACCCAGGTATGCCACTTATCTGAAATATTCAAAATATAGGAAGAAAAAAACTCTTCGGGAGAAGTCGTTTAGAAGCGGTAAGATTACGAATATCAGAAAAAGATCACATACTCTCTCATTTAAATTATAACGGTGGGGCTCATACTGAAGGTTTAAGAGTTAACCCAAAAATTTGTTGTTGTTTTGTATACAATTTTTTTGACATTTTCTTTTGTTTAAAAGTTAACCCTGCAGTATAAGACCCACCGTAAGTAAATAAGCATAATTCACATGTATTTTAACTCAAACCAACCCATATTTCTTAACAAAATGTTAATTTTATTGTCATTCAAAACATATTTTTTTAAAATTCCAGTGCATGTGTCTCCAAAAAACTTTTTCTGGATACCTAATTTGTCTATAGATTCTTCGAAATAGGACAAAAGAAATAAAATAAAAAAAATTGAGCCTTTTTTTATCCTATCTTTTAAAAATTCCCTAAAATTCCTCTTTTACAAAATAACCGAAGTTCATTAAGATCGGCAGGTCCACGTCGGGGGACTTTCTTTGTAAATCACTTGCGTAAAGTAAAGTGAAAAGTGGAACTGGTTCCGGAACAAGTTCCATGGAATCGGCTGAAGAGGAACTAGTTGCAGAACTGGCATGGTTGGTAACCGATTGTAAAAAATTTTCCTTTAGAAAATAACACCCAACATTTTTCATAGAAATTTTCGAAAATTGTAATTTATTTAGTGAAAATATTGATTGGGTGAATGAAAATCGCTGCGAAAAGTGTATCAAGCTAAAAGGAGACTGTGTTGAGAAATGAAGAAAATTTTCCCCAAATTTTTATGTAAAATATTGTCTAGTCACCTTTATTGATTGAACAAAATGTACATAACAAAATATGTAAAATCAAAACTCATCATCGTCATAAACTGACTACACATATAGGTTATTCAGAAGTTGTGTGCTATCTGTTTTATCGTCCTAACAAAAAACAGAGTTGTTAAAGTGTTTATTTGAGTTAAACAACGATTTTCTATTGGGTTTTCTATTTGTTACCACACTCCTAAACATGTGTAAAAATGTTGTATCGTGCTATTCTCGAATGTTGTATTTTATCAATTTAATTTTTAACAACTCGGTTTTTTGTTAGGACGATACAACGATACAACAAATAGCACACCCCTTGTGAACAACCTTATAGTTGAATGGCCTTTTGTTAATAATCAAAATAAAAATAAAAACAAAAATCAATATTGAATACTAAATACATAAAAAATAAACAATACAAACAGGGTAGAGGGTAGTCTTAATCAATTAACTAAAGCTGCCATAAAATCTTTTTGACAAATTTCGGTACAAAAATGTTTTGCAGACTTTTAGCGTAACATCTGTTTCTTTATTTTGCCACTTCTTTTAAGTGGGCGTGGCTTTTAATGAAAAATTAGATAAAATAAAAGAACAAACGTTTCGTTAAATTCTGCACAATTTTCTGGACCATTAAAAATAAAGGCAACGACAATAAAATTAGAAAAAACTTGAATTGTTCCTATTATATTTTCCACCACTGTATGTAATAAATAGGCCAAGAAATTCCACGCACTTAAAAATCGAAAATATGCATTAAACATATAAAAAAATATGCACTTAATCGCAAAATTTGCAAAAATAACGCACTTTAAAATATACAAATATATGAAAGTTAGTTATTAGTTATTTTGCAAATCGGCAGAGAACTCGAAGCTCTTCCATAGGCAAATAAGGTTTTTAAGAATGTTTATTTTTAAAAATAATGAAAAAGAAAATAAATATTTTGATTGAATAAAAATATGAAAATGTATAAATTTTTGATATTTTTAAAATGTTACTAAAATGAAAAATATGCACCTATATGCCAATCGATGCCCTTTTGTTCTAAATTTAACTATTTGGCTAAATATTTAGTACTACATATTAAAAAACATGCATTTGCATGAAATTCCTTGCCCTAGTAATGAACATTAAATATGGTTTACCGGCCTTGTTAATAGCAACTGTCATAATTATTTTTTGTATTCTTATTTATGTCGTATTTATAAAACCCTAGAAACCATGAATATGTATAAAGTTTAACAATAAATTTAACTAAGCAAGAGACATGTTTTTCTATTTAACACTCTAAGATTTATACGGAAGTAACCAACGATAACGATGATGATAATTATGATATTTGAAGTTACTGATGGTATTATTCCGATGAGACATGCAAATTGTGGACATAAATAATAACAAATCATAACAAAAACTATTATTTATTTAAATTATGTTAAATGTGTTTAGAGCATGTAAAATGTATTTGTTGTAAAGAGACAAACAAAAAAATGCTGGTCAAACAGGCCGGTCAAAAATAGAAACGTGATGATTAGCAACATGATTAGACGACATTTTTTGAATTTCAAATAAGTTTTCAAACAATATATATATATTTTTTGTATAATTATTTATCAGTGACTGGGAACTTGAGAATTTTAATATTTAAACAAAAGTTATATAATTTTAAGGAGCTTTTTTCAAACGTATTGTTTTAATTAATCAAATGGAAGATTTCTTAAAAAAATAAATAAGTCGTTTTTGCAGAATTTTATTATTGTTGTTTAACATGAAGGTTAATGCTAAGTTTTTATGGAAGCTAGTTTTTAATGAGTTTAATTATTAAATTTATGTTTTAACATACTGCAACTTATTATAAAAATATTAAAATTTCAAAATCTTAACTTTGATGATTTAAAAGTGCGTATAATAAAAACAAGATTGTGTTTATATTATCAAAATTTCAACAGTAGTTTTTAAATTACGTTTATAAATATAAGGAGTGAGATCATAAAAATATTAACACACATTTTTGCCTATAACTTTGGTTTAAAGCTTCTCATATTTTTTTTCGGCAGTTTACATTTTAAAAATATATCAGTTAATAAATTAATTTACATCATGAGTTTTCATTAGCAATTTTTTACAGAATGGACGATGAAAGAAAAGTGCGTTCAAAAATAATTAAATATTTTCAAAAAAACCAAACATGGACATACAAAAAAATTGCCAAAGAAACTAATGTATGCCGCCAAACAGTTTCAAAAGTGGTAAAAAGGTATCTGGAACACCTAACAATTGAAAGAAAGCCGGGAACAGGAACAACGACTGGTTATCGTAACATTGGTAAGGCATATAAAGTTAAAAGCATCCTTAAGAGAGCTCCTAACACATCTGGCAGAAAAACAGCTCGGTTAGCCCAATGCTCGGACTTTTTTGTACGTAAAGTGAAACGTAAGGCAGGACTGAAGTCCTACAAAGTTCAAAAAGTTCCCGATAGAAATGCTTTTAAAAATTTGGAGGTCAAAACCAGAGCTCGAAAATTGAAATCAAATTTTATACAAAAATGCAACTGTTGTGTAATGGACGACGAAACTTATGTCCTGGCTGATTTTTCCCAGCTCAGTGGTCAAGAATTTCATGTTTCCGATATTCGAGGAAATGTTGCGGAAAAATTTAGGTCGAAAAAGCAAACGAAATTCCCTAAAAAATTCCTAGTATGGCAAGCCATATATAGCTGCGGCCAAAGAAGCCAGTCATTTGTGACATCTGGCTCTATAATCAGCGAAATTTATATCAAGGAGTGTTTGCAGGAGAGACTTTTTCCATTTTTGAATCAGCACAATGTATCGACTTACTTTTGGCCACTACAGCAAGAAAGCGCTGGAGTGGTATAATGATAATAATGTGGTTTTTGTACCAAGAAAGGCAAATCCACCAAACTGCCCGGAGCTCAGGCCAGTGGAGAGATATTGGAATCTTGTTAAAAGAGAATTAAAGGGCACAAAAAAAGTCTTCCAGGACATGCAAGATTTCAAACGTAGATGGACCACCTAAAAAGGTGACAGAAACTACCATAAAAATCTTAATGGGAGGGTTTCTGGCAAAAGTGGATAACTTTGTTCGTAGTGGTTAGAATTCCATGTGGTTTTTTTGTTTGATTTTGTATTAAATTTCATTTAATAAAAATTTGGTTTGAAGTCTTAAGATTCAGTGGTTTGTTTTTTATTTAACTTTATGTGTGTTAACATTCTTATGATCTTACTCCTTATATGTTTTAGTTTAACACAGTTGTTGGAAAATTTAATTGCCATTTTTGCTTTTCAAAACCAACTATGTACATGTTTGTAACAGTTTTTGCTAAGACAAGGTCGAGCAATTTTCAATTTACTTTACTTCTTTTCATGATCGTTACATTGTTTATTTAGATGTATTTCAGACATTAAACTAAATTTTCATCAAGCAATACAAAATCTATTGGTCGAATTTAGCAAGTGAACCAAAACAGTCATGGTTAATGATCTTTACTGGGTAATTCTTATCTCTATATATAAAAGAATAACGTGACTGACTGACTGACTGACTGACTGACTCAACATCGCCCAGCCCAAACCGCTGAAGCTAGGAAGTTGAAATTTGGTATGTAGGTTCCTCTTTCGGGGTAGACGTCCACTAAGACGGGATTTTTGGAAATTCCTACCGGAACGGGCAAAAAGGGGGAAAGTGTCCCCCTTGACGGCCTGCCAAAACCCCTTTGGCTAGAAAGCTGAAATTTAAGATATGTGTTCCTTGGAGTAGGGGCTAACTTTTCTGGAAAGTACTTTCTAGAATTTTGGACAGGGACGTTGTAAAAATGGGGGTTAAAAAGGGGAAAAAGGCCCCCCTTGACGGCCTGCCCAAACCGCTGGAGGTAAGAAGTTGAAATTTGGTATAAAGGTTCCTCCACTATCGTAGACATCCACCAAGACGGGAGTTTTGGAAATTTTTACAGGGACGGGCAAAACGGGGAAAAAGTCTCCCCCTTGACGGCCTGCTCAAACTGCTGGAGCTATGAAGTTGAAATTTGGTATGTAGGTTCCTCGACCGGTGTAGACGTCCGTTGAGACGGCATTTTTGGAAATTCTTATCGGGAGGGGCAAAAAGGGGACAAAAAAAGTACCTTTTTCCAAAAAAGTACCTTTTCCCAAAAAAGTACCTTTTTCCAAAAAAAGTACCTTTTTCCAAAAAAAGTACCTTTTTCCAAAAAAAGTACCTTTTTCCAAAAAAAGTACCTTTTTCCAAAAAAAGTACCTTTTTCCAAAAAAAGTACCTTTTTCCAAAAAAAGTACCTTTTTCCAAAAAAAGTACCTTTTTCCAAAAAAAGTACCTTTTTCCAAAAAAAGTACCTTTTTCCAAAAAAAGTACCCTTTTCCAAAAAAAAGTACCTTTTTCCAAAAAAAGTACCCTTTTCCAAAAAAAAGTACCTTTTTCCAAAAAAAGTACCTTTTTCCAAAAAAAGTACCCTTTTCCAAAAAAAAGTACCTTTTTCCAAAAAAAGTACCTTTTTCCAAAAAAAGTACCTTTTTCCAAAAAAAGTACCTTTTTCCAAAAAAAGTACCTTTTTCCAAAAAAAGTACCTTTTTCCAAAAAAAGTACCTTTTTTCAAAAGAAGTACCTTTTTCCAAAAAAAGTACCTTTTTCCAAAAAAAAGTACCTTTTCCCGAAAAAAGTACCTTTTTCAAAAAAAGTACCTTTTTCCAAAAAAAGTACCTTTTTCCAAAAAAAGTACCTTTTTCCAAAAAAAGGACCTTTTTCCAAAAAAAATTCCTTTTTCCAAAAAAAGTACCTTCCCGACTAAAAAAGATGTTATATAATCATATATCAACATATATAAACCCATATATACGTCCAAATCTAATTTGATCCGAATATTGGTATATATAATTATATCAAGCCAGATAAGCATGTTATCTCACCTGATACAATTTGATCCGAAAAATGGGTCTATCTAACTGAATCAAATTATATATAAATACATATAATTTGATGAAGATTTTCAAAGAAAAGTTTAGTAAATACTATTGAGGTCACTTATTTCATTCATATTAAATACTAATGCTTAATGTTTATAAAAATTTTTGCTAATAAACTTAGAAATAGCTGACAAAATAAAACATTACAAATTAAAAATTTGTCGGAACAAATTTTTATAGGTTAGAGTTTTGGTCTTTCTTACAAAATGTGTGTCTTTCTTATAAAATAAAAAATTAACTTTCACAATTATTTTTTTTTTCACGGAAAAATAAATGAACTTAAACCATATTAATTTCAACATATGTATTTTTGTCTAATTTTTATTTTTAAATTTAAAGTAAAAATATTTATTTCGGCTTTTAATTCCACAAAGAAAAAAAAAAAAAAATTTCTCCCTTATTTATTTTTTTAACCCTTAAATGCATGATCTCTTCGATTTTAACCATTATTTTATATATGATTTCTAAAGGCGTGTACATTTCAAGAAAAGTACCAAAAAAACGTGTTTTAGATTTTTCACAAATATACAGAGCAAAACCAAGATTTTTACTCTAACTGTTTAAAAATTCTGCACTAAACTATAGGAACACTATATACAGAAGGGGCCCCAATGCCCAAAAATGCAGTTTTGTGCATCAAGTGGGTTTTTTTTTATTAAAAAACCGGTATGTTGCCAAATGGCTACACCATGCATTTAAGGGGGGAAATTATTTTTAGTTTAATAAAGAGTATTTTGCCAACTATTTGAAAAATATACGTTGAATTCAATTATAAACATTTATATATGTATGTATATGTCAAAGTGCAAAATTCAAAACCAGATCCACAATTTCAGAGTTTTTTTAATTTGTATAGTGCAATTAAACTTTATAGAATTATGTATAATTAGAAATCATGTCAGATAAATTTATACATGAAATTAATACAATTCTATATTAACTTTGTTATATATTTTGAAATAAGATTGTTTAGAGAAGCTTATACGCCATTATATATAATTATGTTTAAACTATATTTGCTGATCTCTTAATATCTCTTAATATATAACGTCATATCAAACATATTTATAAAACCAAAGTGTTAATATAAATGTATGTGGTCATATAAAGCCACACATATAAACATTTATAATTATATCAAATCATATAAAATTATATGAAAACTTTTTTAGTCGGGTTTTTCCAAAAAAAGTACCTTTTTTAAAAAAAGTACCTTTTTCCAAAAAATGTACCTTTTTCTAAAAAAATGTACCTTTTCCAAAAAAAAAAGTACCTTTTCCCAAAAAACATACATTTTTCCAAAAAAATAACTTATTCAAAAAAAGTACCTTTTCCAAAAAAAAGTACCTTTTTTCCAAAAAAAGTACCTTTTTCTAAAAAAATGTTCCTTTTCCCAAAAAATATACATTTTTTCAAAAAAATACCTTTTTCAAAAAAAGTACCTTTTCCAAAAAAAAGTACCTTTTCCCAAAAAAAAGTACCTTTTTCTAAAAAAATTTTCCTTTTCCAAAAGAAGTACCTTTTCCAAAAAAGTACCTTTAAAAAACATACATTTTTCCAAAAAAAAACAACTTTTAAAAAAAAAATACCTTTTGCAAAAAAAGTACAAATAAAGTACTTTGTAAAAACAAAGTATCTTTTTCCAAAAAATTTCGTTTTTCCAAAAAGTACCATTTAAAATAATATATAATTTCAAAAAAACTACTTTTTTTCCTCCCCCCACGGATATCTCCACTAAAACAAGGTTTCTTGATATTCGGCATAGACGTGCGCTAAGACGGGATTTTTGGAAATTCCTACCGGAACGGGCAAAAAGGGGAAAGTCTCCCCATAAACAGTCTCACAAATTGGAAAAGTGCCTGCCCAAACCACTGGAGGTAAGAAGTTGAAATTTGGTATAAAGGTTCCTCCACTGTAGTAGACATCGACTAAGTTTGTATTTTTGGAATTCCCTACAGGATATCCCAAAAGGAAACTCGGTATGTGAGTTCCTGCTTCTGTGTAGGCGTCCGCTTAGATGGAATTTTTGAAATTCATATCGGGAGGGGAAATAAGGTAAAAGTCTCCTCCTGCCGGCTTGCCCAATCCCTTTTGGCCAACCTAAAATTTTAAATATGTATTCCTTGGAGTAGGACTAATTCACCGGCAACGTAATTTTTCTATTTTGGAACAGGAACATAGTAAAAATGGTGGTTGAAAGGGAAAAATGTCCCCACTAACGGCCTGCCCAAACCGCTTAGGCAATGCAGTTGAAATTTGGTATGAATGTTCCTCATCCATCGCAGATAGCCGCGAAGATGGAATTTTTGTAAATTCCTAAAGGGAGGGGCAAAAAAAAAAAAAGCCTCACCTTGGGGGCCGGTAAAAACCCCTTCGGCTAGAAACCTGAAGCTTAAAATGTGGGTCCCTGGAGTGAGGGCTAACTTATTAGAAAGATACTTTTTTGAATTTTGGACAGGGTCGTTATAAAATGGGGGCTCAAAAAGGGAAAGTTGCCCCTTAACGACCTGTCCAAACTGCTGGAACTAGGAAGCTGAAATTCGGTACTTAAGTTCCTCTCAGCCTACTCAAACTGCTGGAACTAGGAAGCTGGAATTCCCTGTCGATGGATTTTCGGAAATTCCTACCGATAGGGGCACAAATAGTAAAAGTTGGCTAGAAAGCTGAAATGTAAAACATATGTTACTTGGAGTATGTGCTCACTTACCGAGAAGGTGCTTTTTGGACAGGGACATTGCAAAAATGGGGATTAATGAAGCGAAAAGTGCCGCTTAAAGGCCTGCCCAAACCGCTGGAGGTAGGAAGTTGAAATTTGGTATTAAAGTTCCTCCTCTATTCTAGACATCCGCTAAGATGAGATTTTTGGAAATTTCTACAAGTAGGGTCAAAAACAGGAAAAGTCTCCCCCTTAACGGCCTGGCCAAACTGCTGGAACAAGGGATCTTAAATTGGGTTCCTTCTCCAACGTTGACGTCCCCTAAGATGGTATTTTTGGAAATTCATACCGGGAGGGGTAAAAAGGGAAAAAACTTCCCCCTTGACGGCCTGGCCAAACTGCTGGACATAGAGACCTAAAATTATGTATGTAATCCTCCAACGCAGACGTCCTCTAAGACGGAATTTTTGGAAATTCCTACCGGGAGGGGTAAAAACGGAATAATTCTCCCCCTTGATGGCCTAACCGAACCCTTCGGCTAGAAACCTGTAATATATAATATGTTTTCCTTGGAGTATGGGCTAACTTATCGACAAGACATTTCTAGGACTTTGGACAGGAACGTGGTAAAAATGGTGGTTCAAAAGGGGAAAATTGCCCCCCCCCCTTAACGTCTACGTCTTTAGCTAGAAACCTAAAACTTAAAGAACAAGTGTATATGAAACACTAAAATTAAGAAACTAAATAGAAAACGAGTGGGATTGAAACACTACACAAGTGGAATGAAATGGATATAAACGTTGAACGAGTGGAATTGAAATTATAGACAATGCAAATGGATTGGAAGACGGAATTACCTGTTCAAACACTATCAACGGAATATGAAACTTATGTAGCATTGAAACATACTCCCCAAAAAGTTAAACAAATTTTCTGAAAGAGAAAAAACCTTAGAAAAGGAATGGAACTTATATATTCCGATATTTAAACTTCATGTAACGAAGCACCGGTGGAAGAAACCGACGCAGTAAATTTTCCAACTGAATTTGTGAATTTACTTGAATTGCCAGGTCTACCTTTACATAAACTGGAATTAAAAAAAAAAACTTTAAGACACGCTAACAACGTAGCTTTGCCCGCTATTTTTAATATTATAAAATGCTTTCCAACCCTGCTTTACGTTATTTATTTTCATTCAAAACACAAATGAACAAAACTACTTACGGGTCTATCTACCTAAGTTCGCACTTTACCAAATTATCTTAACATACGTGTGTATTGCGTGTATATTGCAATTTATTATGGATTCATTACTAACAATCCACTTTTATGAGAAAAAGTGATCAAATATTTATTTATTTTAAACCCATTGTTGTGCAGAATTATTTATTTGTGGTGGCTGGGTGAAGGCTTTAAATAAAAAAACTTTAAATAAAAAAACGAATTTAATAAAAATTGTGGGGGGCGCAGCCCCCCGGGGGGGAGGGCGCAGCCCCCCCCCCTTAACCTTTAAGGCACGCTAACAACGTAGCGGGCTGCGCCCGCTAGTATAACATAACATAATATGACCAAAAACTTATGTAAAGGCAAGAACACATGTTCAATACTATTGATAAAGCTTTTAAAAATTAACCAATCAGAAAATTTTAGTAAAGTGTTGTTTCAAACGCGTCTTATAGACCAACTGCAATTAATATTCTAATTAATATACATCTTTATTAATTCTAATTTAGAAGGTTTGAGGTTAAGAAGAAGAATATAAATTTTTTTCAAAAGCTATAAACACATTATTAATTTGCAAATCAGACTAGATCTAGTTTCTGCCTTTTTTTATGGACAGGCTTCATCAGTGATTTTCCATCAATTTGTACTATTGTTTATATTTTATTGTCAGATTGTCTCTATATGATAATTTTTTCAACAACCTGTCGGCTGTAGAAATCGAACCCATGCACTCCTACATTACAAACGTAACTATACTAGAGTTCGACAGCTTAGTCATCTAACCCATGGTAAGGCCTTGTTTATAGTGTGGCTAATTCATAGTTTTCTTTCCTATTTAGCTTTGTTTTTACTCTCAGAAGTGATCAAACAGACACACAAACATTCTACTTTAGATTTTTTCTGATTATCATCTTATCTCATCCTTGTCACCTTTTTCGCAAATGTTGCGACACTGACTTATGGTTTTTACGTTCAAGTGCAGGCAATTTGTGTATATTGTAAATTTTATTTTTAAACACTTTGTAGTGATTGAGAAGATTTATTAATAATATTGAACGTGTATTACTGTCCGAAAACCATCGAATCAAAATTACTCAGAAAAAGTATGAGAAGAACCTATTTTCTCTTGCACCTTTAGTCATAAAAACAATGCTAAACATAGCAGGCGCGGAAGATGGAAAAGTTTTCAGTTGTAAATTTTATTTAACCATTAAAATAAATAATTACAAAATAAACCTTAATTACACTGTACAATACAGAAAAAAATAACAAGGTTCTATCAACTGATTCTGGCGGAGGGGGGAAAAATATATAGGTGTATCGGCGTTTTAAAAGTTCACGGTTGGCCCTATGTTATTTGGGGTGTTAAAGTTTCCCCCTTTTGCAAATGTTTATTGTGAATTGGCATAGGAAACCATGAGAATATTCCATTTTAGGTATAGGATGTGTTTAGCGAACTTATGTAAAATACTACGAAGAACATTTAAACCCTCTAACTCTACAATTAAAGTGATTTTTTTGGCACCTTTTTTAAAGGGACAAAATAGATCCATAAATTGAAATTTTAGAGGATTAAAATGTTCTACAGAAATATTTGTCATAAAATTCTATTATAGGTCTCTGAAGACATCAAAGTTTAAAATTTAGGTCCAATGCCAGAAATAAGTCAAAACCTTAAATGTGTTTACTAGTTAATTTCGTGCTTTTTCAGAATTGGCGCTCAACAAAATCCCCATATGTGCAAAAGTGTTATTTTCTCACCTCCCTACGCAATTTGTGGTAGATTGGGCGTAAAGATAATATCTTCGCAAAAATTTATCCTGTCGGATTAAAACTGGCCAGCCAACCGCAGCCCTTAAAATGGACTAAAATTAGTTCAAAGCTTCTTGGCGCTATAACTCTTAAAGCAAATGTTTTACAGAAAAATACGAAATAGGCATATCTACAGGCAATAATGTGGCTAGCATTTTTTTCATACACACTTTTGACATATTGATCACGCGTCATGGTGATTTAAGTGCTTAAAGTCAAAGTGATTTAAGTGCTTAAAGTCAAAGTGATTTAAGTAGTAAAACGAAACTTTAACCACTTTAATCACCATGACGCGTCACTGGTATGTCAAAAGTGTGTATGAGAAAAATACTAGCCACTTCATTGCCTGTAGATATGTCCATTCAGTATTTTTCTGTAAAACCTTTACTTTAAGAGGTATAGTGCAAATAAACTTTGAACTAATTTTAGTAAATTTTTAGGGCTAAAAGCCGCGGCTGGCTGCCAGTTTTTAATCAGAGAGGACCAATTTTTGCGGTGATATTATTTTGTACGCCCAATCTACTAGAAAGTGCATTGGGAAGTGAGAAAAATAATACTTGTGCATATTCCATATATTTCATAGGTGCTCTAATAAACAAGTAAGCATGCTGAAACAAGTTTTATACATCGGTAAATAGGCCTCTCAAATACCTTTCATTTGACACCAAATTTTCCCATAGGGTTTTTGGAACAAATATGAAATAAACCGAAAAAACGAAAAATTGCGTAATTTTTAACCTCACTTCTTAACCCCTAAACCTTCGCGGTTGCACATAAAAAATGTCAACTTAAGATTTTTATTCTCTATTACATATCCGAGTTTCATTCAAATCGGCATGTACCACTGCCTTGTGATACAAATTTTGCAAAAAAAAAAAACAAACAATCTCTTTTCGGCAAAATGTCAAAGTTTTGTTTGACTCAAAAGTTTTGTTTGTTATTTTCCCATAATCTGCCAAAAATTACGCATCGTTTGAGTGTTAATCGTTAACGCTTTTAAAAATTCGGGAGCCCCTAATGTGCAATATTATTAATTAATAGTTTAGTCACAATTCTTAAAAGACGATAAAGAATTAAATTTTGATTAGCATTAATAAATTTCAGAAATGAAAAAAATTCTTAACAGATTTTGATTTAAACTTAAAATATTGTACCTACTACAAACTTTACTCACGTCATATATTTTAATACTGAATTTTAAATAAACATTTTATTATTCAAGGTTTTGGGAACATACAAATTAGCATTTCTTATAAACAAATTTACTTTCATTAGACTATTTCGTAAACTTTAATAAACTTTATAAAGTTTTTGCAAAAAAAAAAACTATATACAGTGGTGGAAAATATAATAGCAACAATTCAAGTTTTTTCTAATTTTATTCTCGTTGCCTTTATTTTTAAAGATCAAAATAGTGGATAAATTCGTCCCGAAAGGCGAGGACGTCTGTTTTTTTTTATTTTGTCACTTGTTTTAATGAAAAATTAGGGATATCAACTTTTTTATAAAATTACATAGTAAAATTCAGCTTGTACTGATGGGATCTATACAAAATGTATATTGTTGGAAATAAACCTTCCTCAAATCCTAAGGCAGTGCTTTAGCCATTTTTTTTTCTTTGTTTTAAGCGCTTTTAAAATAAAGTTACCAAAACTGAAATTTTAAAGTGAATATGCTATATAACAAATAATTCAAGTTTTTTCTACGCTAAGCACCGTAAGTTGTTTCGATTTCACGTGAAAAAACTGTTATACTCCATATAAAAGAATGATTTCTCACTATGATGAGTTTCATGTGAAAATTGTGTAGAGTTCGTTTTCACTCAAATTTAGACTATTATTTTTCTTCGGAAAAAGTGACATTTTGCGTTTATTGTGATTGAATCTTTGTTATAAAATTAAAAAATTGTTCATTTTTATAAATTAATTTGAAGTTCGAGTGAAACTTTTCCACATGAAAAACAACTTACCTTGCTTTAAGCACTACAAATGAATGTTATTTTTACTTAAAATAACAAAACTGAAATATTGCTTTAAACAACTAGCAAATTCTGACTGTGTAAAAAATTACACTTACTCTGAGAGGGTGAGATGCATCAGAAAGTATGAAAGTATAAATTTTCATATTAAACTTCCCCAGCAAGTTATTTATTTTTATTTATTGAATATAATATGTGGAGCTCGAGCTCTGAATGTTGAGCTGCTGACGAACAACTTCGACTACCAGTACGAATTAATTTTATTGAAGAAAAAAAATTACAAAGAAATTATAAACCAAAGAAAGCGAAAGAATCCCTAACCCATCTTATTATAAAAAGCAATCTTAAAACAAACTTCCACATAAAGAAAAACACTTTTCCTCATAAAAAACAATCTTGCACATAAAAAAATTCTTCCACTAAAAAAAACACTCCTCCTCATTATTCTGGCGCAAAACCCGCATATCTGTACTAATTCAGTTTTGTTTCATAACCTGGAGCCTAATCAGAAAAGAAACTAGTCAGCATTACCAGAAAATAGATTACATTACCCATAAATTGTGGGTTGTGTAAACTTTGCATGTTTCTTTCTTTTGTTTTGCTTTAAAAAGTTTAAACAAAAAACTTTCATTAAAATATTCATGTTTAAAAAGTGCATTGACCTTTTATTACACTATGCGACAGTCAAAATCGTAATGGGATGAAACCAACGGGAAATGTTATATCGGTCAAAAACAAGTTATACGTGTCCCGGCGTTTCGCTGGGTCACCCCTAAGAATCGAGATATATCTTTTTTTTGACATAACTCGAGAACCACTAGTCCGATTTTGCTCAAACAATTTTAAAAAAATTAAAAATTACAATTCCTTTAATCTGTTCATATAACGTTTTTCTATATACTCAACAGTTTTGCCGGTAAAAATAAATGTTTGTTACCGCTACCGTAAAAATCAATAACATTTTGTTTATTACTTTTTTTTTAATATTTTAGGCAAAAAATATTTTTTTCTTCACACATTTATTTTTACCGGCAAAACTGTTGAGTATATAGAAAAACGTTATATGAACAGATTAAAGGAATTGTAATTTTTAATTTTTTTAAAATTGTTTGAGCAAAATCGGAATACTGGTTCTCGAGTTATGTCAAAAAAGACCACTAAAGGTCAAATCGATATATCTCGATTCCTAGGGGTGACCCAGCGAAACGCCGGGACACGTATAACTTCTTTTTTACCGATATAACTTTCCCCGGTGGTTTGAACCCTTCCCGATCACTGACCCCTACCATTTGTCTCACAGTGTTATTAATAGCGTGTTGTTGATTCTTGATAGATCAATTGTATTGATTTTGTTTCAAATAAAATTGTGCACGTTGGGGCAGATTAGGATGATTCTTGGCAGAAATTCAATTTTCGAAATCGCCAAGATTCATTCTAATCTCCCCCAACGTGCACAATTTTATTTGAAACAAAATGAATACAATTGATCTATCAAGAATCAACAACACGCTATTAATAATAAAAGCTCAATGCACTTTTTAAACATGAATATTTTAATGAAAGTTTTTTGTTTAAACTTTTTAAAGCAAAACAAAAGAAAGAAACATGCAAAGTTTACACAACCCACAATTTATGGGTAATGTAACCTATTTTCTGGTAATGCTGACTAGTTTCTTTTCTGATTAGGCTCCAGGTTATGAAACAAAACTGAATTAGAACAGATATGCGGGTTTTGGGCCAGAAGAATGCGGAGGAGTGTTTTTTTTAGTGGAAGAATTTTTTTATGTGCAAGATTGTTTTTATGAGGAAAAGTGTTTTTCTTTATGTGGAAGTTTGTTTTTATTACAAAAACAATTTACATTGAAAGTTCCCTTCACTTCACCCAAGTGTTTTACGAAATTAGGTACTTAATGTAATGGTACACAGAAAAAACTAAATACTAAAATAAAAAAATATGTTTTATATGCCTTCTTTTCTAAGCCACTATATGATATGACCCTCTCCGTTCCTGGGACATATCATTCAAGAGCATGTAAGTATGCTCGAAAGGAGCAAAAGTTTCATTCGATTTGTTCTATCTCGCTTACAGGGAAGGTATCCCAATGGGTTCTCTACGATCTTAATGAGATTCCAATATGTAATTGAGGAGAAAAAATGTATTTTTTTAGCGGCCCAATCACATTTTTAGGCGTTAAAAAGTGGGGTCAAAAATGACTAAATTTTTCGTATTTTTAATTTATTTCCATAATCCTACAAAAAAATAAATGAATTCGGTATCAAATTAAAGCCTTTTTGCAGGCTACAGATATACACAACATGCCAAAAAATTTTTGTTATTCACTTATTATTTTTTTCGAATAGCAATAGGTTTTAGCTCAAATTTACATACAATAATGTCCATTTAATTTAATCGAGGGGGTGTTTAAGCTTTTTACGATACTTATTATCGTTCGGCTTTGGCACAACTTTTCCCACAACGTACTTTTCACCAATATTTTAAATATTTCAAATAAGTGGCAATCTTTGACCATAACATGGAATCCGACATATTTTGATCAAGAAAAATTATTTTAATTAAAATTGGAAAAAGTTATTAAGAAAACTGTGTGTTAAACTTTTTAATGGCGCACTTCTGAGTTCGTTCAAATCGTTCTTTTTTGAATTGAGCTGTGACTGAACTGCTTGTAGTGAGCTGATTTGTTCGTTCCACAACTTTTTTAGGCACTATTCACCTATACATACATACATATTTCTCCAATGCCTTCAAGCTAAAGACATCCGAAAATCTGGAATTTTATTAAAAAAATTTTTTTTTTATTTTTATAAAGTTCAACTGTTGGTTTTTAAATTTGAACAAAAATATTACTATTTCCTAAAAAACTATTTGCATATCTAACAATTTAATTGAAAAAAGATACAAAAAAATATTCTAAAATCGACTAATGGTGATCTAGTTCATATCATACAAAAGATTGAATTTAGTTCGTTTATGAACGATACAACTCTATTATACACACGCGTAAACGCTTCGAAAAAATACTAAAAGTGCAGAAATTAAAAAAAAATATCAAATTAAAAGTGTTTGTTATAATGAATGCTATTTTTGTTCGGTTTAAGATCAAATATGCCAAATGAGAGAAAGAAAACAAATTTTAAATAGAATGTATGTTTAGGCAAAAATAAAACTTAAATTTTAATGATAGTATTTAAATCAGATTTTTTATGATTGAAATTTTAAAAAATATGTATTTTTAATTAAGTGGTGTTTTTTAATTAAAAAATAATAAAAAAATCAATAAATTCGATTGTTAAATTTAGCTTTGTTTGAAAGCTTTGTTTTTTTAAATTTTTTTTTTTGAATTTCAACAAAAGTGTTTGTTGACCGTTTAATTGAAATAAATTCAACAATCAAGTAACAAACATGTTGTTTATATTTACAGAAACAATTTCAATTAAAATTTTAATTGTATTTACAAAAGGGTCTATTGTATTTACAAACTATTTTTATCAGTGTAGTATTTATGATTAAATTGTATGCAAAATCTAGAGTATTTCTCTAAAGAATAGTTTAGTATATGAATCATATTAAAATGAGTTTTTATTTTTACCAAATATTGCTCCTGAGATTTCAAATCAAAGAAAAAAAATTTAAGTATAGTACCAACACTGATTTAAATTGGATTTTTTTTAAGATTCAGAAATTATTTTTGTTTAAAACTTTTCTTTTACCTTTAATTTAGACTTACAATCAGTAATGAACTTTGACAGGTAAGGGCGAAATTACAAATACTAACGAACAAATAAAACATCAGCTGAACAAAAGAGGGCGTAACTAAAATTTTTGTTTTCTAATAGGAGAAGAAAAGACTACTACATATATAGATTTTAAAAAATGCTTTAATAAAACTGACAGTTATGATCATTGAACTCAAAAACTTGCTGGGCAAATGCATTTCGATGCAGTGCATCATAATCACGTAATGCTAGGTAACAAACTGGGAAAACATTTCAGTTGTGAATTTTTTTCATAAACCTGATTTTTTATCGCAGAAGCTCAAATTTTTATTCAGGGGTATACCTTAGTCAAATGCATCATAATCATCAATTAAACCGGTTTTAAAAATGTTGTTAGTCATGCTCTTTGCATTTTAGATGACAATATGTATTAACGGAATTTAAAAGAAAAAAAAAAACTTATTAAAAATTGCAAAGAGATATTTAAATTTTCCGTTGCAATTAATGTTTAATATTGATAAGAATTTTGAAATGCATGGTTAATATGTTGACTAGTGAATACGTTTTATTTAATAAATTAAATAATAATTCGCAAAATCGACAACCTGATTAAAATTTTAATACAACTAAGTTTGTTTAAAAATTATTATTAAAAAAAATAAAAAAAACAAAACACAAAAATAACAAATAGCTGATGCCACCTTTTGTATAAGGCGTTGTTGATAAGTTTTATATAGTACCCCATCAAAATCTTAGCAATGGGTGCTAATTACTAATATCTTCATTACGAGTATAGGTAGTAGAATTAGTGTCTACTGCATATAATTCGTTGTCAAAATTAATTATTTTTATTTAAGTAGGTTTGAGGTTAAGAAGAAGAATAAAATTTTTTTCAAAGTTATAGACACATTATTAATTTGCAAATCAGACTAGATCTAGTTTGTGCCTTTTTTATGGACAGGCTTCATCAGTGATTTTCCATTAAATTGTATTATTGTTTATATTTTATAGTCAGATTGTCTTTATATGATAATTTACTCTCAGAAGTGATCAAGCAGACAAACAAACATTCTACTTTAAATTTTTTGTTTATCTTCTTATCTCCTCTTTGTCACCTTATTCACAAATGTTGCCACACTGACGTAAATATCTGATAAAAGTGTAAAATACGATTGGCACAATGTTGGTGAAGGCCGGTTATGCGTTGGCAGAACGTAGGATTAACAATCTTGACAGTATTATCCTGTTACCGTATTGATAACAGCGGCCAACCGTTTATTGACGCTAACTTGCCAGCGTTTCCACAACATTGTGAAAATCAAAAATAGGTAGTCTAAAATTAGTTTTTCAGAAATTTTGTAAAGAAAATTTAAGAATAATTGAATTTAGCACTTTTTTCAAAACATGGTTTTGTGGGAATCGAACCCAGGTCGTCAGGTTGTCAGCCAGGCCCTCTACACACTAAGCTAGAAAGATTTATAGTTGGTAGCTAAAAATTAAATCAATGATAACAGCTGTTGGAGATAACATTAGCAGGATGTTGGAAAAACCAAAAAATCGATGGACTAAAAACCTAAAAAAAATGATTTTCAGAACAAAAAAAAAATGCTAATTACAATTTTTTAAATAAGACATGGTGTTGCTGTGATTGGAACTCGTGCCTCCAGATTTTCAGACAATCGCGCTACACAGCTAATGAGATATTTAATACAATATAACTTAAATAATAAATGATTGATAAAAATGGTTAACATGTCGAGCTATGACCGCCAAAATATCTTAAGTGACACGATTTTCGTTTATTACAAAAATCTATAATTCTTAATCAATTACATTATCTCCTAAAATGTTGTAACTCTGGAAAGTACCGTTACGAATTCAAGCAAAAGGCAAAAATAACAAACTCCTGCACTTAATACATCAGTAGAAAAATCTATGAAACGGGTTTCAAACCGATTTGACTAATTTTTAACAAATTTTTGGTTGAAACACTGATTTAAACAAAGATGTTAGTTATCAAGTTAAAACAAAGATTTTAATTATCTTCGTTGAACACAATATTAAAAATCCTCAGTATTTTAACTAATTTTGAGTATAAATTTTCAAAATTATTTATTATTTGGAGCCTCGGAAATTTTTAATAAAAATGTTCTGCTTTATAAAATGGCCCATATCTCTAAACTAAGCGAGATAGAGCAGGGCTCCTTTGGAGCCCTTAGATGATATGGACTGGGTCCGGGATTTTAATTAGATTACTATCCCGGGATAGTAATTAGATTACTATCCCGAGACCCTAAATTTGAATAAATTTTACGACTCATTATAATTGCAAACAAAACTGTAGTTTTACTAATTTTTTACTTAAATTTAAAAGTAACAAATTTTTCAGTTCAGCCAAAGAAATATTATTTTGAGTGTGCGCTCTGTTAAAATAGTGTTTAGAGTCCGAAAGCCTTTCTTTATTAAATTTTTTTTTTTACATAGTATAGTGCCAAAAATATCACAGCAATAATTCTCAGCCATAGACCAATGTCCTCAAAAAGCTTCGTTACACTCATAAAAAAAGCGGTACAAATAGTTAAAAACTCTGCTGAAATAACTGGAAATTATACCTATGTGCGCCGGCAGAATTTTCAATGAAGTTGAAAATCGTGGTCTACCAAATTTAAGTAAGCTAACTTTTACATATTGCTAAATTTACAGACAATTTTAGTTACATTAGCTAGGAAATTTGAGCTGAATTCTGCAGAAATTTTATCTGATTGACCTAAAAATTTCTTTTAAAATGTCGCTTAAAATTTTGACTTCCCGGATCTGACTCTGGATAGGCCCATATTTATTATTGGGGGTATTGGATTATCTTATAGGTACATAGAGTAGAATTTTTATCCATTTTGCTCTAACTCGCCTAGTTTCCGAGATACAAGCTATTTTACAATTATATAATAAAATCAATGAAAATAAAGCGCCATCTCTATGCGATATTTATTGATAGCAGAGACACAAAAATATAATAATGAGGAAATTATTGTGGGTTAAATTAGCCGAAAATTTTGTAAAGTTAACACAAATTACTAAAAATTAGCATGCAAAGTTAGTTCAAATAAGGCTGAAAGTAAATGTAATGCTAATTTGAATTTCCAAAGAAATATTAGTTCAATCCTAAATTTTTAGACAACACAATAGAAAAATTAGTTCCATTGAATCAGACTGTTGTACCAACTTTTTTTATGAGTATAGAAAATCTACAGCGGTTCAAGTTTAGTCGTGAAAGGGTTAAGTTGTTAGATTTTCTTTGTGAAATAGAAATGATTGTGCCGCAGACAAGGGAATTATTATTTAACCAAAATCAGGCGCGTTCGATTTTGGTATAAAAATAAAGCGTTTTCAAATAGCTTTTATTATTCATTCCAAATATTTTAAGGAAAATGTAAATGCTGTGCATAATGTGAAAGATTTCATCTTCTCTTAAACTTAAAAAATATTTATCAGTTTTTACATGATAATTTAAATTTATTTTAAAGAATAAAAAAACAGCGTTATAGCCCTTCATATACAGAAAAACTACGATTTAGTAGCATCATGCAATGAGTCTGTATACGAAATGAACATAATATTATTATAATATAATTATAAATGATCATAAAATCATCCTCATTGATCATAATATAACCATTTAGGATCGTGTTATGATAACAAGGATAATCCTAATAATCATTTCGTATTACCAATCGTAAAATGATGCTCCTAAATCATATTTTTTCCTCTGCACACATTTAATATATGCTAAATATACCAACAAGGTATTTTAAAAAATTAATTACTCTTTTATTTGCCATTTTTGGGTGATTTTTCTTAGTACGTTTTTGTGGGCCTTGATTTATTTTTAATGGGCGATTTTTCATTTTTATTTTTGGGCCATTTAGTGTTGGGTTATTGGCCTATTAAAAAGAGATATTGACTTTTTTAAATTACTTTTTCTTTCTTTAATTTTAAACAAAAACTTAACAAACAAATATAAATAAGTTAAATGAACAAAGTGCAGAAGGTGCAATTAAAATAAATACATACATGATAGAGTAGCGTTGTCGTATGCTAATATAATATGGTTATATACTAAACCCTCGAATTAAGCTTTCGAGTGCGACCGAAAAAATAAATTCGCCCCACAGAAAAAATTGTTGCCAATAAAATTTCAATTAAAATTTTCTTTGGTTTCAAATTAATTTTCAGTTAAAAGTTTAATCATATCAATTAATATAAAAGTTTAATCATATCAATTAAAATTTTAATTGAAAATGAGTATACCATAAGTACTATTGACAACTTATTAAAAAAACTCTTAGGTCCGATTACTGAATCTTCAGTTAGCTACTAACTAGGACTTTAACTGCCGGATAAATTGTAACTGGACATTCAATAATCTGGCCTTAATACGAGTTGCGTAAAGTCGTATTATTATTTATTACTAATATTTTTTCTTCTATTGCAGATATAAAAATTACAAAAATGGGTCTCAAATCAGTCAAAAAAATAAGAAAATTTATAAATATTTATTAATTATATTTTTAATATCACACATTTTAATAAATTTTAGATTAAATATTTAATTGATATGATTAAAACTTTAATTGAAAATTTTTCAATTAAAACTTTATTGAATAACGATTTTCTTAATTGGTCCGAATTCAATTAAATTTTTAACTGTATTTACAAATACTTTAATTGAAACTCGATTTTATTTTTTTCTGTGCCAGTCGCGTTATACAAATTTTTCTTTATTTAAGAATTTTAAAACAGAAATGCTTCTCTTTTGTTTGAAATTAATACACTTAGGTTTTTAACTGATATTGTGTATAATCATAACTGCGAAATTTAAGGGAAGTCTGTATATAAATGCGTACGAAGAACTATATAAATTACAATTATTGTACAAATATATATATAAAGGAATGATGACTTAAGTTGTTTTTATAAAAAAAAATCAATATATTTTACAATAAATACAGAAGAATCGTAGAATAAGAATTAGTTAATGGCATTGGGAATTTTGTAAATTTTAGAAAAATTAAATTGAAATATAATTAATCAGAAATTATAATATTTTAAACGCTCTTAGAATAATTATATTTGTACTTTGAACCCTTTGTTTGTTTAAAACTCAAGATAAGCTTGATACGAAATTAAATTGAAAAATATTCTAGGAAATTTGCCTGGTAATCATGTAATAAAGAATTATTTTGTTGCTAACTTTTGATACATATTTAATAAACAATGTAATTTATATATTTTTAAATTTAAGTTTTTAAACAATGAACTAAAATACATATTTAAAACTAATTTTAAAAAAAAGGTTATATTTTGAAATTAAACTTGAAATTCTTCAACAACGATTACTTTAACAAATTTATTTTTTTCAATATAGGCTTTAGATTTTAAACCAATTTTATGTATATATTGTTCAATATCTATGTTAAAGTAGATTTGGTAAATAAGTTGTAATTTCCTTTGAACTTAAAATTTTTGGGAAAGCGGGACGGTTTTTGAAGAATCTATAATGTAAATTTACCCTTAAATATCAATTCTTAACATTTGTAGGTAAAAACAATCTGTAAAATAAAATATATTGTTTTTAGCAAATGTTAGTATATTTATTTAGCGTTAAGAGGTTTGGCTAATATTTGCGATACTCAAGTTAAAAACAACAACCGTTCGACATTTATAAAGCTACACATAAGCAATTAAAAAAAGTTTCAAATCCACTTTAAATATAAACAAATCAATGCTACTGTAAATAAACATCTCAGGAAATTTTTAACTTAAAAAACAGATAGAAATATTGGAAAAAATTAAAACTGCCACATTTTCATTTTAGTTAAAGTTGTATCTACAAAAATCATAGTATGTTAATAAATAGCTAAGTTTGTAGTTTCACACTTAAAAGAGTTTGTAAAGCAAATGCGATTTAAAAGAAATGAAAATTCATTTGAAACCCGGTTTACTTACTTTTCATTTAAATCCAATGTTTTTTTTTTTTTTTAAATGTTGTATATATAACTGAGCAAGCAGTAAAAACAAATGAATTTTCAGTTAAAAATAAATTTTAATATTTTATGTAGAGATTCTATGATAATAAAATAAATGTTTATTCATTTATTTGAAGTTGCTTCATTGTTTTGGAAGCTTTGTGTTACAGTGGGATGTAGCCAAACTTAAACTCTCCAATTTAGATGAGATTTTAATAAGTGATTGAGAAAAAAAATCTAATATCGACCTATCTCGACTTTGAGCTATTTCAGATTTCCACAAGGAATTAACAAAAAAGTATTATTGATTAAAAAAAGGAAAAGTTTTATGTAAAACCCAATTTTCTTTTACTTTTTTTGTATGGCAGCATATTTCAAATTTACGAAATACGAAAAATTGTATCTCAGCCGTCACGTATTCGTCTAAAACTGAAGCATGAAATACGTACACATATGGTCAAAATAATAAGAAAAAATTCAATTTTGTCTGCTAAATTGAGTGATTTTAGCTGAGTTTCGTTAAAAGCCGGTATATCTACCATTATTTTGAATTATTTTGTTGACTCTTTTTGGCATGCTGGCAATAAGCTTCCTGCAGGTCTCTACTGGTATTTCATACCAAGTTTTTTGAACAAAATTCCATAACTGATCCTTATTTTGAAAACCCTCCTTTCCAATTCTTTGTTTTAACTCTCCCCAAAGATTTTCGGTGGGGTTTAATTCCGGAGATTGACTTGCCAGTCAAGAAGGGCCACATGATTGGCTTGGAACCAATCCTTTACCAACTTAGAAGTATGCTTTGGATCGTTATCCTGCTGGAATGTCCATATAAGAGGCATACTTTCGCCAGCATAGGTCAACATCGTATTTTCCAAGATATCTTTGTAGTGGAATCTGGTCATAGTGTCGGTAATTCGATGTATCGGATCGACACCATACCACGAGAAACAACCCCAGACCATAATATTGCCGCCCCCGTGCTTGTTGTAAAGCGAACATTGAATTCCTTACCATAGGGCGTCGAACATTCCGGGCACAAAATGTTTTGTAATTTTTTTCCACCGTCTGCTCCGGACCAATTGGAATGACTTCTTGCAAACGCCAACCTAGCCTTTAAATTTTTTTGTCTAAGCAAAGGGACTGCTGGTAAATGAGCTTCTTGTAGTCGTAGATTAGTGTAGATTAATGATTTCATAAATTTACATATCCTCAGTTCCATACTGCAATATAAGACATTTAGTCTTGTGTATGGAGCATTTCTACAAAATAAATAAATAAGGAGTCTACGACGAACCGTTCGCGATGAAATTACATTTCCAATATCTGCTGAAATCGCTCTTGAAGACACAAATGGGTCCTTCTTCGCAAGAGTTACAATACGGATATCTGTTGTTTTTGAAGTTTTTTTGGGTCTTCCGCGAGTTTCGACGGGATTTTGAGGCTCTAAAGCATTTTGTACAAAAAATAGCGACCGATTAATAGTTTCTGCTATAGAACAAAGACTTTTGCCACTTTCTCTTAGTCTTAAAACAATTTTTCTCTCTTCCGGAGAACAATGACTTTTTCGACCCATCGCTAATTTTTTTTAAATTTTGAGTTTTTTGATTTTTCCAAAAAACTAGAGCAGACTGTGAAAATATTAAAGAATTCAGCAATGTATTTATTATTTTGACCAAGTACTGAAATCACACCTGTACAAAACTAACACACAATGAAAACAACGGGGAAGCCCCAGTTTTGTTTTTACTTTTAAAGGCATTGCCATATTAAAGTTATTTAAATAAAAAAGAATTGCCATGTTTACTTTACGTTAAAGTAACTAAAAACTAAGCAGGTGTACGTAAATATTATTTTGACTATATGTGTATTTCCTATGTTTATCATAGAAAGTGGCTTAAAATCTTTAAAAATTACAATAAAAAGGTGTTTTGGGAAAAATCTTGCCAAACCTAAAGTAGCAAAAATATACTTTAGTATGAAATAAAATATGTAAATTTGGTATGCATATCAGTATACTTGGCTATATAAGATACCCAAAAATTTGTAAATTTTTATAACAGTTAAAAAGAAAAAGTAGCAAAAAGGTACCAGAAAAAATTCCATGAAAATCTTTATCCAAAGATACCACACAACTCAACAAAAAAAGTCATGCTTCACAAACCACTTCTTGCATTGCTTCAAAAGTATGTGAACAACTTCAAAAAAATCAATTCTTTCATTGCTTCCAATTTATCCATTATTGTATTTTTACAGCTTTTTTAGAAGTAATTCTGAACAACATCCCGAAGATCACTTAAGTATTGCTTCCAAAGTATTATTGATCTAAAAGTGGTCCTAAAAAGTGATTTTGATACAGTTTATTTTCAAAGAGATGATCGCGGATTCGAATTGCAGTGTACCTTTTACACTCGTTTAATAAGTATTTTATTGAATAGAATAAGACACAATACGCAGCGGTAGGGAGCTAGACTAGCAATCTTGAGATCTTAAGTTAAATACCCGTTGGTGACAATAAAAACATTTTTGAAAATAAACCATTTTTGAAAATAAAAAATATATTTTTTTTCGAAAATTTGTTTTAAATCTTCAATCGATGAAAGAACTTTGCTGGTACTATTTATACCTAGTAAGATCGGCAAGAGGGGCCAGGAAGATGCAAATGACTTCAGGCCGATCAGTCTCTCATCTTTCCTGCTTAAGACACGGGAAAGAGTCACCGATGTGCATATTAGACGACAACTAGAGTGATCGCCACAAATCTGTGGTAGCCAACTATATGTCTCAAGGACGCCTTAACGGAAACTGCGCTCTTTGGAATTGGAACAATATACCTTGTCTACCTTCTTGGAAATATAAGGTGCTTTCAACAAAGAACGGAGGCAATACAGAGCGTCGTTTTGGTTCTGGGCGTGGAGACTTTTGTCAGCGACTGGCTTGTAACCATGCTGGACTCTCGAATTGTCAACGCTCGTCTGGGTAATAGCGGGAAGTCAAAGCAAGTCAGGAGAGGAACTCCCCAAATGTGGAGTGATTTCACCACTGTTGTGGCTTCTGGTTATTAACTCTTATTAGGTTTGATAATCATGGTGTTAAGATAGTCACTAATGCGTGCGATGTGGTGATACTGCAATAGTTTCAATGGTGTTTCTGGATGTGATAAGTGACATCGTGACCAGCGCTCTGGATACTCTCAGTAACTTGGCCACAAGCTGTGGCCTGGGAGTGAGTCGGAGTAAAACCGAACTGGTGCTTTTCACCACTAGGGCCAAACAAATCTTCAGACTACCGCCGCTTCAGGGCAGCGAACTCACTATCTCTGGACATGCTAAGTATCCTTGCATTATACTCTACTCGAAACTATCTTGGAGACTTAATACCAACAAAAAAAATAAAAGCAACATTTGCTTTCTACTCCTGTAGGATGATGTTTAGTTAGAGATGGGGTTTGAGTCCGAAAATGGTGTTGTAGATGTACACGTCAGTCAAACGCCCTATAGTCATTTATGGCTCTGTTGTGTAGTGGACGGCAACTACCAAGCGGATAGTTAGGGCCCAACTGTACAGGGAGCAGTGTTCGGTTTGTCTTGGAGTTACAGGAGTTGCCCCTGTGAGGCTTCATGTTATTTCTATCGATTTATATGTGGTGGCGGCCACACAGGATTAAAATACTTTTAATTTAAGGTACATATTAGTATATATAAAATAAATGCAAGTATTTTATGCTAAATATAGTCCACCTATCTTTGAAAAGAAATAAAAATAAATAAAATATATTTAAAATATGTGACAATATGCCGTTTAATAAGGAAGTATTGGTAGTCATATAAAAAAAGATCGAGTGGAATATAGTACCGAATAAGTAAGATAAAATAAAATGGCAATTTTTGAAAACTAAATTGATCATAGAAGACAACCTATTTTTTGTTCGACGTACTTACACTCAGATAAAAAAGTTAGTAAAAAGTTTCCAATCGCACTATACTATTTTTATACAGATTTTTAGTACAAATTTTATTTTAAGTAATCATTTTTGCTATTCTCTTATTATAAATTACAGATTTTTTTTACTAATTTTCGCTGCTGATTTCAGCAAAATATTTTACTAATTTTTCAAAACCGAGTGCTAAATTTAGCAGAAAAATATACTAATTTAAAAAATTTTATTTACAAGAATTCGTTGATTTTTTGCTATTCTTGTTTAGTTTATATTTCTTACTATTGATATATTCTTAGTTTAGAAATACCACCCAGAAAATTTTATTGTACCTCCAATGCATAAAAAGGTAATACCTGGAGAACCGTTTGCAATTTTGACTCCAAATTTCAAGTACGATGAAGTAATAATTATACGCTTGTTACAATCGAAAGAAAAAAATTTATTTTTATTAATTTCTTCCTTTTTTAGATTTTAGAGTTTGTTTATTTTTTAGTATACTCTTTTGCTAACTTCTGCAGATGGATTTTAAATTACAGTTTACAACAATTTACTGAAATTTAGTAGCTGCAACTAATTAATTATACATTATTTCATTGTACTAAAATTATGATATTTAGTAAGTTTTTTAACTGATTTTAGCAAATCGATTTTGAATTGCAGCTTACTAAAATTTAGCAGCGGCTACTAATTTTTTCTACTAATTTTATTGTACTACAAATCAGCAGACATGTGTTGCTAAAATTAGCAAAAAATACAGGTTTGGTCAAAACAGTTAAATTTCCCGTAATAACAGCAAAATTTTAAGTAGCCATTTCAGAGTTTTTTGGTTGAGTGTATAGATGATTAAAATACCTTTAATTAAAGGTACATATCATTTAAATCCCATAACTCAAATTGGTTTTCAGAGCAAATATTTTAAAAATGAGTTTTTTTCGACATTCACAACAAAAAAATTAAAACATTTACGGTGGGTCTCATACTGCAGGTTTAAACTTAGGTTAATAGTTAATCCAAAAATTTGTTGTTGTTTTGTGTAAATTTTTTTGACATTTTATTTTATTTTTAGTTAAGTTAAAGTTAAACCTACAGTATAAGACCCACCGTTAGAAATTGAAATTAAAAAATTTGCTATGACAGACTTATGCAGAATTTTGTAAGCTTAAATACAAAAAAAGAATTTTGAAAATGGGTTAAGAATTGTGCCCTGAAATATTAATTGTTCAAAAAAAGTACTTTTGGACACACTGTGTGACGGCTCAAAGATGAGTTGTGGGGTCGGCTCTGGGGTTTTCTGTGGTGAGCGCGACCTACCGAGCTCCTTCAGGCTACCTGATTATGCTACGCCTTTTGCAATTGTAATTCAGAAAATATCAATTGAAATTCAGAAAATATCAATTGAAATTCAGAATTTCCATTTGAAATTCAGAAAACATCAATTGAAATTCAGAAAACATCAATTGAAATTCAGATTTTATATTTGAAATTCAGAAAATATCAATTGAAATTCAGAAAATATCATTTGAAATTCGGAAAATGTCAATTGAAATTCAGAAGATATCATTTGAAATTCAGAAAATATCATTTGATATTCAGAAAATTTCATTTGAAATTCAGAAAATATCAATTGAAATTTCGAAAATATCAATTGAAATTTAGAAAATATGAATTGAAATTCAGAAATCGTCATTTGAAATTCAGAAAATATCAATTAAAATTCAGAAATCGTCTTTTGAAATTCAGAAAATATCAATTGAAATTCAGAAAATATCAATTGAAATTCAGAAATCGTCATTTGAAATTCAGAAAATATCAATTGATATTCAGAAACCATCATTTGAAATTCAGAAAATATCAATTGAAAATCAGAAATCGTCATTTGAAATTCAGAAAATATCAATTGAAATTCAGAAAATATCATTTGAAATTCAGAAAATATCATTTGAAATTCAGAAAATATCATTTGAAATTCAGAAAATATCAATTGAAATTCAGAAAACATCAATTGAAATTCAGAAAAATGTAAATAGAATTTTTTATAGAATCCGGCCGGGTAGATAATGTTATACCCTATAAAAAATTTATATATGGATTTTATCAAAATACGTTTGATTAATAAGTGGGAGTAAAATTTATTTTACTTACGGTAGTGAGCATTATTTAAAATTTGTGTGCCTCAATGATTTTATGTAGACTAATTTCTTTCTTGTTACGAATTATGGCTCCAAAATGTAAGGCTGAAATTTAAAGCCAAATAATAGTCTGCGTTACGTTTTAAAGTCTAATGTAGCCCTAATTCGTTACAAGAAAGAAATTAGTCTACATAAAATCATTGAGGCACACAAATTTTAAATATTTTTCACTCGCGTGAGTAAAATGAATTTTACTTATTTTGATAAACCCCATATATAAATTTTTATAGGGGATAACATTATATACCTGGACGGATTCTTTTAAAAAATTTGTTTACATTTTTCTGAATTTCAATTGATGTTTTCTGAATTTCAATTGATATTTTCTGAATTTCAAATGATGTTTTCTGAATATCAATTGATATTTTCTGCATTTCAAATGACGATTTCTGAATTTCAATTGATATTTTCTGAATTTCAAATGACGATTTCTGAATTTCAATTGATATTTTCTGAATTTCAAATGACGATTTCTGAATTTCAGTTGATATTTTCTGAATTTCAAATGACGATTTCTGAATTTCAATTGATATTTTCTGAATTTCAAATGATATTTTCTGAATTTCAATTGATATTTTCTGAATTTCAAATGACGATTTCTGAATTTCAATTGATATTTTCTGAGTTTCAAATGACAATTTCTGATTTTCAATTGAAATTTTCTGAATTTCAAATGACGGTTTCTGAATTTCAATTGATATTTTCTGAATTTCAAATGATATTTTCTGAATTTCAATTGATATTTTCTGAATTTCAAATGACGATTTCTGAATTTCAATTGATATTTTCTGAATTTCAAATTACAATTTCTGAATTTCAATTGATATTTTCTGAATTTCAAATGACGGTTTCTGAATTTCAATTTATATTTTCTGAATTTCAAATGATTTTTTCTGAATTTCAATTGATATTTTCTGAATTTCAAATGACGATTTCTGAATTTCAATTGATATTTTCTGATTTTCAAATGATATTTTCTGAATTTCAAATGGAAATTCTGAATTTCAATTGATATTTTCTGAATTTCAAATAGAAATTCTGAATTTCAATTGATATTTTCTGAATTACAATTGCAAAAGTTGTAGTGTCTATCAGGCCTCTGCCTTCTGGCTATCAGGGAAGCCTATAGGCTGTTGTGTGCTGTGGGGGCTCAGGGAACCGTGGGTACGCAGGCGATGTTATGTCCTTCAGCTCTTGCACTACATCTTCTATCCACGTCGGGCAGTGCAGGGTCGGTCTCTGATTACGTTGGTATGGTTCCTGGCCACAGGTACTTTTGCTGTAATGAGCGGGTAGACGAGTTGACAAGGGCAGGTTCTGCCTTGAATGTCTCCACAGTGATTCCAGTCGCTACACCGCTGGAAACTATTAAGGATGGCAACTTCGGGCACTACTTCCAAAAGCATATGAGCCCTCAAAATTGCGAGGTGACCGAAACCCGCGACAGTTCGATCTTATATTTTTTTATATCACGTATTAAAATTTCAACAAAATCGGAAGGTTTAGGATGGGGTAATTTCCTTGTTAGTTGCTTTATTAAGTTCTTGCAATTTGAATTGTAATAAATTTGTATGTATTTAATATAAAAGAAATAGGAGTTTTTTGAATACATTTTTTTCCTTTTTTTTCAAACAGATAAAGGAAAATTTAAATTTAAATTAACGGTAACGGAAACAAATAAACCACAAATTTTCGTTTTGTCGATAAACTTCTATTAAGTTTTAAACAAATGAAGCTAAAAGATCGGTAAGTGGTAGTAAATTATTTTGAACAAATGAATAAAAAAGTCGAAAAAAATATTGCAGCCAGCACGGCATCTTACTGTACTGAGACTTCCAAATTAATAATCAAGAAAAAATATTTCTGGTGATCGCACCTTTCAGTTAAAGTGCATTCCGACAAGGCGTAAATAATTATTTACAATGTTAAACAGTCCCTCGATGGGAATTCAATGTCCGAAACTCCAGTAAAATACCAAAACACAGAGTAGCTACGATTTTCAGAAAATATGCTTTCTTTGTCTCTACCACCCCTCTCACAAAAATTATCTGATTACCATATCGTACAAAAATGGAATCTGAGCAAAATGTGAGAGATTCCGGTTTTTTTTGTATCATTATTGCTGGAGACAGCCCATTTACAAAAAGTGATAGTATTTACAAAAAAGTGATAGTATTGAAATTGATTTCGTATTTTTATTTTTATCAATAATTTAAAAAAGAAAATATCGTTTAATTGTTTTGAGTTCTCGACAATTTTTTTAGGGATTGTAAAAAAATTCATATTAAGAAAATTGAGGCCCTATGCGAGGTGGCTAAATAAATTCTAAAGTAAATACAAATTGATAAAAGGGTTTAAAATTTCTTTGAAAAATTTTAGAAAACTTTTTAAATTTTCCTAGAGATTTGGAAACCTGAATTAAGTTTAGATTTTATTTAGCCAATTCGCACCCACCCTGAGTATCGAATTTTATTCTTTCGATAAAAATTTTTCACAAATATTAATAAAACGTCTTGTAGTGTAAAATCCCCCATTAATAATATTTTCAAATTATCTACACAAATATATAAATTCCGTTAAAATTATAACCTATTAATTATAAAAAAATTACAGCTAACACATGACTAGAGGAAAAATTAAAAACGTTGACTTCTGGACTTTGTTTTAGAAAGAGATTAAAAAATATGTATATATAATTAACAATATAATAACTAAGGTTAATTAAATAGCAATAATTAAAAAAATAAATAATTTTGACGTTCGATGTCAATGTTAGGAGAGAGGAAATATATGACATAAAGTTTTATTTTCCGGGAGATGTAATTAAAATGACATTTTCATTTTAAAATAAAATTAAGATGTTTTTACTACATTCAGACAGAACAGAAATTATAGTGTTTGACTGTTGCTAGTTTTTACTTGTCAAAACGCATATACATACATATATAAAGGGTGTTGTTTAGGGGTATGTAATTTTAAGTTGGCAGCACTGTAATCAGTGTTAGTTATTTTAAAAGCTGTCATATCATTTACGTTAATGCTTTAACACATAGACGACTGCGGCTACAGTCGTGTAGTCAGCAACTTATTTTTTTTTGAAAACGACAGCGACATAGTAAACAGATGATCCTAAAAATTTGACGTTTTGATTAATATTAATTTTTTTGGTTTGTGCTTCTAAAATAATGGCTAAGGAATAGTTTTTTAATTTTATAACACCCATTTTTTTTAAAAAACATCACAATAAATTTATTTCCAAATATAAATTAATGAAACCTTCAAACAATTGTAAAATAAAACGAGTAAAAAGGTTAAAGTCGGGCATGCCGACTATAGAATACCCTACACCAGTCTGGTTAAAAGGCAACTAATGTTTGGATCCGAAATTCGAATGGGTTAAAATGAGGCTTGTGTCAAAATTTTCTATAGTCAGCGCACCAAATTTCATTAAAATATCTTAATATTTGCGACCTGCAGTTTGTAACCAAGCCAATTTTGGGGGGACCCTTATATGGGCACTAGTTCTAAACATGGACCGATGTTCACCAAAATCAATAGGCTTTGTCCTTGGGCCAACATAGGTCTATGTACCAAATTTCATCAAAATATCTTAATATTTGCGACCTGCAGCGTATAAACAATATAATTTTGGTGGGACCCTTATATGGGCACTAGGTCTAAACATGGACCGATGTTCACCAAAATCAATAGGTTGCGTTATTGGGCCAATACAGGTCTGTGTACCAAATTTCATCGAAATATCTTAATATTTGCGACCTGCAGCGTATAAAGAGTATAATTTTGGTAGGACCCTTATATGGGCACTAGGTCTAAACATGGACCGATGTTCACCAAAATCAATAGGCTGCGTTATCGGGCCAATATAGGTCTGTGTACCAAATTTCATCAAAATATCTTAATATTTACGACCTGCAGCGTATAAACAGTATAATTTTGGTAGGACCCTTATATGGGCACTAGGTCTAAACATGGACCGATGTTCACCAAAATCAATAAGCTGCGTTACTGGGCCAATATAGATCTGTGTACCAAATTTCATCAAAATATCTTAATGTTTACGACCTACAGCGTATAAACAATATAATTTTGGTAGGACCCTTATATGGGCACTAGGTCTAAACATGGACCGATGTTCACTAAAATCAGACTTATTCGTCCTTGGGCCAACATACCAAATTTCATCAAAATATCTTAATATTTGCGACCTGTAGAGTGCGCACAAGATTGCATGGACAGACAGACAGACGGACGGACGGACAGACGGACATGGTTAAATCGAAATAAAAAAAAATTCTGAGCCGATCGGTATACTATAAGGTGGGTCTACGACCAATATTTTTTGGTGTTCTTCAGTGTTCCCATAACGGCGATTTTATAGTCAGAACTAGCGATTTTATTTCGCCTCTAGCGGGAAAAATTGTCCTGTTTTACACATTTTGTTATATTGTCAACACTATTTTTGTTTTGTAGCCAACAAAAATAGAAATTATCCTAAGTTGACTACAGCGGCAAAAGTAGTCGTGTAGCCGTGTAGCTGTGTTGGTGTCAAAATAATCGTTTTCATATAAAAGTGTGTATTTTATTTTTGACAGCCTGTAGTCGTGTAGCTGCAGTCGTCTATGTGTTTAATGCATAAGTTTGCCATTTCATCATATGTTAAATGAACCACTATTGCAAATTTTGCAGATTTATTTAAAAAAAACATTGTACTGTTCGTAAAGTTTATTACACAATACGTCCAATTTATGTCAGTATAACCATCCATCAAGGAAATTAATTGGTTTAATAATGACCAATTTTCTTCTCGCGTTTTCTCTAACTGAATACATGCATCCCCCCGAGAAATCGTACAGTGCGTAATGGAGAATGTAGCATCGAAGAACATAGTATCAAGGAAACTATTGCTGCTGTAGAATGAGTAGTATTTTTAAAGAAAAGATACATTTTGTTAATTATTTTAAAAATAAAAATTTTCTGGAATTCTTATATAGTTTATATTATGACAGTTATTTAAAAAAAACAACTAACGAATACTGCTTTATTTTGTAACAGTGACTATTTTTAATATTATAATAAAGAACTGCCAACCAAAGGTTTAAAAGGCTTAATTCTTTCGTTCACTTTTTAAAAATTAATGAAATTTGGGTTAAATTTCATTCCCTAATAGCATTCTTATGGAATTAATTCGATAGCTTAATTCCCTATAGCTTAAAATTATATGAATTCATTCTATTTTGATTGAATTCTAACTGAATGAAACCCAATTTACCTGAATTCATTTAATAAAAAAGTGAATGAAAAATTATTTGTTTTCATTCACTTAATCAAATGAAAAATTTTAATTTGTATGTAATTGCTGAAATATTAGCATAATACAATGAAAAACGTTTAAAATTCATCTAACAGAAATAAATAGTATCGTATGCTTTGTTACAGTTTGTATGCTTTGGTTTTGATTATATGTTAGTTTCAAACTACACTGCACTAAGTGAATGGTAATAAAATTTCTTCATTCAATTAGTAAAATGGTGAATGAACATGCGATTTGAATGATTCAAGTTAGGAATTCATTCAATTCATATTAAAGCTTTGGGAATGAAGCTTATGAATGCATTCTTTACGAATGGTTTAAGGGAATGGTACATGAATCTTTTTAAAATCTGAATTTAATTTTTAGTGAATTAAGCTTAAGTTGAATTAAGTTTTTCGAAGCTCTGCTGCCAACTATTTTTCAAGAAAATATAAAATTTTGTTATTTTTTTCGTAAATAAAAAAAATCTGAGTTTCTTAGTTTGCAAATGAAAATCAGGAAATTGCATTGTACCTCCAATGCATAAAAACTTAAAATTTAAAATTTCATGTAGGCTTTAGTAACTACTAGGGCAAGGAATTCTATGCAAATGCATGTTTTTTCTCGATAGAACAAAACTAATATGTACTACATATTTATCCGAATCATCAAATTTAGAACAAATTGGTATCGATTTGTAGTTGCATACTTCTGCATATTTTGACAAAAATGCATGTTTTTGTATATTTCGACTTCAAATGCATATTTGTTGCTTTTTTAATGCATATTTGTGCATATTTTTTATTTTTAGGAGCATTTTTTATTTTGTAGAAAAATATAAAAAATTTATACATTTTAATATATTGATTCAATCAAAATATTTATTTTTGTCTCATTATTTTAAAAAATAAACATTCTTAAAAATATTATTAACCTATGAAAAATTTGGAATTCTGTGTCTGTTTGCAATATAAATTACTTAAATATATTTTTAAGTTTTTAAGTGCATTAATTTTGCAAGACCAATAGTTTTTAGTGTATATTTTTAATATTTTTAATGCATATTTGTCTTTTTTAGCCGCATTTTTTAGGCGCATATTTTCTATTTTTAAGTGCATGAAATTCCTTGCCCTAGTAATAACTTTTTTGCAATCAAAAGAAAATTTTTTTTTTCAAATTATTCTTTCATAACTTCAAAACAAAAATTGACTGTAATTTTGTAATATAGTGTGTTTCTTACGGAATTTGGTAAAAATTGTCCAAATAACTCTGTTAACACCAAATTTTTCATAAAGTAATAAAAAATTATAAATTAACCCTTATAGGCACATTTTTAAAATTTAAAAAGTGCAATTTGGCATGAAAATCGACAGAAAACCTTTATTAAAGCATTTTCTAAAAAAAAAATCAAAATTAACCTGTATGAGAGCTAGGGTTTTTCTTTTCCCGGACTTTTTCATTTCCCGGGACAGCGGGATTTGTTACGGAATTTCCCGGGATCCCGGAAATTCCAGCTCGTTACAAAATATATAAATTCGACATATATTGTACTTGAAAAACTACTTTTTGGTTAAACACCGTTCGACAAAGTTTATCTTTTGGTTGCATCCATAATAAATATTCTAAAAGGAGGGCTAAATATCCATGTCTTCCACTTTTTCCAGGTCAATTCGTTTAACAATTTAAATCGTGAATTAGTATTTATGTAATATATTTATATGGAAACTCTTAGTAATATATTAACTAAATATTAATTTCGCGGTTTAAGCTGTTAAACGAATTAATATAGAAAAGTGAAAGAAACGGTTATATTATTTTGATCCCTTTTTTCAGGATATATTGGAATTGTTAATGAGTGCAAACTTGTGTCGGTCCAGTTTTATAGTCAGAACTAAAATCAATTTTTTGCTTAAATATTTCTTATACATGAAATCAAAAATTTCTATTTCTAAATATTTTGTTTTTTTCTATGCAGATTTTCAGAAGTATCCGTCTCGAATTAGTTTTATAAAAAAAGTTTAAAAGTGAGCATTTTTCACAGAAATTTTTAGGCAAATTCGCCTAAATTGTTTTATAAAAGTAGACACTAAAATATTAAATAGTTTCATAACTTTAATTAGTTTTCTTGAATAGAAATTTTTTATGCCACAACTCCTTAAAAAGAAATTATTTAATTTTCATATTTAGGCCCAGTAACTTTTCTCGAGAAGTTAACTTTACCTTAACCATGGGTAACTAACCAATACTAAATATTATCCCTATGAAAATTTAACCATAATAACTTATCAATATTTTAACTCTGGGTAGTTAACCGTAGTATGAAATGTCAGAATAAAAACAAAAAGAAAAACAAAAATTAATTTTAATTTCAATACGGGAAAATTAAAAGTTTTTCTCGCGGTTTTTTGTGCGTTTCTGGTCGTAAAAAAAATAATACACTTGACCACGTCGTTTTTTTTAAGATTCGCGGTCGCTAAATGCTATAAAATGATTGTGTCTTTTTGAATACTACGAGAGCTGATTTAATTAAATCCATTTGGTAAGTCTATAAAATAAAAGTGGATTATTGGAACTATTAATAAGTATTTCGTACTAATCGAGACAACCGCGGAAAGATTCGCGCATAAAATTAAAAAAAAAAATAATGGAAATTTTGTGATAGATTCTTAAATTAAAGTAATGTATGTGATCAGCACATCAAAGTGAGTAGAAAAATAATCGCTGTGCATGATTTTGTATCTTTTTGTAATTGCGAGTCAAAACTGTGTTAAAACATGATTGGTTCACATTTCATAAATTCGAGAGTGATTTCTATGCGCTTTTTTATATTTAAGAATTAAATACAGTAGTCTTGTACTTCATTCAGTAGTCTTGAGCTTTGATACATGATTCATTTTGAATTTGATACGCTGATTCCAAATTCTTAAATGTAAGTTACCCAAAATTGATGGAACAATTGTTTTTCTGAGTGGTTTTCAAAAGAATTTTTTCCTATAACGGTACACAAATTAAAAAAATGTTGTGCTATGTATTTTAGAGAACAAAATTCATTCTTTACTACCATCGTAACAAAAAGTCTTAAGCTATCTGAATGCGTTTTGTATAGTATTTTAAAATTCGTAGAAAGCTATTTTTCGCGTTTTTAATCACGATTTTCTCAAAATTGAGAGGTGATAGAGAATTCGGTATAGAGATTTGGAATCAGCAAGTAAAATACTAAAAGTATGTATCAAGCTTCTACTAACAGCGACTTTTCATTTTGTAGAGGTATATAATTCGTGTCAAATTGTTGTAATATTGGTCACCATATTTGGTTTTAATTATTCAAGACAGATTTTGGCTCCCTGAATCAATAAAAAAATAAATTGAGATAAGTTAACGGGCCTTAGTTGCATTTTAAATTAGCATATAAATAATTCAAAATAATTTGAAAAACCAGCTGATGTATTTATTATTTTAAAAATTAATAATATTTAAAAAATATATTTAAAATAAAGGAATAGCAATTGCACTTTAAATGAAATTATTTGAAGTAAAAGAAACTCAAAATACTTATGTTAATTGAAAATACGAAAAAATTACTATTTTTTAGCTTTAATCCCTAGTTTATTGGAGGTATTTGGAACTGAAATAATGATGTTGAAATGTTGTATAAGACTGCTTTACACTATAATATTTTCGTTACGATTTTACTTCAGTACACTCAAAATAGTTTGTAGTTTAAATTAACTGAAAATGTAATTTAAAATAAATGAAAAATCACTTGAAAACCGGTCTACTGACTTTTCATTTAAATCAAAAGAACTTTTCATTTATTTTTAAATGTTAATAAATAAACTACAAAATCCTTAAAAAATAATGATTTTTCATTTATTTCGTTTTTTTAAATTTCAAAAAATTAACTACAAAATCCGTAAGAATAAATGATATTTAGTTTATTTCGTTTTTTTAACTGACCTAGAAATCTAAAAAGGTTTCTTTTTTTAACAAAACATTTTACATGAAAATATTAACTGTAACAGAAAATCCGTATTTATATGTAATTTGTTTTTAAATAAACGACAAAAACAGTTAAAAAATATATTTCTTTGAATTTTAACTGAATAATCATTTAAAAATAAATGTACGGATAACTTTTTAAATAAACTACAGTCAGTTACTGTAATAATATTTTCAGTGTATACGTGCAAATCATATAGGCACGTTGCAAAACCTTTCCGAGAATCTTATAGTTTAAAACAGCCTATATAAATATTGCTTTATTTGAACAAATATCATCATCTTAAAGAAGAAAAAAATTCCCGAATGACAAGTATTTTAGTTTGTAAATTTGGTAATTGCTAATATAATATTTTTCGGTTAAACTAAACCAAATTCAATTGGCATCCAAAAACAATTTGGCTTAATTCAGTTTATTAAATTTTAAACCATATTTTTTAATTTTAAATATTCTTTATTTAAATTAATTTAAAAAATCAATGCTTTAAATTTAAATAAAGCTTCTAAAATTGCAATAAAACAAGCTAAAACTACTGTAAAAGACTAAAAAAAAATCCCAGGAAATCCCGCATAAAATTCCCGGGATTGCGGAATTCAAAAAAGGGCGGGATTTCCGGGAATTCCCGGGACGGACATAAACCCTAATGAGAGCATAATGTCAGATTCGCCCATTTTTTATGTTAAATTACGCTGGTTGGCTGAAAAATGTATGTAGAAATCATGAATTGTTGTTTAAAAAATGTGAAGAAAGGTTTTATGAGTTTCGATTTTAAGCTATTTAGGGTTGCTTTTTGCTTAAAAGTTTTATGTAGAGTTTAGTAAGAGAAAAAATTAAAATTCTAATTTTAAAATAACAACTACAAATTACTACAGATACTACTGACATGTAGTCACTGCCAGGTTTTTTTAAATATTCTTATAAAAAAGAATTCTTCTAATAAGAATAACTAATATTGGTGCAGAATTATAAGTAGTAAACATTTTAATATGCATTATATTTGGTTTTCACATGTTTGTTTGGTTTTCGACTAAAAAAACTATTATACTCCATATAAGAAAAATCATTTTTCACCATAATGAGTTTCCTGTGAAAGTTGCGATAGCATCTTTCTTTTAAAATAGAAAAATCTACACTTTCACAGTTTACATTACGCTTTGAACGACTTTAATGTTCCGGTGAATTTTGTCACGGGAAAACCTATTTATTTCTTTGTGATTATAATATTTTATTCTTATACCAAAAACACAAAATATATAATTTTCCATTACTTTTTTCAGCTACTACGATTGTGAGTCCCTTAAATAAAACTTTGAAATTTGGAATAATTTTAGCAGTTATTACTTACTTGTCAGTTATTTGTGTAGTGAACGGAATTTGTTATTTTTTGTGTCGATTTTAAAGAAAAAAACATATAGGGTAAGCTTTCAAATTAAAATTGAAATAAATCGTAATTTGTATAGAAAAATCGAAAGCTTCTAAAACCACAATATTCCGAATTTTTTCCCACATGGCAACACTGTTGATTAAAACAAACTTGCCATTCTAGTTAGAACAAAGAACGACAAAAATTCGATAATTTTATAACGTGAAATTGAATATACAAAACACCAAAAAATATAATATAATAAAAAAAAAAACACACTGAAGACTGAAAACAACGATCATTGACAAGGAAGAAGAAGTGAAATAAAAGAAGAAAAACATATAATAGATACGATCAACAAGAAATTATATACAACAGGGATGATAAATGGGATAGTTAAAACTAGCTAAAAAGTAGTAATTTTTCGACCCTAAAATTTTTTCTTTTGTAAATTGACAAAAAAAAGCTGTTGTTAACGCCTAGCTTTTAGGACGAAGGTTCGTCTCAGTCATACTCTTTTAAAAGGGAAAATTTGTATCAGCCTATTTTAGCCTATCCAAACAATATGCAAATACGAAAAAATAAAAGAGAGGTTTAACAGAGGTTGAGAGAGTTGCGAAGTCTTATGTATACATGTGTATGGAAGAGTGTGTAATTTCTTACCTTATTTGTTTTTCAAACTATTACCAAAATAGTTTCTAAAGCTTTAAATTTGATTTTTATTGCTCAAAATTACAAAATTGGATATTCGTTTAATATTATTGGATTAAGATTCAACTTAAAAATAAAATATAAAAATTCAAAACTTCATATCTTTGAAAAAAAACGCACTTTTAAAAATTTCAGGAACTTTTAAGATCAGTTAGAGATTTTATATTTAAAAAAAACAAAAAAAATAAGTTTTTGATTTTTCCGATTTTTAAAAGTTTCAATTTCTCTTTAAAACGAGCTAAGAACCATTATTGTAGCTTTTATAGTTTTTTAGATATTCAAAAAATAAACTCGTAACAAAACAAAAAATTCGAAAAATTATGACATTTTTTGAAATATTGCATAACTTTCGTAAAAAGTTTTGTAATTGTTCTCCTTTAGCAAAACTTAGTTATATGATGAAAGAAAAGTTCTGATCAGAATTCATCCAAATCGAAAGAGGTCGATTCCAATCATTGGTCGATTTGAGATGGAATTACCCAAATATTTTAATAATTTTCTCACAATAAAATATTTAATAAATTCACTTTCTCGCAATTTTAGAATTTTTAGTCCTGTTCGCTATAAACGTAATAGATTTTATGAACAATTGTAAAAATAATAGGAACATTTCTAAATAGTACTAAATGAGTCATGGTACTATTTCAAATTCTGATGTTGAAATAGTAACACAAAGTGTACTATCATACCAACTTTATCATTCCTGATATACAACAAAGAATTTATAAAAACAAATAAAATATTGTAGAAATAACTTCTATAAAAAGGTGAAAATGTTTTATTTCAAAAATTAACCTTCCAATCAGTATGGAAAGAAACGAGGTTTTAATAGTGAAAGAGAAATGGAAAATTAAATAAATTGAATTAAAACAACTAAATATTAAAAATTAAATATTTGAAATACTTACTGCTACGACTGCCTTCTTTAACACGATAGGTCAAGTTATGAAAAGCCAAATCCACAGCTGGTCGTTTTGGTAAATGTTGTAAGGTTTTCGTTTGCATAGGTATAATTTGACCCTTAACCTGCCTGTTGTCATTTAAAAGATTTTTATTATCGTTCTCGACCATTTTGTTTGTATTTTTTCAATATTATTTTTTTAATGGAATTTAAATTAAATAATTTAGAAATTTCATTCAAAATAAAATCACAGCATTTGAATATATCGTGTTTTGTTGTTGCACTTTTACAAGTATTTTAATTAAAAATCGTTTAAACTGATCAAAATTCTTAAATTTCTTTTGTTTTGTTTTAGAAAACCACAGGTTGTTTTTATAGCTTATTTTCTAATTTTTACTTCGTTAATCAATTCATAAATAAACTGCGCGTTTTATTTTTTGTAGATGAACACAAAATGGAATAAAGGGATTTTTTATATTAAAAAATTTTTATCATCACTTTTGTTGTAACAACCCTCCTCAAATTATGGAAAGAAAAAATACGTAAAAGAAAAATTTTCAACCGCTCACACACACGGTGCGATCGCAACTAATTTCTATTAAATGAATTCAATACACTCTGGGTATTTTGTTGTGGTTGCTATTTGTTTGCCCGTTTCGCTTACTAAACTACCACCAGTCAGTCAACTTTAGTAATCGTACTGTCACTAGAACTTAACGAATACTTGAGTATATATTTTATAATAAATTAACAGAAATTAAAAGAATACATTTTTTCAGAGTAAATTCATTAAGAATTTTAGAAAATTTCTTCAATGACCAATGCTCGAATTGTGATTCGAGAACAACTCAAAACAACAAATTTTTCGAACCGATTACCTTTGAATCTATTTTTTTACCACCAGTTTCCATGGGACAGGTTTTAGAATTGATTACTGAAAATTAAAATGTAACGTTTCGCGGTCCCAAAACCAGTTCTATAATTACCCAGGTAGAAATTATGTATGGTAAGAAAAAACAAGTACTGGCAAAGCACAAGTAGACCGCGGTCTTACAAAAAGAAGTATTGGCAAACCACTAAATTTGGATGCTTTACCAATGCTTGAAAAGGGTGCCTTCCCAGCGCTTGTTTTTCTAAAACATTATTTTATTTTTGAAAAAGAATCTCCAAAAAAGAGTGGATATTTAAATAATTTTTAACTCCACAATACAATAACTGCAAGAATCATCTATTTTTAGAGTAATTTAAATATTTTCATTGATGAGGGCTCATAATTTAGAGGCTATCTCAATACTTTGCAAAGCACTAAATAGATCGGTGAATGATGGCCACACGAATGATATTGATATTTGGGATAGAACTTTAATTTTTTTATTTGGGCGTTGGAAAAACACTTGATTTTTGTGTTTCTGGGTACTTTCCCAGAAACACAAGCATTGGCAACACCGTGGAATGGTGTTCTCATTTAGGCATTGGCAAAGAACTGTTAAAAAGCACTCATTCTACCTGGATAGTTCTAAAATCGGTTTTAAAATAACCTGTTCTAGTTTGGAAAAAAATACCATACTGCTAATAGGTCTAATTCCATATAAAAACAACGGTTCTAAAACATAAATTAGAAACTAGGTCAGAAACCAAATTGATTTCATATTGATAAAAAAAACGCTTTTCATCCCCCATAAGCAAAGTCACCACATATCCCGGAGCTGATGTACTCAGTGATCACAACTTATTAACAGGAAAGATAAACTGAAGCTTGCAAAGTTTAAGCACCAGAAAATCAGCTGTAGCCTAAATCTAAGCAAACTGCTAATCCCCAAGATAAGATATAGACTAACTTCCGAAATCAATAATCAGCTGAGATGTGTTCGGATACCCCTAGAGCACCACACAATCTAAGCGGGCCTACCATAACAAAGGAGGAGGTGGCCTTGACGACTTACCTACGGAGATCATTAAACTAATAGATGAACATAATCTCAACCTACTTGTAGAAATATATAATCTATAATAGTGGAATATACCCTTCCATTTGTTTAATATCTACTTTTATAAAAGTTCCAAAAAAGAACAATCCCAAGTCTGACTATAGACTTTTAAGTCTAATGAGCCATACTTCTAAAATTTTTCTGAAAATCATCAACAATCGTTTATACAACAAATGCGAAATACATATGGGCTGAACCCAATTTGGGTTTAAAGCAGGAACTGGTACCCGAGAAGCATTGTTTTGCATCCAAACACTGGTACAAAATTGTATAGATGTACGTAAATTGTCTTCTTATGTTTCGTAGATTACGAGAAAGCATTTGACAAAGTAAAACATAATAAATTGATGGACATTTTATTTAGATTTGAAGGCTATATTCCACGAAGCTTAAGAAGAAGTTGAAAAGGGTATAAAAGTCAATGGCGAGTTCATCAATAATATACGTTATGCAGACGATACCACTTTAATAGCTGACAATCTTGCAGTCCTCCAGTCACTTCTTAACAAAATCCAAGAATACAGCAACATATATGGTCTAAAAATCAACATAGATAAGACCAGAATGATGATTGTAAGTCGCGATAAAACTCCACATGCAAATGCACTACTTTCTATTAACAACAATCCGGTAGAACGTGTGTATAGTTTTAAATATTTAGGTGCATGGCTTACGGAAAATTGCACAGCAGATAAAGAAATCAAATGCCGAATTGAATTGGCCAGAACCTTTTTTATAAAATATAAAAAAAAAAAAATATTATGTAGTCGCGAATTGGACATACAACTTCTAAGTGCTATATCTGGTCAATACTGCTATATTCCACAGAGTCTTGCACCTTTAAAACTGACCCCATAAATAAGCTTGAAAGTTTTGAAATGTGGATTTATCGTAGACTTCTTCGACTTTCATGGACGGATTTTGTAACCAATAACGAAATATAAAGAATGTTGAACACTGAACGTCAACTACTCCATGCGATTAAAATCAGTAAAACTTCATATTTTCTTGGTCACATCGTCAGGGGAGAAATATATGAGCTGCTTCTCCTTATAATCCAAGGAAAAGTCGAGGGTAGGCGCGAGCTTGAATGAAGGCAAATGTCTTGGTTACGGAATATTAGATCGTGCACTTGCATTCGGTCATTTAGAGAACTCGTCCGCCTGGCTTCAAATAGGGAAACGTTTGCAAATATTATACATAATATCATATAAATAACTGTGATTCGCTTACATTCTGTACAGGATATGCATCAAAGGGAGAGAAAAAGAAACTAAGCTCACGAAGTTCTGCAACCTTTTCTTTGGATTTTGGTTTTCTACTGGAAAGCTGTTGACAGCTGAGATTACGGGATTTCACGAAAAATTAAGGTAGCCCTTTCAATTACCATGACAAAATTATATACCAACTTTTCCGCCAAGATCCACAATATTACTTTTAGAATTGCAAAAATAAACTTAAAATATAATATGGGTATTTCTTTTCGATTTTCATTCTCAAAAATTTATTGGACCCATATGTTCACGCAAGAAAAGTCAACATCATAAGGTTTCGAAAACTTTAACCGTTCGAAATATTTCTTTAAATATTCCGAACGGAACTGTATATAGTTAAGTAGCATCCCAGTAAAAAAGTAACTAGTTGCAGAACACCTTATAATGCATTAAAATAGCTTTTAATTAATGTTATGTACAACAACCTGTACTTTTGGTATGGAGCTTTTCCTATTAGCATTAGGTTCTTTTCCTGCGAACTAGAGCAGGTTGGATCGGTTCTAAAACCAGTTATAAGACTGGTTGTGGTACAGTAAAACCTTACATGTTGACTCCCAGTAATCAGTTCTAGAAACTGTTCCATGGAACCGGTGATAAAAGACAGATTCAGAGGTAACTGGTTGTAAAAAATTTTGCAGGGGTGTTACAAACAAATATTTTGACAATCAAAATCCTTAATTTAAAATTTTCAGAATTTATGGCCTGTTAAGTTATTTTTTAAAAATTAAGCAATTTTTTTTTATCGAAGGACGAGGTTTTTGTCTTTTGCAATCAATATCTGAATAATGCCGTTGTCCGCTTCAAGTTGATAACCGTTGCCGATGCCAATACCATAATCCTGGGGATTGTGGTAGCGGTAGATAATTCCAACGCCAGTTCATGTAGTAAAATACCCCGAAACGCTTGGTTCCGGTAGTTAAAACTTTTATGTTACACGGAACTTGCTATTTTTTCTCAAAAACTGTATGAATTAAGTCGAAAACGGTGAAACTGAATTTTAAGATTTGTGTTTTTGCAAGTAATATTTTTCTCTAACAACACAAAACAAAAAAACAAATTTCTGGCAGAGGGGACAAAAAAAAAAATATACGTGTATCGGCATTTTAAAAGTTTACGTATGGCCCTATGCTTTTTAGGGGGTTAAAGTTTCCTCCTTTTGCAAATGTATATTGTGAATCGACATAAGAAACCATGTGAATTTTCCATTCAAGTATGGGATGTGTTCAGCCAACTTATATAAAACACTACATGATCATTTTTGCGAAACATTTAACCCTCTAACTCTAACTGGCATATTTTCCAAAATATACATTAGAAAAGTTCTGCAGTTACTATATGACAGATATTTGTGAAACAATGCGGTTGTAGTTATTTTAACTGCAATTGCAATTGTTTTACTTGGGGAAGAAATTTTCAATGTTTTTGACAGTTATATTTTTTGAACAACCCTCAAAAACTACTGCATTTTCGTAAGTATTCCACACATAGCAAATATGTTGGACACACACAAAAAATATTTCCAGTGAAAGAATATGAGAAGTATATTTTTTTGTTAAATAAATAAAATAAGGTGAATTGCATATATAATAGAAAATTAAAATTATATTTATTAACGGAAATTCTTGTAGTTTATTTAACCTTCTTTTTCTATTTTGACTGCACAATTTTCTTGAGCTTAAGGTTTTGTTTTTTGTATATAAAAAGTTTTTTATTTCAATATTTCGCTACTCCTTCAGGAAATAACAATTATAATTTTTTAATTTAATTGTTATTTCCTGAAGATGCTACATATTGGAGTATCGAAATATTGAAATAAAAAACTTTTTATATATAAAAAACAAAACCTTAAACTAAAGAAAATAGTGCAGGCAAAATATTAACGGAAATATTATAAAATGTTGTATTTCTTTTCTTTCAGCTCTTAAATATTTTTTTCTTCTGCCTGCAGAAAAAACGAAGCCTAACAAATATTTCATCCCCGTAGTCAGACATTTATAACAATATGTGTATTAAAAGTGAAAAAATTTGTTTCTCAATTTTAAAATTTATTTAAGAATAAAATAAAGTGAAGAGTATTTACAAAAATTTGTTTATATTAAATTAATAATTGGTGTTAGTAATTTCAGCAACAAGTTTAACTAACAGAAACAGTAGTTTTTATAGTTTTAAAATAAAAAAAAATATATTAAATTTTAATTGAAAATAACATAATAAAAGCAAAATAAAAGTTCGTGTTGATAGCAGCAATTTTTAGTTAACATGTTGCAATTAAATTTTTTCTGTATAAAAATATTTTCTTTGCTTTCCCAAGTTCGATACTCAACAACAAAAAACGGTGAGCATGGTAGTCTCTCCAGTAAATAAATACTTTTTGATATAATTTTAAATTATATAAAAATGATGTGTTACCAGAGGAGATCTTTTTCATTGTTTTATAGTTTAATTAGAAGACATAGATCGCAGAGGAACTAGTTGTTCAGTACGGAAAATAATTTAAACTATTTTTTTTAGCTAAATACACGTACTAATGATTACATCCTTTTAAGAATCTGTTTAAATACAATCGTTATCACTTTTTATTTTACACAATATTTATAGTCAGCTTTTCCTTTGATGAGTGTTTTATATTATGCTCTTTATACATGAACAATTCTCACAATTTATTATCTGTTATTTTAATTGATTTTCTTCAAAAACACATGGCAACTCTTTTTACCCGTATTCCCACTTTAAAATTTTGCCTTTGTGTTAATCAGTTCTTAACGAAATGAGTAAAACTGATCATGAGAGAATATTTTTTATTTGTCATTCTCATTAGAATTAGAAAATAATTTTTTGTTGTTGTCATAATTAAAACAAAAAATTGATTGTAGTAAGTAAAAGGTTTGGTTGTTTAGGTAAATGTTTAATAATTGAACTTTGATTCCTACATATAATTAGTAATTGAATAAATATTCAACCCTGTTCTGTATGATTTTTATTTTAATCAAAAGAAAATCAGGAAGTCACAATAAATATAAAATTACTCTTTTAAAAATATTATGATACGAGGGTAGCTATTAATATTGTGAGCCTTGGCCACTTTAACACTTGTTAGGCACCAACTGATATTTCCATTAGAAAGTTTAACCTTTTTTACCATAACCTTTCTTAGAACTTTTTGCCATTTGAGCATTATTTGTGTTCTATACAAAAAAGTAAAAGTTGTGTGTTAGCACAAAAATGGAATTAACACGTGAAAATTTTCGGCTAATGATTTATTACGATTTTCGATGTGAGTTATCTAGGAAAGACTGCAGAGACAAATTAAATTCAACTTTTGGTGATGAAGCTCCATTCTTTGCAATTGTGAAACTCTGGTATAACTAATTTAATCGCGGACGTCCTTCGTCCAAAATCAATTGTGGTGCCAGAAAACATTGATGTTGTGCAAAATCTGATAATGCAAGATGGTCATGTGACATACTATGAGATTGAGGCTACCACAGGCAAAAGTTCCATCATCATAAATAAAATATTCCATCAAAATTTAGCGTTAAAAAAGATTTGTTCTCGGGTCGATTGGTGCAAACAAATGCTTAAGAAATACAATAGCGGTGCTTTAAAAGACGTGTATAAGATCAATACAGGTGACGATTCATGGATCTATGCATATGAGCCTAAAACTAAACAGCAGTCGACTGTTTGGGTGTTTCATGATAAACAAAATCCAACAAAAGTTGTTCGCTCTCGAAGCACTTCGAAACAAATGGTCGGCTGTTTTTTCGAAAAAGTAGTCATGTGGCAACATTGCCTTTAGCACAGTAAATCCTGGATGTTATACCACCACTTGTTTGCCAGAAGTGTTCGGAAAAATGAGAAAAACCAAACCCCAAAAACGGATAAGTCTTCACCATGACTACGCGAGCTCTCACACATCGGCTAAAACAATTAACTTTTTGAGAACCCAAAATATCGAATTAATGGGTCATTCGCCGTACAGCCCTAACTTGGCACCCGCTGAATGTTTTCTGCTCCTGTACATCAATTATAAACCACGTGGTCAACGATTTTCTATAGCAGAAGAAGCCGTAGATGAATTCAGAAACCATGTTTTGTAGGTGTCTCTCGCGGAATGGAAAAAATGCTATTACAAATGGTTCGAACGCATGCAAAAGTGTATAGATCTTAAGGGAGAATATTTTGAAAAACAAAGACATTTTCAATAACAACTTTCTGTTATTTCATTGTTAGACTCAAAATATAAATGGCTACCCTCGTACATATTTAAAATTTCATTATTTTAGTGAGACTATAAATTAAGCCCTCAATTCATAAATGCTTTGTAAAGTTATAGCTGGTTTACAAAACGTCATTTTCATACAAAATTTGTTCAATAAACCTCCTATAATTTTACAAAGCGTTTATGAATTTAGGGGTAAATATTTTAAAAATTATATAAAAATTAGATTTCATAGATATTTAAATGAAAAAAAAAATTATTTAGTTATTGTACTATTCTGAGTAATGTGGGTAGTAAATCTTAGCGTTTATTTTAACTGTAATAATGGGAGTAGTTTAACAATGCAAAATTTAAATCTGTTTTTATGACAGTCTGAAAGAAGTAATCATCGAAGACTATATATGAACACTTAAAATAATACGTCAGTAGAAAAATCTGTCAAACGGGTTTCTATTCGATTTGACTAATTTTTAACAAATTTTTAGTTGAAACACTGATTTAAACAAAGATTTTAGTTATCTTTATTTAACACTATACTAAAAATCCTCAGTACTTTAACTAGTTTTGAGTGTTAATTTTCAAAACTATTTATAACTAATTTTTAAGAACCAATTCGTTAAATTTTACATAATATATTGTTAAAATATAATATTTTCATGTTACTGTTATTACCCGCTATACTGTTGGTGGCGCTATTCCTTTCTCTATCGATTTTTAAAATGGCCCATATCTCGAAAACTAAGAGAGATAGAGCTAAATAGATGAAAATTTCCCATAACCGTACAATACCCCTGCGAAAGGGGTTATCTCTATTCAAAAATGGACCTTGGCGGGTCCTTAAACACTCGGAAGATTTGAATAAAATGTTCCACTTCATAAAATGGCCCATATCTCGAAAACTAAGCGAGATAGAGCAAAACGGACAAAATGTTTTCTGCATTGGGGTACCCTAATATGCCCTCACAAGATATGGTTTAGGCCCGGGGAGGGTCCCGAGACCCTAAATTTGGATAAATTCTACGACTCAGTATAATTGCAGATAAAACTGTGGGTTTACAAATTTTTTACTTAAATTTACATTTGTTAAATTTAACAAAACAAAGTGTTAAAATCAACAAATTTTATTTTAAGCCAAAAAACAGGAATACATTTTTTTAAAGTAACAAATTTTTCTGTCCAGCCAACAGACGTATTATTTTGAGTGTAGGGACTTTTCAGCTGATGTGTTATATGGCATTTGGAGGGTAAACATCTGTCATTTATTCCCACTTAGTCATTGAATCAAATAGTGTAAACAACAAAGCTTTCGTTTTGTTGTTTACATAATTTTGTGCCAAAGCATCATTTGCGGGAAGTTTAGCTCTACTTTTTCAATTTAAAAAAAGTGCAGCTGAAGCACATTGATTGCTCAACGAAGTTTATCCTAAATATGTTCCATTGATTTCAACGTGCGAGAGATGGTTTGTGCGGTTCAGAAGTGTTGATTTTGACAAGGAAGACAAAGATCACCCAGGTCAGCCAAAAAAGTTCGAAGGTGATGAATTTGAGGCATTACTCAATGAAAATTGTTGTCAAACTCAAGAAAAACTTGCAAAATCATTGGGAGTAGCTCAAGCAGCAATTTCAAAACGTTTGAAAGTAAAGAAAAGTGCGCGAGATATGCTACCGGACATGAAGCCGTAATATTGCATCATGACAACGCTCGGCCACATGTTGCAAGAGCGGAAAAAACTATTTAGAATATAGTTGTTGGGAAGTTTTACCTCATTTGCTTTATAGTCCGTCCAGACATTGCCCCGACCGACCACCATTTGTTTCGATAGAAGCAGAACGCTCTCACTGGAATACGCTTTACTTCAAAACAGGGTATCCGAAATTGATTTGTTCTTGGCCTCAAAAAATCAGTAGTTCTATATAGTACTACAGTATAACTCGTTTAATACGAACTCGGATAAGACGAATTCTCGGTTAATACGAACTAATTGAGAAGTCCCGAAGTTTTGGAAACGATTTCAATATAAAAACCATCGGTTAATACGAACTCGCTTAAGACGAACACTCGGTTAAAACGAACTGTTTGTGCCGGTTCCACAAACAAATTTCTATATAATTTTCCACTTTTAATACGAACTTTACAAAATTCAACAATTTTTTCTATATTTGCTTTGTTCTCTGGCAAATTTTATACCGAACACACAGACATTGCATTGCAGACAATATATTTAGGAAACCAAATGAATAAATTGTAAAATTTTTAGAGTTGTTTTAATAAAATTTAAATATATTGTGGATAATTAGAAAATTTTAAATAAATTTTCCCCCGGTTAATACCAACCTCGCTTACAACTAACTAATTTGTCTAGTCCCCCGGAGTTCTTCTTAAGCGAGTTCTACTGTATATAAATTTATTCAAAGTATTGGACATCGTTAGCTATGCCCTTTTCCCATATTTCTGGCAACATATGGATTCCGCGCCAAAGGAACTACTGATTTTTTGAGGCCAAGAACAAATCAATTTCGGATACCATGTTTTGAAGTGAAGCGTATTCCAGTGAGAGCGTTCTTTCACAATAAACGCCCAAAATTTGCCAAAAATCCCGCATTTTTAAGTTATACACCCAACAACAAATGATAGTTTTGACCTCTGGCTACTTGCGGATAAATTTCCCACTTTTAATTGCTCAAAAGCTATAGATTTTTTACCGCTTTGTGTGAAAATATAGCGCTGCACAGTGAAAATATTTGAAAAATGTTGGAAACAAATATGCCAATTCTTATCTACTGAACCGTTTGTAATAATATTTGGTGTTCTGAATTGACTTTTCCTGGAGGCAAAAGAGTGTTGGTAGCTTTTGTTGCAATCTGATTGTTCCTTTCAACTGCAATAATATTTTGTATTGAATTTTTTGTTATTTTACTTGGTAAAGTTTTAAAGTTATAAAAAATATTTTTCCATAATATTCAGTCTTACTGTGCACCCGCTATGCGTAAAACTTAATTTAGGAAAGGTAAAAAATAAGAAAAAATATTTGCAAATGCAAATATCTTGGAAACAGTAAGAGATAACCCACACCTATGGGTATACTTTTTAAAGGTCTTTGGTCAAAATCACCCACGGTACGAGTACTGTGGTGATCCAAAAATAATCTATTTAAATTTTATGTATATTTTTCGTACAATACGCTCAGCATTACCAAACTTTTGAATTGCATATTAAAGAAGAATTCGAAATAATATTCAGAAAGTACAATATGACTGTCAACTTAGAACGCTGCACAGAAGAGAATTCGGCATCGCCAAAGTATTGACGAGCTAAAGTTTTTACATTGGGCCTACAAAACTTTCGGAAGCGGGGCATTGGGCCCCTAAATTCTGTACCTCGAATAAAAGAAAATTAATAATGATACCATTTTTCAAATATAAAAAAACATTTTTTTTTAAATGACGAAGAAGTTAAATGAATGTTTTTTAGTCTGACTCTAGATCATAAATTAATATCCCTTTCTGTTTAAATTATTTTTCAAATTAAAGAAAGATGATAAAATTTTATGAAATCCGTTTTGCAAAAATTAATGAAAGGGTTCATAATAAACGTCATACAGAAAAAGCCAGTAAGTACAAAGGGTTTCACTAGTTAACAGGCTATTTAATCGCTTAATTACTTTTGTTCGCCATGTCAAAAATTTATAGTTGGCCCTCTGGCTTAGGGCAAAACTGCGAATAATTAGTTACCAGCATGGTTAGTCATTGTGGAAGGATGTTACCTAGAAGTTGGGAAATAAGTGGAAAGGGTATCCATAATATTTTCAAGTAAATTTGCTTAACTGTTTAAAAAAAACTTTGAAAATAAATAAGGAAAAGCTTCAGAGTTTTTCGAAACCCTTCTAGAGTCTCAAGATTTTTGGGAAATAACTTTTTACCTCGAAAAATTTTCTATTTAATTGTAAAAATTTTCAAAACAAATTAATAAATATAAAAAAATACTAAATTGGTTCTTATTTAATTAATTACCAGTAAATGCACTCTAAAAAGTGCTTGAAAATTCACTACTATATAATATGTAAGATTTTATGCAATATTATGCAAAATGCCTAAATTCAGACATCAAATGTGTAAACTTTTAGTATACACATTTATGTATACAAAAATACGCATAAAGTGTATTAAAACACAAATTCTATTTATAATTACACACTTTGTGTCCACTATTAGAATATTGTGCTTAAAAGAAAAAATTAGGCATATTGTTTGTAAAGTTACGCACATTAGAAAGAACATTGAATTTGTCAAAATTAGTTTTAGAAAAAAATAATTAATAAAATAAATATCAATAAATTCAGAAAAAATACATATTTCTCATCTTATGACGGAATAAAAATTAAACCATTGCCGGGAATGTTAGCGGTGCTACTGTGTCGTCTTTCTTTTGGTTTAAAAGGAACAATATACAGCCAGCCAAACCTATTGGAGTACATATTGAATGTTGAAGAGGTACTGTTAATTCTTTAAAAAATTATACTTCTAACGATTTTGATTAATCGCAAAATCCCTTCCTTATGCAGCCTGGTATAGCAGTGGAGTCAGTGATAGCTTAGGAATCAGCATGGAAGAATTCAGAATTCGTGACATTGTTTTAAGTTCCGGCTCAGTGAAGCAAATAGTACTAATAGTGGAGCTAATGGTTCACAATATTTCAAAAAATTCCCTGCGATCAGCATTCAGTGATGGCGCATGGACTGAAATTGCAGATAGTTATAACACGAATGGAAGAAAATGAAGATTTCAGAAGTTTGGTGGTAGTAGTAAATTGTATACACATTTTTATGTTCAAGGATACTTAAAAAAAAACTTGCAAGGACACGGTTCCAGGAAAGAAACTTTTTAAGAATCCTTTTTTCTCAGACCTGTAGCCTTTGGCAATTCTCTGTTATCAATTTCAGCACATTCGATATCTGTCTTTCTTGGTAGAATACATTTTGTTTGAAATAGTTGATATAGTGCGCATTTAGCGCAATTTTTATAAACCAACTATTTTTATAGAACTTAAGGCAGAATCCACAATAAAATTCAATTAGTTTCTTTGTTTTAGGTTGTCTGTACGCATGGATTGAAAGATATAGCTCCAACTTCTTCTAAATTGCAAACTTCTATGGGACATCCTATTAAACAGGCCTTATTTTATATCTCATTGGTAGACAACCGGTAGACTGTCAATAATACCGATAGTCTCAAAAACACACTATTATTTTTATTGGTTATAAATACATATGTATGTTGATAATTATATTGCTGAATTTCTTTGTAATAAAAAATCTTGTAAATGCATTCTTTTAAAGCATTTTAACTTAATAACAGTGTAAAACAAAACACTTTACAGGTAAATATCCGAATTAACATCTTAATTTCAAGCATTGAGGTATACATTTTCAAGCATTTTATGCTTAAGTTTACACACTATGTGTGTATGAATTTACGCACAATGTGCGTATAATTTTAGATTTACACACATAGTGTAATTTTGAAGATAAAGTTACCTACTATAAATAGGGTAAATTTAAACGAAGATTTATTAGAGTGTTGTTATTTTTAAAAGTTCGAATGAATACTTTTATAATTTATTATCAATGAGTCATTATTTTATATTTTGCAAAATGTAATAACTAGGCCAACCAAAAAGAAGCCAGAGCATGTTTATATAGAACAGTTTAGATTAAATACAAGTTCTGATCTTAAAAACATAACATTTTTAAGCTATATTTTTTAGAGCTTTTTATGCTTATTTTATCTAATTTTGCTTATTTTGTCAATATTGGCTTATTTTTGCTATTTTCTTTAAAAATTAAGCTTATTTTAGCTTTTTTATGCGAAAATAGAGCATATTTTTGTTTTTTTTTCATAAAATGAGTAATTTTAAACATTATTTTAAGTCGACATAAATTTTTTTTATTAAAAATTTGTTTTTTTATTTATTTTAAATTAAATAATCTCTTTTGTTAAAATAAACTTTTTATTTTTCCTACCTGAATTCTAATAGTACAAATATGACAATGACGCATTCCTTAGGCAAGAATGAAATCCGGATAGGACCATGTCTTCAACAGAGTATTTTTCATAATTTGTTACATAAGTCAAATAATACAATTAAATAATGTATTTCCCGATAAAAATAAATTTAAGAATGTCACAACTTTGTGTGATTCCTGAAGTTCCAAAAAATGTAGCATTAATTATAGAAAATAAAAAATTAAAATTTTATGAGGATTTTAATGAAGAAATAATGAAGTTTAAGGGTTTATTTTTGCATTTTAACTGCTTATTTTATTGTTTTTTTTGAGTTTTTTTTAAGAGCTTAAAACATTGCTTTTAAAGCTTTTTTTGGTTGCCCTAGTAATAACCAATCACTACTTAGTAGACCGGCCTTTCGCTGTGTGGGCCATTTTAAAATTGCTCCAAAACCCACTTCCCGGGGCTTATTTTATGAGGTTACTAGAAGAGCTAATCCAGAAAAAATTTAAGATCAATAGATGAATTTTTGAGTTATACCTGGCTCTTTTGACATCAAAATACTTAGGGGGTTATTTTGTAAAACGCAACGCCTTGCGTTGCGTTGTTTTCAATATGAATAGTTTTTGTAACAATAACAACCCAGTCAGAAAAATACAAACGGGAAAGCGGTGGCAAAGCACTTTAACAGGTGGTACAAGTATTGGCAAAAAGTGCTTTCCCATTCCCAAAATGATAACATCATTAGACAAAAGGACCGGTTGTTCAAAAAGCGCCGGAAAAGCACTGGAGGAACAAAATTTTTAAACGTTATATATTTTCCAAAATAAAATTAAAAAAAAGTTCATATGTATTTTTTTGACCCTGCCGTGATTTGAACCCAGGCCGTCAGATTGGCAGACGATTGCTCTACCCACTGAGCTAACGAGACATAATATTTAATGGCTAAACACATAAATGAGTGATAATAGCTGGACAACTACTGGCTGTGCCAAAATGCTAGTACTGGCAAACAATTTTTAGTAACTAGTATGCCAGTGTTTGGAGGGCAAAAAAAAAGTTGGTCTTGAAGGAGCTTTCCCACAAACAAAAAAATTGATTTTATAAAACAAAAAAAATTTTAAATTAAAAAAATCACAAAAAATTTTTTTGCTTTCAACCGGATTTGAACTCGGAACCTTCCGACTACAAACATTTTTTAACGAAGCGTCAGCATTTTTATAAAATCATTGGTTTTCCAGTGAATTGATTTTTGTACGCCTGGTAGCATTGGCTAGGTAGCACTGGATAACCACTGGTTGCAAACCTTGGCATATCACTCTAAGCCGATTCTTTGCCAGTGGTTTTTTTATAAACCACCGAAATTTTTGTAAAAAAAATACTGGTAAAACGCTTTTCGCAAACGCTGGCAAAGCGTCCCAAATGAGTGTTCTGCCAGTCATTTATTTTTAATACCATGGTTACCCAGTGGTATGCCAGTGCTTGATTTTTTGTACCACTGGCGATTTCTGACTGGGAATTTACACACAAGGCGTTGCGTTTTACAAAATAACCTACTTAATTAAAGGTTTAATATCGATTTTCATGTCAAATGGCACTTTTTTTACATTTTAAAAATTTTGGATCATTTTGACCCCATGTCCCTATAAGAGTTAATTTCTATTTTTTTATTACTATATATAAAATTTGGTGTTAACAGAGTTAAAGTAGTCAATTTCACTAAATTCCGCAAGAAACAACAAAAAAAAAATTCACCTTTAACCTCTGTAAAGAAAGGTTTAAAGTTGTTGAAGTTTCACAAAATTTTCGGAAAACAATCACTTTTATCTGAGTTAAAAAAAATGGAAGTCAGTTTGTTACAGCTAGCTAAACAAAACAAAAATTAATACTATTATCTAAATTATTGGCCAAAATCACACTTTTCTCTAAAATTTTCAAATTTAAAACGCCGTCACTACTAAGTTAAAAGATGGATAAGTGTAATTTTCAGTACGATTATTCTCTGAGATGTATTAAAATAAACTTTGTGCGTTGGCCCTTTCTTCTTATATTTTGTTGAACAAAATTAAAAAAAAAAACACAAAATTTGAATTTTGTAAATTTACACAAAAAATGTCCAATTTTTGGATATATACTATATACTAACCTATCTGGGAATAGGTTAGTAATGTCCAAGAGAGTCAAAAAATTATATTCAGATATCTAAAGATTTTAGAAATGAAACTAGAGTAAAACACTGTAAGTTTTTTAAATAAATATTTAATTTTTTAAGATTTTCATAATTTATCCCATTTAACCCTAAAATGGTCTTGGCGAATTGCAATTACTAAAATATTTTCCAACCGATATTCGATTTTTGTGCCTTATATTCTATTTTTATGCCTTCTATTCTATTAACATTTTCCAGTAAACAGCCAGTATTCTCAAAATAAACCAAAAAAGTTATTTTTCCCCTTGTGAATCATATTCAAAACTTTGAAGGACCAGGGATAGCTCACAAATTCTTCGATTAAGCTGAATTTTTTTCTGGATTAGTTTATCTAGTAACATCACAAAATAAGCCCCGGGGAGCGGGATTCCGCATAACTTTACAGATAAGGATCAATTTATTACTTAGTAACCTGTCCGGTAATGTCCTGTCATTACCATGTTTTTGCTGGGTATAAAAATTCTTTATTTTCCAGTAGAAATTTAACCGAAATTATAGGAAACTATGCTGGGAATACTAACAGGTGTTAAGCTGAAGTGGTCTTATTACACAAATATTTGAAAGTTAAATATTAATGTGTAAATTCATAAATGCTTTTTAAAGTTATGGCAGGCTTATGAAATAAATTTTGTATGGAAAATTTGATTTGTAAACCTCCTATTAGTTGATAAAGCATTTATGAATTTACTCATAATTAGTTAAAGATTTATAGATTCAGTTGATAAGATTAAAAAAAAACAACCTACTCTAGCAAACAGTTTCGTTGTGATAACCGGATCAAGGCATTGTGATCAGAGTTTTGAAGAATTAATTCCATTTTGAGTGAATTCCATTTAGATCGAAATCAACTTTTGCCCAAATTGGACGAATTCACCTCCAATTTGATTTTAAATCACTGAACGGAAAAGAAACTTTTTTAAATAATGAATTAATTCATTTGATTGGAAAAATATGTTATTACGGTTACAATTGAATTAATTCTTTTCTAAAACAAATCAAACGGTGCAAAATGCAATTTAAATCCATTCAATGATTGGTTATATTGGCGTTAAATCTTAAATTTCAATTCAGAATTCAGAAATTTAGTTAATAAGTTAAATCTGGAATTACAAGGTTGTTGCAATCGAGTCAATTCGGTTGACTCAATGGAGTTATTATGAGAGTGCACAGATGTGTTATAATATTTATTTTTGGACTGTCGCAGCGAAAACAAACATTACCTAGTAATTAAGCAAGTAAGTAGTACACAAAGGGTTTCACGGCTTTCACTTGCAACATTACTTTTGTTCGCGATGTCCAAAAATTAATGGGTGGTCATTACCCCCTCGCTTACAAAAAAAATGAGAATTACGAGTTACCCGCAGTGAAAGAATGAGTTAGGATGTAAGTGGTTACCCCACATTGTAAAATAGTTGGTCATATTGCCACAAAAACTTTTTATCTTGGATAATTTCCTATTTAGTTCAAAACAAATTTATTAATAAAATACTAATATAAAAAAGACTTAATCAGTACTTATTTAATCAATTACCAGTAAGTGATTACTTTGCACGAATATATAAGTACTTCTATAACTTATTATCGGTAAGTAATTATTTTTTTTTTTTTAAAGTAATGCAAAAGGCAATGATCTATCATTTCTTGGTAATCCATGTTTTTGATGGGATGGCTAAAATAATTGTTTGTAGATAATACAAATGCCAATAAACTTTGTTTAAATTGTGTTTTTAACTTGTGTTCCTAATTTCGTTGTTATTTTGTAATTAATTTTAATAGTATTTAATTAAAATAATAAAAACTGATTTTAGAAATAAAAAAATAATGAAAAACTGGCTTTAGAAATAAGCTATTTTTCGCACGTTTATAAACACTCAACTGAACTATTAAATATAATTTACAAAAATAAAAAAATCAACCTGTTTTTTAAAAAGAAAATACCTAAACACGAGTTAAGTTAAATTTTAAAATAGAACAACAACTACTTTTTGTTGTTTTTTTTTTTATATCTTAACATTGTGATTAATATTTAACCTTGACAGTGAACCAACCTGTAACCGTAAAAATTAAGAAAAAACTTGTTTTTTTTTGTGTTTTGGGTTAAGGGCCTGACATCGAAAAAAATTACTGTTATCTTCTTGGTGCATTGGAAATAAATAAAAACCTAACAACTGTAAATTTAATCTAATGAGATATTGTTAATATTTAGTGTTCAAATTTCAATCTAACTTTGAAAGTTAATAAAAATATTTTGATATGTTATCAGTTATTTTTTTATATTAAGCAATGGCTTAATATAAAAATTGACTGTTTCAATTATATTTTCAGAAAGGACATTTTTCACCTTTAAGAAATACATAGAATGTAATTATCTTCTTAGCGATAAAAATGATTGGCATATTTCGAATAGGTCACGGAAAAATATTTACACCTTTTTTAGTTTTGGGGTAACAATCAAATTAAAATGCAACTACCTAGCAAAAGAAGAGATAACATTGAGTTGTCATAGGAAAACGGAGTACTCCCACTTCAACATTTTTGCAGTACTTTTTAAACGAGTGATTGATACCCTTTTTCATCAATTGAAGGTTTAGAAAAAATTAAACAAAAAAAATAAATTTGTTTTTATTTTTTAAAAAATTTTGTATTTTATGCGTGACAAAAAACTGCTAGAGAAAACCACCACTAAATAGCTCTATTGTGAATGATTTATTTTTTGGGTATTTTTTGATCTAACCCTAGCGTCTAAATGGGCAAATAAGAAAATACTATCAAGTTTTTTTTTGTATGAATTCTGCAATTCGAACACGTGTTTAAAGTTTTATGTGTAAAGTATCTTGTTCAAGAGAGCGAAAAAATTTCGCTCTATATTTGGAGCTCAAAAACTATAATAAAGACATTAAAATGCACAAATTTTTTATGGTCTATAAAAAGTTGCAATCATAATTAACCCAAATGTCACTTTTTCGCTACATTTTGAAATGGTCCTGTCTATTAAATTTATGCGAAAAAAATTCCACCGCAATTTCGCAACAATTCCACGCAAGTGAAAAATCATTTTTTTTATATGGAGTTTGACAGCTTTTTTCGCAAAAGTACGAACAAAATACCGGGCTTAATTTTATAAAGAATTTACGAGTTTACATATTAAGCACCGTAAGTTGTTTGAGTTTCACGTGAAAAAACTGTTATACTCCATATAAAAAAAATTATTTTTCACGACAATCAGTTTCACGTGAAAATTGTGTAGAGTTTGTTTTCACGCGAATTTAATGTACAAGACTATTATTTTTCTTGGGAAAAACTGACATTTTGAATTTATTGTGATTGTGTCTTTGTTATAAAATTAAAAAATTGTTCATTTTTATAAATTAAATTGCAATTTGAGGCCTTTAAAGTTCGAGTGAAATTTTTCCAAATGAAAAACAACTTAGGGTGCTTTAGACTACAGCAAGTCGATATCAATCAAAAAATTTTAAATTTAGAAAATTTTGAAATTGTGCCAAGGTACAATTGTACCATCTTTTCTATCCCTGTGTCAAACCCGTTCAACCTGTTCCGCCATAGGTTGAACAGGTTGAACCATATTTAATACATGCTTTACCCATATTCTTCTGAATTAAAGAATCGTGCGATTTTATTCCGAAAATTGGTATGGCCATAAACTTGTAACTAAGGGCTATGACTTTTTAACATCTTTTTTCAATCATCATTACTTTTTGATATCGTTTAAAAAGTTCACGCAGAGAACGCGTTAATGGGTTTTATAGATCAGATCTGTTTAGATCTTAATAGAAATGATTGAATCTAATTATATTCGGTACCAGCACATAGGTAACGATATATTTTTTGATTTTTCGTATGCTGGTGTGTAACCATAACTAATTATTTTTCGCGACATCGCTATATAAAGGTAATAAGAAAAGTAATAACAAAAGTAACTAGTTACCATTACCAAGTATGTAGTTACATAACCACATATCTGGTAATGATTTTCTACACTGGGATGTTCTTAAATTTTAGTGTAGAGTCAAAATCAAATTAGATCTGATTATATATGGTACGCCGGATTGGCCTAGATCTGATCAGATCTAATTAGATCTCAAATTTGTCCCCAATTTTGAGATCTCATTAGATCTGCCGCAATGAGATCTATTGAGATCTGGTAAGATCTGATCTTTTTTACACGGGAAGATAAATTTTACATAAAATGTTTATGTTCTTATAAAATAAAAAGTTAAATTTTATTTCATTGCTTATAAATGTTTTCCCAAAAAAAAGTGCGTTATTTATTTTATTTTATATACAAATATTTTTTTTTCTATTCGCTAGCAATTAGTTGTTACCTTATTTGTAATTACCACAATTATAAAAGTTCTATATAATGATAATAAGTAATAGCAAAAATTAAAAAATGGCAGTAAAAATAAATTCAAAGGTTTTTCTATTTTACCTATCGCAGTTACCAATCGAATTAACTTTTAATCATTTGTCATGATAAACTGCGATACAAACATACATATTTGTAGTAATATCTAGTATCAATAGGTATGAATACGTGGACTAATTGAAAAGTAATTAAAAATAAAAAAACTTCCATTAACCATCAAAACATACTTTCTCTTCCGGGAAACTAACACTGTGAATGTACTCCAAGCTAAACTCTCGATTTTGTTCAATTTGTGTATGTGATATAGACAAAAATGTAAGATAACCTGTGAATTTTGGGCCAAGACGGAATTTTATCTTTTTTGATACTATTGCAAACAAACATATGCACGTCGATAAAAAGTACCCTTTGGTACTTTTTTTAAGACAATAAAACAGTCAGAGAATTGAAATGGTCTCCACTGCTAAAAACCTTGGTATAATTTTTAACAACACACTTACTTGGTCTGATCATATAAATATTGTCGCGGGAAAAGTTTATTCAATGCTACGTACTTTATGGCACACCCAGTATATAACTTCACTAAACGTTCGCATATTGCTTGCGAAAACCTATATAATGCCAACATTACTATATGGATGCGAAATGTATGCAAGTTGTGGTACTAAAAGTAGTAAAAAACTTAGATCTACTTAAAATGCCATTCTTAGGTATGTTTTAAACTTAAGAAAATTTGACCCTATCTCTTCCTACTCGAGAAAACTTTATGGAGTTACTTTCAATGATCATTTGAAAATAAGGACTTTGATTTTGTTACAAAAAATTATATATACCCGGGAGCCATCGTATCTATTTGATAGGCTACAATTTTTAAACTCCCAAAGAACCAAGTACATTAACCATATATTTTTTCAAAATTCTGTATCCAAGTGGCAATTTTATGTTAATTCAATACGTCTTTGGAACTCATTACCATCATCCATTCAGTTTATAAGCAACGCATTGCATTTTAAGAAAAATCTTTTTGAATTTTATAGTTAAATGATAATTTAATAAATTTATTTGCTCTGGTGGCTGAAATATTTATTTTGCTGTGTAATTTTTTTTTGCTTGGTCAAATTAAAATTTTGTTTTTATTCTTATTATTATTGTTTTTAATCTTAGTATTATTGTTTTATTTAATTTACAGAATACAGAAAAGTTAAACTTTAGCTTTTATTGGACAGCTATAATGTTGTCTCCACATGCACATTTATAATAAATTTTGTAAATTCTTTTCCTTAATATTTGTTTAAAAAATAAGTAGAATTGATTACTTAGATATTAGGAGCAAAACGCAAATACATACACACAGTGGAGGAAAATATAATAGAAGCGTTTCAAGTTTTTTCTAATTTTATTCTTGTTGCCTTAATTTTTAAAGATCAAAATAGTAGCTAAATTCGCTCCGAAAGGTGAGAAGATGTTTCAGAAAATGGTACAGAATGTTAAAATTTCAGTGTTGTTAACTTTCTTTTAAAATCGTTAAAAACAAAGAAAAATTTGTTCATGTTTAAGACACTGCCATTTTAAGTCTGGCAACCATTTGTAGATAAAAGTAATACAAGACTTAAGAAAATTTCATAGGATTTCCAAAAATTTACAGCTTGTATAGAAGCGACCAGTACTCGCTAAATTGAACTATGTAATTTGATAAAAGGTCGATATCGCTAATTTTTCGTTAAAAGCCACCCCACTTAAAACAAGTGACAAAATAAAAAAAAAAACCATTACGCTAAGATTCTACACATCTTTATTTTTATCAGCGAGTCAGCAATGACAGTGACATGTCTCTGAGCCGTCAAGAAGACGTTTTTACGAAATTTCAAACTGGATGAGGTCGGTACTACTGAAAGACAAAAAAAATCTAGGTATTAAAACCACTATTTGTATGTAAGGCCACAGACTTTTCAGTCCATATAGTTTTATATATTTTTTTATAAGTAAACAAGACAAAACAACCCCTCATAAGTAGTATCAGAGCTTGAAAGGAATTATTTCTTAAATTTGATTATATACGTTAGGAAAATAATTCTAAAAATATTCAAATCAAATATTAAAAAAAAAAAACCGTTCTGAGTTCTCAATATAAAACTGGTTTGCTAAAATATAACTTCCTTACATTACTTAATAATTAAATTAATACTAATTAAAATAATTACTAAATAATTAAATTAAATTATAAAAGTAGATCTTTTTTGTTAAATATATATTTGTATAAATTCCTTTAAAACTCTTAGTATTATTGCGTTCAGAAAACATCAATATCATCGGTGACCACTTTGTTTATTTTTTGCGATAAGTTCATTTTTTTTTTTTACAATAATCTATTATTTTTATTTCAAACATTTAAACAAAATAGTCAAAGTCCGCTTAAATAAAAATTTTATACAGCAGTAAAACAATGAGAATATTTCAGAAAATAATAAAAATAATATACATAAACATATTTTTATCAGTTTATTTCTTTATGATAAAATAATGGAACAAAAATACAAATTATTTTATTTTTGTAAAATTCTCTGTTGCTGCAATTAGGTTGTTCACAAGGCGTGTGCTATATGTTATATAACATAGTTTTATCGTCCTAACAAAAAACAGAGTTGTTGAAATTTTTGTTTTGCTTTACCAACGATTTTCTATTGGGTTTTAAACATACACATAAACATATACAATGCCTGTAGAAACAATTTAACTATTTTGAGCTTTGCGGTATTTTGTTGGTAATTTTAGCAGCGCATATCTACTGATTTGTAGTACAATTGGAATAACAGAAAAAATTGGTAACCGCCACTAAATTTTAGTAAAATTGTTGGCGGTTACTAATTTAAACTGTAACTTAAAATCTAATACCTTTACTACAAAAAAGAAAAAGTTGATTTTAAATCACGAAATTCGACTATTATTTTAATTTTCGTACCATACAAAATATTTATGGTCTAATTCATAAACTTTTACAACAGTCTTATTGCAGGATTTTAAGCAGATTTGTGAAAAACAGTATTCATATTTGCTTAATAACGAAAAAAATAATATAGGTTTATAGTCGATACTCATTAACTTTAAACCTTTTATAAAGTTTGGAGTGAGGAAATCACAATATAATTGTTAATTATTTCATTTTCAGGCATGAAATGATTTATTAAAGCCATCCCATACCTAGAATGTGTTGTTTCCAACAACTTGCATCCATCAAACTGAAAAAAGCTACAACAATTGCGTAGCCAATGACAGTTTTCGAAAAAATTTCCAAAAAAATGTAAAAATAAAAAGAAAAACAAAACAATAGTGATGTACAGACTGTCAAAACATTATTCGAAATTCGATTACTTTTGTATGCTTCGAATAATATGATCTAAAAAATTACTTTTTTACATACATTTCCATTGATTTGCTTTATAAATAAAAAAAAAAAATTTTTTTAATAGCTTTTAAATTTATCTTAGCACATCATTAGTTCTCTAATTTAAGAAAATACATTTTCACTTCCGATTACCGAGTCAATCGTTTACTAAATTTGTACATAACTTACGACTTATTTGGGAGAGGAGAGAAAACAAACAATAGTGTTGCCAGTATCAAATCGAAAAATTAATTTATAGTTAAAATACGATTATGAATCAAGATTTCTAATAACTCTTTATTAAGCGAAATAGGTACTTTAACTATAGCAATCTTCAAATACCAAATAAATTTTTTTTATGAATTAGCACATTAAAATATACTTTAAAATTCAGTTTTTTTTTTTAAATTTGAAGTTTTTATTTTATATTTATTTTGTTTTTATTGTTTTCAAGTTTTGTTTACATTTGTTTATAAATTTCCTTTTTATTTTTGAATATTTTGTTTTGGTTTGGCATTATTTTAAAAGTTCTATTTTAACCCCTCAATTCATAAATGCTTTGTAAAGTTATAGCAGGTTTACAAAAGGTCATTTTCATACAAAATTTGTTCAATAAACCCCCTATAATTTTACAAAGCGTTTATGAATTTGGGGGTAAATATTTTGTATAGTATGGTTAAAAAAAAACTTTGCTTTAAAATAAAGTCGACTTTAACAAAAATATACCTTTGAAAAATATTGATAGTAAGGCTGTACATTTTCTAAAATTAGCAACATATGTTACTAAATATTAGTATCACTCGAAGAAAAAGCTTACATTAAAGTTAGTTAAGAATAACAACTACTGATACTGCAGAAATAACTTAACACGTGAGCAAATATACTATAATAATACAAAATAAAATTATACATCAAATTCGATTTTTCTCCTGTTTTTGTGATGAAACTGATTGTTAATTTCGATTGTTTTTTTAAAAGGTACGAATTTTTTTAATTTTAATTTGTTATGAGAAGTTTTACTTTTCATAAAAAGAAAAACTTCTTTTTTTTTAATTAGTAAAATATTTTGCTAATTTTACCAGCACGGTTTTTAAAAATTTGTAAAATGTTTTATGGAATCAGCATCGAAAATTAGTTAAAAATTAAGTTATTAGTAAAATGAGAATAGTACAAATTTATATTGTAAGGTATATATTTTTACTAATAATTAGTATAAAAAAAGTAAAGTGCAACTGACAACAGTTAACAAATTTTTCTATTAACATCTTTTCTGGATGCATGACACTAAAAATACGTAAAAATATTGTATCGTGTTATTCTCAAAGGAAATATTTTTTAAATTTTTTGAAGATCGGTACGGGGTTGCGTAAATCGATTTTGTCGAAAAATGGGCTTATGACTAAAAACAAAGAAAAATCTGCTCATGTTTAGGCGCTGTCATTTTAAGTCTGGATACAATTTAAGTCTGAAGACAAAAATATACAGTTTGTATAGATCCGATCAGTGGTCGCTAAATTTTACTATGCTATTTGATAGAGTGTCGATATCGCTTATTTCTCATTAAAAGCCACGCTTACTTAAAACAAGTTACAAAATAAAAAACAGATATTACGTTAAAATTCTGCACCATTTTCTGAACAATCTTCTCGCATTTTGGGGTGAATTCATCCTCTACTTTGATCTTTAAAAATAAATGCAACGAGAATAAAATTGGAAAAAATTTTAATGTGCCTATTAGTGAAAACATTAACCCTATATGGATCAAGTTACACAAAATAATAATTTTTATCAAGTGGAAAAAGTTTTTTTTGATCCATTTGGAGTGATATTTTCCCGAAAATTATAAAAGGTGTTATTCTGTAAATTTCCTAGTGGGTCGGTTTTGCAAAAATAAAAAAAATCAACCCTATATGAATCATGTTACATAAAATAATTACTTTTATCAAGTGAACATTTTTATTAATCATTATTAATATTAAGTTTCATGGGTCTTTTTTGACCCCAGGCCACTAAGGGTTAAATATTTTTTAAACAAATGTAAATATAATTATAGTCTAACCAAATTTAAGTGTTGTTTTTCCGAAAACTGTGTAAAATTTGATGGAAACATTAAAATTTTGTTAAATTTTTGACAAAATAAGTAATTTTGTAAAATGTCCTGGAAATCAGTCGCTCCAAACACAAGCTCGAATTATCATTTTTCCAATTTATTTTTTTCTTTAATATCAACTATTATGTGGTACAACTAGCAATCGACATCTCCAAATTAGGCATTTTAAAAAATCTTTAAAATTAATTAAAAAAAAAACACGTTTTTGCATTTTTATCAAATTCGTGGGTCATTTTGGATTCCAAGCGAAAGTGGGTTAATGATATCCGATGAAGTCAAAATTCCATGTCTAAATTATTTTGACTATATTAAATGAATAAATGGAAAAACAATAATTTTTTAGAAATTTCGAATTTTGGGAATTTTTAATTTTTTTCCAAAATAGGCCATTTTCGTCCAACTTTCGCACGGGTTAAGATTTCCAAAAAAAAAATCGATTTCTTCCATTTGGGACCATTTCCAATAAAACTGGGGGTGTAATGAAAGAAAAACGACATATCGCTATTTTAAGGGACATCCTAATGACCACCGATGAATTTTTGGACATCGCGCACAAAAGTAATGTGACGAGTAAATAGCCTGGTAAGTAGTGAAACCGTATTTAAGAAATTTTTCATTTACTTTGTGAAGAAAACTTCATTAGTTTACTGAAAATTTTCATTAAAACTAGTCCAGCAAAATTTTCTCTGTGTAAGTAAAAAAATAACATGTTACTAGGTAAGGAGTTACATCAATGGATATACCTTCTATTTGTACAACCAAAACTTATAAACAACTTTATAAGATTTTTTATTAAAAATATGCAAATGTTTATTTATTTAATATTAATTGTAAGAAAATTAAATTAAAAACAATCGTTATTTTCTGGTAACTTTTAACGTAAGGGTAATAAGTGCTTTGTAAGGCGTTAGGAAGAAGAATATTAGAGTGGTGCAGAAATAAATGAAAGTTAGAATTCGGAATCTACACATTATTCTTTTTATTGCTTAATGTCTCAAAACTCTCTTCTACGTTCATAATCGAAATGTATGACACCTATGATAATACGTTGTATATATCGTTCCATATATGCCGTACATCTTCAAGTATTGTTCCTTATATGATATGTCACGTACGTCCATATATGGAGTCATATAGATTTAACAAAAATTTGTTTTATCCATATTCTACTGAATTAAGATCCGTATGAGTTTTTAAAAGGAATTTGGTACACTGAAAGAATTATCCTTATTTATATTAATGACGCAATTCCATAGATTCAATTAAAAATTTCATTATATTTATAATATTTAATTAATATTATGAAATTTTTCGTAACTTCTATTTCATAAATTTTCCTAATTTCATAAAAGAAAGTAGCCTAAGAAATCTCAAAAAAAAATTAAAATTTCCGAAAATTTTTTTAAATGCAAATAAAAATCGAGCCTTTTGAAAACAGCAGTTTACAAATATTAGTTTTTAACAAATATTTCTGCTGATTTTAGGCGAATAGATTGCTATTTGCATTCAACTAAATTTACCTTTAAAATATTTAGCAAAAATTTTGCAGATATAACAGTTTATTTTTGCTATTTTTAGTCCACTAATATCTATAAAAATTTTCTGCAGATTTTACAGTAAAATTTGTTATTTTCAATTAACTAAAAGTTAACTTAAATAAAACTAAAATTCAGTAAATTTAACAGTTTTAATTTTGCTATTCTTATTTTACTAGTATTTAGCAAAAAATTCTGCTAATTTCTGCAGCATCATTTTTAACTAATTTTTAGTAACTTTTTCAGTTATTTTTCCAGATTTATTTCTATGAGCATAGGTATCAGATTACTGATAGATCTATTAGTTGAAATTACTGGAATTAAACAAATATTTTGCCAGGTAAGAAACGGAATGGCAAACTTTTAATACTCTCTCATATATGTGTAGGGTATAAAAATAATAATATCCCATTGACATTTCTAAACTGGGAGAATAAATCGCAATTATGTAAATCGTCATCATAAATATGAAGGACTATTAAATAGGCAACAATTTATTTATATATACAAAATTTGTTCTAGATTAAATTTACATCTATTTTTATGGTTTCATTTCATGTTTTATAATCATATATGTACATAAATTATTAATGTGATATCTTGGGCGCGTGAGTGAACCATACTTGGAACTAGTTAATTAAACAACCAACTATAATTGATAAAAAAGCAATTACGTTAATAAAAGAATAAATTTAGAAAAAAAAATACAAAATTTGTGTAGCAGTGATAAAATACTAGACGCTGGCAGGACTAGCCAGTTTGTTTTTAAAGAAGTCTGAATAGTGTTTAACTATACTTGATAAAACAAATATTAGCCAATTACCTATATTTAGTTGTTTTAAGCCATTGGGGTACAATTTTTTCTGTGTATGGTAATAAATACACAGAAAAAATTAAAATCGCGATTGATTATATAAATTACTATTTTAGTTGATTTTGCACCAATCACACAGAAGTAGTAATTAAATAAATTAAAACATTAATTGAAAGTCTTAGTATTTTTCCGAGTAAAATGTATATTAATAATCGTCGCATAGGACAATCGTACTTAATATAGATTTTATTACTAGAGAATTTTTCTAAAGCTCATTTACAAAAGATAGAGAAAAATCATTTTTATTGAAAAATTTAAAGGACGAAAAAGAATCACCAGACTGCCGCAACATCGTTTCATCCAAAGACTCGTTGAAGGGGGTATTGATTCTAGGAAAAAATTTGTTTTCGAATTCTTTTTATATTTTATTTGGATAGAACATACTCTTTTGTATGTGCTCAGAAAATACCAATAAAAAATTCGAAGAAATAAAATTTCCACATGTTTTTTATCATTGTCTTTATTACAAATCTTATTTCGCATAATACAGCACATAATAAAAAGAAAAAAACTACATCCAAAGATGCAAGAATTACACGAAGTCTTTAAAGAAAATCCAATGACGATTCCTCGATGGTGAGCGAAGGCACGTTATATGAGGCAGGTACTCATGGCTTTTTATAAGCCATAAAGTAATCAATACCCAGAAAAAAAAAATTTAACTAATGCTTTACAAACTCCTTCTATCAATGCTTCACAAGTATCCGTTAGTGTATTTTTACTGCTTTTTTAGAAGTAATTCTGAACAACTTCAGAAAATAGCTTCTTTCGTTGCTTCCAAAGTATCCGTTAGTATATTTTTACAGCTGTTTTAGAGTTACTTCTGAACAACATCCGAAAAATCACTTAAGTATTGCTTCTAAAGAGTAATTGCTCTAAAAGTGATCGTAAAAAGTGATTTTGGTATCATTTGGCATATTTTCAAATAGAGGGTCCCTGTTTCTATTCTCGGCGGGACCAACATTTTTTTTTTTTAATTATTTTATTCTATTATTTTTTTTTTTAATATTTATAAACAATTTGTTTAAATTCAATATTTTTTAATTTAAAAATTTTTAAAAATATGTATATATAAAAAAAATGGTGAGAAATTTAATTTTATGTACCTGTAAAAATAGTACTGAAACCAATATTGAATTGCAGTGCACCTTTTACACTTGTTTAATAAGTACTTTTATTGAAGAGAATAAGGAACAATATCTCGCAGTAACAAAGTGGTGCCAGTCAACTATCATATCAAAGAATAGCTCAGCGGTAGAGCTCAGAGACTAGCAATCGTTATGTCGCAAGTTCGATACCCGGTGGCGGCAATAAAAAACTTTTGTAAAATAAAAAAAATATAATTTTTTTTTGTGAAAAATTTTTTTTTAACTTTTAATTGGTGAAAAAGAGCTTCCTTTGCACTCGCTCAAAAAGTACTGAAAAAATGTTAAAGTCGGAGTACTCCTCTCCTATGACAATTTAATGTTAAAATCATTAGTGTTTATGTTAAAAAAGAAGTGCATATAGATCATCAATTGTAGTGCTTTTTCTACTGCTTCAGCATCTCTTTTTTTGCTGGAATATTTATTGCTAATCTAGACTGGGTGTTCGTATAAATTTTATTAGGATCAGCTTTGGTGGTTTGAAATTTTAAAAAATGTTTCCAGAAAAACCAAATCAAATTTAGAGATATATTTTTAAGTTAACCTCAAGAGTTTACTAAAACATTTTTACCTCACTATAATTGACTTTTATTTTGAAAATTGTATGGTTGGGTCAATTTGGTCCAACAAACATGCTAGTAGGGGTATTATTTTAAATGGTGCAGATGTGTTAAAAACATATTTAAAGTGAATTAAAATATTTATTGATTCAATTAAATATATGTTTTAAAACATATTTTATATTATATAAGTCTTTACTTTGATAATTTTAATTAATAAAGTTTTTTCAGTGTAGGTTTAATTAATGCATATTGAAAAAATTTGCATTGGCATTGAATTACAATAAACTTTTTTAGCATTGGCATTGACATAAATAATGCCAATGAAAAATTCCCAAGTACGGAATAAACACCTGTCAATCAATTTATAATTTTCAATCAATATTTTTGAAATTTTACTTACAATGTTGAACTTTGTTAAAACCGCAACTATTGTATGCCAATAGTTTTATTGCGTAATCCAACCCAGCAAATGAAAATTAAAAAGTTGTGTATAAAACAGGAAAAAAAATATATAAGTTTGAGTTCCCAGTAGGTCGAAATGAACTGGGCTTCAAAAGAGCTCGATCACTGAACGTTCTGTTTACAAGACAAATAGTCAACAATATAAGCCATAAATTACATAGAAATCTTACCCGTGTCCCATGGTAGTGGATTGGACATACTCATGTTATACCTATACAGAAAAGATTGTGTTTATTGACAATATTTGTGAATGAATATGTTTGTTGACAAAAGAAGAAGAATCTATTTCCGATGCTATGCCACCTACATGGGACTGGCACCTTGGGAATGGTCCTGTTATTACTAGTACACAGAGAATACAAATTCATTGTGATCATGAATCAGTTTTCTGTGTGTCATGGGGAAGGGACCGGTCCCAGGTGACATGCGAAATAGGTCCCATGATGGCAAAAAGAGGTCCATTAAGGGGGTTTTTATTTGAAAGTCGGTGGGCATTTTAACATTGCGTTGTCAACACAGGGCATCAATAACTAAAATTTAGATACCTTTAGACATGTCACAGGTCCTCTATTTCGGCAATCACCTCTTCATTTGAACCAAATCTCTTTCCAGCGAGCATTTTTTTGAAGTCTGAAAACAGGTAAAAATCGCTGGGAGCCAAATCTGGGTGCGGAAAAAATTGAACGTGTAATGCGTGCAATTTGGCCATGGTAAACGATTTATGAACTGCAAAAACTTGTGACACGGCGCATTGTCTTGATGAAAGAGCACTTTTTTCTTCTTCAAATGCGGCCGTGTTTTTTGCCATTTCCTCCTTCAAACGCACGGCTTGGGCCATGTAGCGATCGCTATTGATGGTCTGGCCTTTTTTAAGGTAATAAATGTACACATGACTACAGCGATTTTTTCTTCTTTGGGGGAGGTTCGCCAGTGTTGTCCACTCATCTGACTGCCGATTCATCTCTGGAGTGAAGTGGCAGATCCAAGTTTCGTCCACTGTTACATACTGATGCAAAAAGTCCTTTTTATCTCGCCGAAACAGCTCCAAACAGCTCTCAGAATCATCGACACCTTGTTGTTATTGGTGCGCTTTGAGCAAACGCGGCAGCCATGTCGAAAACAGCTTTCTTATGGACAAATGTTCATGCAAAATAAAGCCGACACGTTACTTCGATATCTTTAAGGTATCAGCTATCTCCTGCAACTTTAATTTACGGTCTGCCGAAACGACTTTGTGAACTTTTTTGATGATTTCCGGTATCGTCACCTCTTTGGAGCGACCAGTGCGTTCGGCGTCAACGGTGTTTGTACGACCACGTTTAAAGTCAGCAAACCACTTTTCTACCATTTGTCTCGATGGAGCAGAGTCCGAATAACACTTGTAAAGCCGAGCTTTGGCTTGAACGGTGTTTTTTGCATTAAAAAGCAATGAGAAATCAACTCACGAAATTGCTTTGAATCCATTGTTTTCAAAAACGCAAAAGCATTGTCACTAAAGCAGTTGTAATTTGTTCACTAATAAACGAATTGTCATTAAATTTTGACAGGTCTCATCTGAAGGTTGGTAGTTCCAAAAATTGATATGGATTTTTTATTAGTGGCGCCATCTATGTGTCATCCTACGGATTTTTCTACCGATGTGTTATAAGACATTTCAAATTACTGAACAGTTTCCGAAGAGTAAATTTAGTTTAGGGCTTTTCTAGTACAGATTTAAATATATGTTACATCAATTAAGTGGTATGTCCTCATCGCAACAGTCACGGTGCCATCTATAAGAGCTTTTCAATTTTTGTCCGATTTGAGCACTAGTTTTTAGAATCCTCGAGCGATTTTAGCGAAAATTTATATGCATTTCATTTGTGAGCATTAGAGTGTACCACCTTACAGGCAAAAAAAAGTGCGCCGTACACCCTCCAATATGAAGTATTTTTGCAAGGAGGTTTCAAAAAAAATTAGTTTTTTGCTGAAGGTAGGGGTCGCCATTTTACATTTTTCGTTATATCTTTGGCATTTACAGTCGGATCTTAAAGTATGATACATCGATGTTTTCTCTCGAGGAGACCACTGTTTTGCTCTAAGGGCCATTGACTTCAAGTATCCCATTCTAGTAGTTTCCCGCCAGATCTCAGTTGCTCAGTTGTACTACCCTAATGTCCGAAAATTAAAGCTCGCAAAAAATCATTATACTTTTGCTAAGGAAGTTCTTCGATAAACCCAGTAGAATTTTTTTTCATTGGATTTTTCCTTTATAGCAAAACATTGGTCTCCTCGAAGAAAAAAAAAATCAATATATCACACTTTAAAATCCAACTTTTAATGCCGAAGATATATCGAAAAATTGAAAAGGCGACTACGTTCGGCAAAAAAAAAAATTTTTTTTTGAAATTGCCTTACAAAAATACTTCATATTGGAGGGTATACGGCGAACTTTTTTTTGAGGTACGGTCTAGTAAGCATGCTTAGCTATATGTTTAAATTGCTCATACTTTCCTATATATGGTACTTTTCATACTAACTGCCCAGTAAAAGCCTACATGAATGCATTTAAAACATTCTGTGAACACTTTTTGCAATTCAGAAATCTTTAATTGAAATTCAGAGAATATAAATTGAAATATATAAATCATAAAATAACATAGATATTATGTTTTCTGAATTTTAATTGATATTTTCTGAAATTTAGTTGATGATTTCTGAACTGCAAAAAGTGTAGTGAATGTTTCACAACCTCCCAGTGTAGAAACGGTAATGACATATCATTATTTTTTTGACTACCAGTAATGACAACCACTTATCTTCTTCATTATTTTAAAACATATAATAATGAGTTACTGATAATGACTTATTTTTATCATTATTTCAAATAGAAAATAATTTTATAGATTTTTTTTAAAATTTTTTGAAATCTATTTTTAGACTCAATATTTTTTAAACACTGGTAAGGATATATGTAGCCACATATTTTTTGATTTTTTGTATGTTGGCGGGTAAGCTTACTTGTGTGCAGTAGGTCAATTATGTTTTTATCTATTAAATATTACATGTCGATATAGCTCAGATGGTAGAGCTATTGACTGGCAATCTGTAGACCCAGGTTCGATTCCCGCACCAGCAAATTTTATTTAAAAAAAAAAATACAATAAAAATATTTTTTTTTTTATATAATTTATTTTTTTGAAAATCTATTTTTAGACTCATTATTTTTGTCAGTACTGGTAAGCACATAGGTAACGTTATATTTTTTGATTTTCCGTATGCTGGTGTGTACCATAACTCATTATTTTTCGCGACATCGCCATATAAAGGTAATAAGAAATGTAATAACAAAAGTAACTAGTTACCATTACCAAGTATGTAGTTACATAACCACATATCAGCTAATGCTTTTCTACACTGGGCTGTTTTAAATGCATTCTTGCAGGCCTTTACTGTCCTGCTAAAAAAAGCATACAGTATAATATTAAACAAATATTTTCTTCAAAATAAAGAATAAAACTTCTGAATCGAATTTTCACCAATTTAGGAGATAACTCGTATTACCTATTACACTAAAAATTCAAAACTAATTGTCCGTAAAAAAGTCTATTGAAAAATATAAAAGAATTCTAACTTTTTCAGTATTTCATTAATGGTATTTTAAGGGTAACGGTTGTCAGTTATTTCGATGTATACCGAAAATTTCTTTATAGAAACATACGAGAATAAAAACATAACCAATTTATTAATTTAATTCGCGAAAAATACTTAATAACCACGTGCAATTTCCAAATGTAGAAAATTAAAAATAACGGCAACGATATTTTAGAGATAACCGTATTTCATTCATTTTGGTATCAGAACTTTAGGGGTAACGGTAGTCGGTTGAAACAGTTTTGAATCGACAACGGTATTTTAAGGGTATTGCCTACCAACTCTGCAATAAATACTAATAATTTGACGTGGATATGATATAATCTTTTCTCTTGGCAGTTGTCTTGTAAAGACATACATATATATTTTTCTTCACTTGCAAACTTTAATTTTTTTACATTCTAAGATTTTTGAAATGTTTATGTAAATCGATATTAATTTTGTTTACTGGTTTATTTTGCATTTTTATAAGTTTGATATTATTGTTATCTAAATAAATACACACAAAATATACCAAGCAAGTATTGCAATGCGAAGAAGATTCCCCAATCATGTCGCCTGAAAGTAAATATTTATTGCCGGCATGCGCGGTTCCAGCAATTAATATAAGGTTAAAAATCATACGCCTCAGTGGCCAACTCAATGTATTTGTCTACTGTAGCGTATGATTTTTCCCCTTATATTAATTGCTGGAACCGCGCATGATTGCCGGCAATAGCAATTTATTATATCGGGAACAACTGTTACGTGAAAGCAATTTCCCACACTAATGTAACCATTCGCTAATTTATCATCTGGAGGATTCAAAATAAACGCTATATTTTTTACACTATCAAATTTAACTATGAAAAACAATATCTGCATACATAACCCATCAACCAACAAAATTATTATATTCTTTTCAGAATACCCGATTTTTCCGCGACGTAAATCTTCATTCTTCCACGAACTTATTTCCCATATATTTTTTCATTGAGGGTATTCACAATCGCGATTTGCACAGGTATTGTTTCTTGTACAAACATTCCTTTATTTTTTTTCAAAATTAAAAAAGTGAATGAAGGTATATCAACTTTTAATTTGTAAATTATTTTTTTTCGTTCGATTTGATACGTATTCTATCCTGCTGGCCTTATCAAATTTTTTCAATTTTTATTCTTTGTAATTTACTTGTAAAAATTTTATCATCTTTCTTTAATTTGAAAATAATTTAAAAGAAAATTGTATTATATTTGATCTCAAAAAATTTTAACCGAATTGTATTTTTCTTCTTGATGATAAAAAGCTTACACAGAAAAAACTAAAAACGAATTTTAACAACGAATCTGATTATATCAATTAAAATTTTCTACTTTAATCGAATAATAATATCAATTAAAACATTAATTGAAAATAAAAAAATAATATGAATTTGTAAAAAATTGTGTGTATGTCATGTTTATATTTATATTTGGAGTACTACATTTGTTTTTGTTTTGTTTGTAAACTGCAAAAGTTTTGGTTCTTATACTAAAAATTTTCTATATATGCATACAGTTTAAGAAAAAAAGTTTGAAAATTATACAACACATAATTATGTAACAAATTTTTCCAAAAATATTTAAAAGTCAATTAAAATATTAATTGATTCAATTAAATACTTGTTTAGAAACAATTTTTATTTTTAATATTTATTTAATTAGATATTTAAGGTTAATAATTTTTTCGGTGTATATTACCACAGTATTCTCATAAAACAATATGACAAAAAATACAAATTTTGAATTTATATTTCCAAAAATCGCCGAATTATCTTCCAGGGAAGGGAATTTCAAAATACTACTTGATTATTTTCATTCAAATGAAGAACAGAAAATATCGCTTTAATATTTTCTTAGAAGATATATTCGAAATGCTTGCAGGGATATATTTATGGCCATAATCGGGAAATAATCAGTACTTCTTAAGAATTTGTAAATGCTTTTATTTTACACACATTTTTAAAATATTTTTGTTATAATTAAAAAGTTTCTTATGTGTACAATATAAGCATAATTAAAGTCTTTTCAAAGCTTCCCAGCAAAATCTTTCGTTACCAAATAAGTGGTTGTATAATGAAACTAAAATTTTTTACTACTTACAATTCAGCTTCAATACTAGCTATTTTCGTTAGATGAAGTCGCCTTGGTTTCGCGCGACTACTTATTTAGTAACAAAAATAATGTGATATGAGTAACTACTTATTTTTTAGTTGAAATTTGAAGAAATTCACAGTTTAATTGCTATCGTTATAAACTAGCAATAATAAGTATGTATATACAATAAATGATAATTTACTACTTAAATAAATAGTACACCCAGAAAACAGATTCGGTGCTGGCAAACCAATTTGTTGCCAGTCGAATAGTTCAGTTGCAACAAATGAATTTTTCGCTTGCGATTACCGAATTATTCTTGATATAAAAGAAATATTACAAAATTAGTCCTGTTTCAATTGGTTTTCTGTTGCCACAACTGGAGAACTCGGCTACTACAACCGAATCATTCGATTGCTTATAAAAGCAGTTGTCAGCACCGAATCTGGGGAATTCTATAATTGTTTTGAGAAGTTTAGTAAAGACTTACAAAAAATTTAAAGTAAAGCGATTTTTAAGTGTTATATTGTTAAAATTACAACATCATTTAGTTCATTTAATTTAATGGCACTTACGAGTTTTTTTTTTCAAATTTGAAAATAAAAGTTAGAGTACCGTAAGTTATTTTTCACGTGAAAAAATTTCACTCGAAATCTCTGTTGATTTAAGTCTGCTATCTGCATTCAATTAAATTTAACTTAAAAATAACAAACATTTGGTGGATAAAGACTGCTTTCGAAAAAATTGTTAATCACATCCCAGTGTAGAAAATCATTACCAGATATGTGGTTATGTAACTACATACTTGGTAATGGTAACTAGTTACTTTTGTTATTACATTTCTTATTACCTTTATATGGCGATGTCGCGAAAAATAATGAGTTGTCGTTACACACCAGCATACGAAAAATAAAAAAAATATATCTTTACCTATGTGCTTACCAGTACTGACAAAAATAATGAGTCTAAAAATAGATTTTCTAAAAAATAAATTATATAAAAAACAATATTTTTTATTGTATTTTTTTTTTTAAATAAAATTTGCTGGTGCGGGAATCGAACCTGGGTCTACAGATTGCCAGTCAACAGCTCTACCATCTGAGCTATATCGACATGTAATGTTTAATAGATAAACACACAATTGACCTGCTGCACACAATTAAGCTTACTCGCCAACATACAAGAAATCAAAAAATATGTGGTTACATATATCCTTACCAGTGTTTAAAAAATATTGAGTCTAAAAATAGATTTCAAAAAATTTTCAAAAAATCCAAAAATTATTTTCTATTTGAAATAAGGATAAAAATAAGTAATTATCAGTAACTCATTATTATATGTTTTAAAATAATGCAGAAGGTAAGTGGGTGTCATTACTGGTAGTCCAAAAAATAATGATATGTCATTACCGTTTCTACACTGGGATTTTCTGCAATAAGTTTTTTAAAAATCACTCAAATTGAAAAATATTTTTAGTAGGCTTTGAAATGAATGTAAGAATGAGCTTTTATTCGATTCAAAATGGCAAGCGAATTGGAAGTGGGAAAAAGATTACGAAAAAAGGTTTTTAGAGTTCTAAAGAAGTCTAAGGACGACTAGGAGATCACTCGAAAGTTACCTGAGATCACTCTGGCAGAAAAATCGCATCTGACACCAGAATGAGGTGAACAAAATCAGTGCCATGTTGAAAAAGAATTCCAACATTTCAGGGAGAAAAGTCGCTTAAAAAGTTGATTGTTCGGAGTTTTTATGCAAGGTCAAAAAGGACGCTGGCCTGCAAACTTTTAAAGTACAAAAAATTTCAGATAGGAAAATGAGCGGTATTCCCCGGAACCTCGTCCCTGGAAATGCCGACATAAACCCTAGTTATGTTCCTAATACCAGAGCTATGAAAAATTAATGAATTTTTGACTGATTGGTAGTGAACCAATTGAATAAAAATTTTTTTGAATTCAATGAATTCTCTTTTTTAAGTAATTCGCTGAATTCGTTCAACTGAACGCGTTCAACAATAAACAAATTGAAAAAATTAATTCAATTAGTATAGTTCTCTTTATTAGATCAAATGAATTAATTCACTAGCGAACGCATTTATTTTTGTAAATCGAACAGATACGAAGTAAATTAATTCTTTACTGAATTCGTTCCATTTAATTTTCGTTCAATGAACTAAAAAAAAGATATGTTCATGAATTCATAGGCTATTTTCTGCCATTCAGTAAAAGAATATATTTACGAGTATCTATGAAAAAAAAATGTTAATAGGCAATTTAACAGCGTCCACTCTAAAGAGGGCGTGGCCGACAAAAAAATATATATAGTTGAATATGACACAAATTTTCAAGTAATTTAGAAGTTTTGCCCCTAACTGCACTTTAGCTCATGTTTAGGGACACGATTAGGGTTTGGGGTTCCCGGGAAAAGTTTGCCGGGAATTCCCGGGAAACGGGAAATTTTAAAAATATTAAATTTTTAAATTGTTTTTGTTTCGCATAGGATTTTTTAATTTTAGTAAAAAAAAACATTTTAAATACCAAAACAAAAATGTCATTGTTAAAATCTTTTAAAAGGGAACATTTATTTGACACACAAATAAAATCTTTGCAGAGTAATTAGGAGCATTTCAACTAATAAAGATTTTTCGGATAACTTATTCAAAATTTAAGTAGTAAAACCTAAAAACTTGGTAAAATGTTTAAAAGAAATATGAAAAAAAAGCTTTGTTCCTTACAAATAATCGCCCTTACTATCTAAATTTTTCAAATATATAATCTAGGTAAAGTCGACTTTAGTTAAAATATTGGGTGGCAGTATACCTTGACTTGGTTTATTTTTGGAGCATTCTGGTTGGTTAATTTATTTTCAACCAATCAAAATATTTGAAAATATAAATACTTTTGTAAGGTTTTCATACAAAACCGTTTTATTAAAAATAAAGTCGACTTTAAATTTAAAATACTCCTTTATATTAAGGGTCAATAATTTTATAAGTAACGTTTTCATTAATAAATGTGAAAAGAAAAGACTAATGGGTAAGGGTGGTATCTAAATTTCGTTATCCGACATCTAAATTTTGTTCATAAAAAAAAAAAAAAAAATTGATGGTCATGCAACTTCTCTTGAAGAAAACAACAACAAGAATAATATTCCAGCTAAAATTAGCAAAGTACCCGAAGAAAAAAGTGTAAGCTGAATAGGCATTAAAGGTTTTATGGTAGGGCAAACATTTCCTGAAATGGTATCCAAATTAGCCCCAGTCAATCCGCACCATAACTAGATCTTCGTTTATTCGAGAAAGTTTTTATAATAAAAACCTGGCATTGCAAAAAATTGAAACCGATGTAAAGAACATTATATTAAATTACTACAATCATATATAAGATATCATGATAAAAGAAATATCGAGCAATATTTCTAACAATAGGAGATTTACTATAATCTTAGATGAATGGACAAGAATATCACAAAAGAGATATTTGAATATATGTATAAACGGAAATAATTAATTTTATAACCTGGGATTGGTTTATATATCAGGAAGATGTAATGCTGATGAAATGAGAAGAATTGTAGAAATAAGACTAGAAGAGTTTTATTTGTCTTTGGAAAATAACATTGTGGCCACCATATCTAATGGGCCAAGTGTGATGAAACGGTTTGTTTCCAACAGTCCAGTAGTAGGTGCTTTCTGCTGGAATCATGCAATTCATTTGGAAGTGCTGCGAGTAATTTATGTGAAATCAAATGTTCAACATTCTGATATTTTTTACTTTGAATTCTCACTACACAGACTGCATTTGTACTGGAATAGTGTTTTTTTTTTTAACAAAAGTTACTTATATAGGTGGTTTTCGTTAACAATTTTGTTTGTTTTTCATTCCCGTTTCCCGGGAAATAAAAAATTCCGAGAAATCCCAAACCCTTGACACGATACACTCAACAAAAAAGTCTTCTAATAGCTACTGAAAATTTTGCTGTTATTACGGGAAATTAAACTATTTTGCTCTGCATTACATTTTCCTATACTTAGCAACCGCTACTAAATTTTATTAAAACTGTTGTAAACTGTGATTTAAAGATTATTTGCTAAAGTGAGCAACAAATTTTACTAAATATTTGTATCACTCGAAGAAAACCTCTATAATAGTTATAAAAAGCTTCATAAATGTGATGAAAAACAGAAATGAAACTTGAAAATATGATAACGTTTTTTTTTTAATGTAAAATGAAAAAATGTTTTTTTTTAATAAAGAAAAGCAACACGCAGGAAATTCTTCCCATTAATTAACATGTTCCTTTAATTAGAAAGTGGATATAGATGAAATGAAAGTTGGTGAAAGATGAAGGCATTCAAAAAAGGCTCTGTTGATGATATTGAAGATGCTGAATCTTAGAACAGTAGTTGCACTATGTTATTTTACTTGGATGGGGTTAAGTGCTATGGGAATACCAAAGGAGGACGCTGCAATATATATGAGCGATAGAAAACTAATACATATTTTTTTTCTAAATTGATGTTGCCGTCGCTGGGAATCGAAATCGCAACCTTATGTGTAACAGTCTAACGCGCTAGCACGCTGGACTGTTTTCCATGCAGTTGTGACGAAAGTAAATGTGAATGTCGAATGTTTCGTAAAAGGTAGGCATTTGTTTAATTTTAAATTTGTAAGTAGAAGTTCTAATTATCATAAAAAGACAAAAATCCTTTAAGATCCCTTTCTTAAATCAGTATTTTTTAAAATCGTCAATGAAAATTTATTAAAAATTCAGTACTTTGTCGAAATGTTTACTAAAATATATATTTTCACTAATAATTAATTGAAAAATAGCAAAGTGAAATTGAAAACCGTTTACAACATTTTCTACCAACATTTTTTTCTAAAGATTTTCTGTACCAATCGACACAGAATCAAACGTTCAATCGATTTAGATACTAAAGTGTAATTGTAGTTGGAAAGTACCAATGTACTTAATAAGTACCTTTGGGAATTATGAAGTACCAAAGTACTTGTACTTCCTAAGTACGTAGCATAGTTTTAAAGTATTTGTAATCAGTACCACTCACGTTTCAAGTACTTGGTACTGCTTACTAATTACATATAAAATTTAGACCATATACTTAAACAATACTAACTATATGTAACTTCATTGTACTTGTACTTGATATTCAGTATGTCCAACTATGTTTATAAGTATACTTCAACTTGACTATTGGTTATTTTTTATGGCTGTTTTATTCCAATGCAAACACACTTCATGGTGGAAACTTTGCCAATTTATGTAATTAAATTTTTCTTTTAATTTTTTTTTCTTTTTTACTTGGTTTCATCTAACAAATAAAACTTATACTAGTTGCCAATTGTTGAATTGTGTTACTAGTGGTATTAGAAACTAACGCTGAGAAATTGTTATGACGGTTTCTGTTGAATGTAAAAGAAAATAACACTATGTGGCAAAATACACCATTAAAGTCGAAAATACTAGGGAAAACGGTTGATTCTAAATAACTAAGACATTAAGGCGATCCATTATTGGACATTTTTGTAAAACCGGTTTTCGGTTTTGCAAATAGTTGAAATTCACAAAAAATCGGATTCGAAAAATTCTTTTCCTATGAATTTGCATAAATTTTCATTATTTTACGTGTTTGAAAAATGATCAATTATTTTTAATTTAATTGAGCCATCTTTTTAGATGATCTTCAGAAATAATAATAATCATTTTTGAAAATGTCTCAATCTTAGTTTTGAGATTTTTGTTTTTTTTTGTCATTTTTGGGACAAAACTAGAAGCTTCTAAATAGAATCATCAAAGACACAAACATTTGGTGAAACTTATTTGATTCAAAAGTGTCATAAATTATAAAAAAAAGTCAGACATTTTTCAAGGGAATTTTTCTTGATAAGTTTTAAAATTTATAATATTTTTGCACTTTTGAGTATATTGAAATTAAAACTCTTGAAAAAAGACTTTATAACATCTGAAAATAGATTTATTTTTAAATTTTTGAAGACGTTTTCTGAGTATATTTTAAGTCAAAAAGGACCCAGCAAAAACATGGTAATGACAAGTCATTACCTTTTGAATTGCTTTAAAATACAAAATAATGACTTACTGATAATAAATTATAGAAGTACTTATATATTCTTGCAAAGTAATCACTTACTGGTAATTGATTAAATAAGTACCAATTTAGTCTTTTTTATATTAATATTTTATTTATTCATTTGTTTTGAACTAAATAGGAAATTTTCCAAGGTAAAAATTTATATTTCAACTATTTCACAATGTAGGATAACCACTTATATCCTAACTTCTGAGTAAACACTTATTCTATCTTTGTGAGTAACTACTTATTCTTTCAGTATTGATAACCATGCCGGTAATTCAGTATTCTCACTTTTTTTGTAAGCGAGACGGTAATGACCACCCATGACTTTTTGGACATCGCGAAAAAAAGTAATGTTGCGTGTAAATAGCCTGGTAACCAGTGAAACTCTTTGCGTGCTACTATTGTGTTCGGGAAGACTCTTTGCATAATTTTTTTTTTTTTTGAGAAAACCGGTTTTTGTGCTTCTTCGGTTTTTGGGGTTTCTGAAAAATTCATATTTCGAATATCGAACCATTCGGTTCGATTGTAGTTGAATATCCGGTTCTTTTAATGTATTTTTAGCTTCTGTTTTTTAGAAAATGTAAATTTAGAAATATGGTGTTTAATAAAAGTCTTAAATTTTGTAAAAGACATTTTGCTTGTCCACAATTATATAATATCCCAGCATGCTAAATGACTTGAAATCGTATCGAAAAGAATAATTTTTGTCGTAAGATTTAATCGAAATCGCAGTCGAAGTAATACTGGAAATGATAGCTTTACATATACATAAAACCTGCAAGATGATATAGAGCACTAAAGCTTATGATTTTGTGATTCGATTTTTGTTCAAAAAATTTAACTTATTTCAAAATAAATATAATGCAAACAAAGAAAAAAAAATATTTTTCTTCTTTTATCTTTTTCTCGTCCTTTATTTTATATTATTATTATTATTATTATTATTATTATTATTAATTTAATTTTCTTATTTTTAAAATTCAAAGCAAGATCCTTTGCTTTCGAAGTTCATCGCTTTACCCCTTGAGCCAAACCATAATGATACGAATTGCTTCATAAACATTTTTTGTAACTCAATTTGTTTTTATTTTATTTGAATCAACCTTTTTCAAATTCAACACAACCTTTGTTGTTTTTTATGTTCAATTTTTATTTAAATAAAATTAATAGCTCTATTACATTTTTTTTATTTTCTGAAACGTGTTAAACTTTTTGAGAAGACGGAATAAAATTAAAAATTTCATACATTAACTTTTAAATATAAAATCTGTCCTTTTTACTTACTCAGAAAATTTTTAATTATAAAAAATGTCTATTTTTAAATTCATTTATATTTTAACTTTTTACTGTATAAAGGCATATCTACATTTTAAATAATACGCCAGTAGAAAAATCTGTCAAACCGGTTTCAAATCTATTTGTCTAATTTTAACAAATTTTTAGTAGAAACACTGATTTAAGCAAACATTTTAGTTATTTTCATTTAACACAATACTAAAAATCCTCAATACTTTAACTAATTTTGAGTGTTAATTTTCAAAATTATTTAAAATTAATTTTTAAGAAACCATTCGTTAAATTTTACAAAATTTATTGTTAAAATATAATATTTTCATGTGACTGTTATTACCCGGTAGATGGATTTTAAATTTTTTTTAAAATGGCCCATATCTCGAAAACTAAGAGAGATAGAACAAAATTTATGAAAATTTTCCATTTCATAAAATGCCCCATATCTCGAAAACTAAGATAGAGCAAAACGGAGAAAATGGAGTGCCTTATATGCGAGGGTACCGATACCCTAAATTTGGATATATTCTACGACTCAGTGTAATTACAGATAAAACTGTAGTTTTACAAATTTTTATTTAAATTTAGATTTGTTAAATTTAACAAAAAAAGTATCAAAATCAACAAATTTAAGACAAACAACAGGAATAAATTTTGTTAAAGTAACAAGTTTTTCTGTTCAGCCAACAGACTTTGTTAAAGTACTGAGGATTTTTAGTATTGTGTTAAATGATGATAATTAAAATCATTTCTTAAATCAGTGTTTCAACTAAAAATTTGTTAAAAGTTATTCAAATCGATTTGAAACCGGTTTGACAGATTTTGCTACTGATGTATTATTTTAAGTGTACAAGACAAAATTGTTACTAATTAAAGAAATTTTGTATTATAACAATTGTCAATGACCTGGAAATTATATTTCGTAGACCTTTACAGAGTTGCTTTTCATAAAGCCTCGCTAGCTTTCTATGGAGATGTACCTTAAGGAATACTTAAGTTGTTTTAGAAATTCAGGTTAAGATTGTTCTTGGAATTCAATATTTAAAAGAAAATAATAAAAAGTTTTCCGTGAAACAACATTATTGTTGTTTGGAAGTTATTGGAATTTTTTGAAAATTGGTTTGTAATGAAAACATCAAAGGAATTTTAATTTGAAAACCAAAAACTTGTATTAAAGGCCTAAAAAGCGTCTAAAAAGTCGATTTATATGATAAACATTTAGATCGTGTATGCCTTATCTTATTGCTAGCAACTTACAAGATTGCTTATATGCCTATTTACATCAAATTTAACAAGCCGGTAAACCTGTGATCGTCGAAACAATTCGAACATTTTTGTTAATAGTGTATTTAGACTGGGCGAAAACTAGTAGTTTTTGGGCATTTCTTGTTTTTAAGGCGAAAACTACAAAAATTATTTAGTTTTTCCATACAATTTTTATACAAACTGAAAACCAGATTATACCTGGTTTTTGCCAAAAACCAAATAAAAATATCTGAAATGTGCATTCTTGATACACCCGGTATCATTTATAATTAAATTTCGATACACCCTGTTGCAACGAATATAGAAGTAAAGCAAGTGTCAAAAAATATTTTTTAATTTTTTAGAAATATTTCTGTTTTAATTTGCAATTGTGTATTGTTATTGTTTTTTAAATGTATTAATAATTTTTTTACATTAATTTGATAATAAAAAAAGAAAGAAAAGTGTGTAATAAAAAAGTGTTGTGACAAAGAAAAACTAAATAACCAGTGTAAATGACTTGGCTTTTGCAATTTAGTTTTGTACAAAAACCAATTGGTTTTTGCTCAGTCTAAATTCAGTATAACAATTCAAATAAATTTGACAATCTGTTTCGACAATTTCGGGTTCGATATTAGAAACCATAATTGAATCATTTAATGTTCAAATATTTTTGAGTTAAAACAAATAAAATAATTAAGACATAAAATTAAGTTTACAGTTGTCCAGTTTTTCTTATCGTACAATTACAAAACATCGTCTTTTGTAAATTCAAATTGTTTGCTAGGCACATTTGTTTATTCAAAATTTCCCTCGTAAGTCAAAATATTTGAAATCCAAATGTAATTTATACAATTTCAATTTGTAGATGTTTGAAAGTTCGGAGGGGCAATTCTGATATAAAAAAAATGATTTTTCACGATATCGAGTTTTACGTGAAAATTGTGTAGAGTTTGTTTCCACGCAAATTTAATGTCCAAGACTATTATTTTTCTTAGGAAAAAGTGACATTTTGTATATATAGTGATCAGAGACTATTAATTATAGAGATCGGAAATCAAAACTTACACTACTCACCGATAGAGGGGCTGACATTTAGTATTACCTGAGCAACTATTTAGTGTCAGTTTAGTATCAGCTGAGCCTTTATTTAAAAACTCAAAAACTGCTGGAAACTGCTCAAAATAAGTAAAAACAAGCGCGGAATATATTCAAATAATAAAATTTGATATATCCGTTTGCTTTTTGCTTTGTTGTTTGTTATTATTTAAATTTAAATAAAAAAAGAAAATTGTAAATGTTTTGAAAAAAGTGCCATCTAGTGACAACAATATTTTTATAACTTATTTTTTTGGTAATGCCGTACCCCTGATATTGATCATATCTATGTTATAAAATTAAAAAATTGTTAATTTTTATAAATTAAACTGCAATTAGAGGCCTTTTAAGTTCTAGTGAAAAAACTTTCGATGCTTAAGCAAACAAAAATATTTTTTTTAATCACGTTAACATCGAAAAATATAATGGAAAATTGTGTCCAAATATTAACGACACTGCATAATTTTGCTTAACAATGGATAGTCAACAAAAAGTGCGTGAAAATATAATAGAAATTTTTAATAAAAATACGAAAATCCTAGAGAGGAAAATCCGCAAAATTGTGCAGAAAAGAGAGATGAAGAGCACAAAGCAAGTTACCGATAATGTGCAAATTTTTTCTCGCAAATGGATTTGTCAAGAAAGAAGATAACTGAAAATACCGTTAAAGCCCTAATGGGTGGTATTTCAGACAAAGTTAAAACTTTCATACAAAACAATCAGTATATATTTATAACAACATGTAATTTATTAATAAATTTATACTAATAAAATATAAATTCAAATGAAATTCCTTTCAATAAAATGTTATTTCTATATAAATAGGACGCTTAGTTGAAAAGCTATTTTGGAAGCCTTATGCGGGAATTTCAATAATCCTGGAATTAGTTCACTGAAGAAAGATCGAAAACAGTTCGATTAAATGAGCTGCCTCTAAACTTTGCAGGCTGGGATATGACAAAGAATTTGTATAATACAAATGTTTCAAAAAAGTGTTATTTTTGATATATTACCTGTTACTTAGTTAAACACCACATATATAAGAGTTTAGTATTAGCAGCAAGGAAATTATCTGTAATTTATTAAAAGCCAAAATGAAGTTCATTATAAAACTATCGGTGGAACAAAATTTTGTAAAAACCTAATATTTATTTTGAAATTAAATTTTTTCATAAAACCCATTTCTATTAAGTTTACTTTCAGAATATTTAAAATAAACAATTGATAAGTTCTAAAAAAAGATTTTTTTGGAGGCAAAAGGTTTTTGGTACATTTTTCGCAAAAAATAACAATAATTTTTTTTTTTATTTGAACTGGTACCATTTTTAACTCCAATAAGATTTTGCATTGATTTTTCTATTATTTAACTTGGAAACTTTTTGACAAAAAAAAAAAATATATATGTCAAAAATATTCGGCTCAACTATGCACACGCTACGTGCAAAACCACGTATTGGGATAAGGCAAAAAAAGGAGGAAAAATATCTCGGAAACTATAGGAGATATCCCACACACGTAAGCATGTTTGCTAGCAGATTACAGAAATTAATCGAACAAATAACGATTATTTTATACATATTCGGGACAGGCTGAGAGAAGCGGCATAAATAAATCCCAGACATTTTTTTCCACAAAACCCAATTTTATTAAGTTCCCTCAGAATTTTCCATATTCTGAAAAAAACTTTTTTTCTCGAGGCAAATGACTTTTGGTACCTTATTTGCAAAAAAATCCCGGTGAAAAATGTCCATATATGAACATTTTTGGTTCAACCATATATGTATGGATCCGAAAAATGAGGTAACACCTAAGTATATGTTCATATATGTTCAAATTTATTAAATATATACGAATACATGCGAACGTTGCTATCCTTTATTATAAGGTTGTACGATAGATATAAATTTATGTATGACAAATTAGGCGCTACATATGTTCCTTTTTTTTATTCATGGCATTAAATATAATTCAATATTTATCCAAATATGAGTTCCTTTTACATATATGGAAAAATGTATTCTTCGAAATATGTTCATACACAAGTCCCTTTTGCATAAATTGAATAACATATACTTTCATATTTGTCCATATATGAGTGCCATTTCCATATATGAAATAACAGATGCTTCCATATATGTCTGTATATGAAATTTTTTCCATATATGGAATCACATATACTTCCATATATGTTCATATAAAATCCATATATGTTCATAAAAAATCCATATTTGTTCATATGTGTTTGAGCGTATATGAACATTTTTCACCGGGTGAATAAAAAATCATTTTTTTTTAATTTGAACTGGTGCCATTTTGGACTGCAATAAGATTTTGTGTTAATTTTTCTATTATTTAACTTAAAATCTTTTTGAAAGTAAAAACAAAAAATATTCAGCGCAACAAGGCAAAAAAAAACGGATAAAATTTTTTTTAAATGCAAATATCTCGGAAACTATAAGATATAGCCAACACCTGGAAGCATAGGGATTAAAAATAAACAAATGGCAATTGTTTCAAATTATTTTATACACGAGGTATCCCACAAGGTGTCTACAATCAGTCTAGTAGATAAAAAATAGCAATTATATTTATTTCAAAATCTCCCACTGTGCTGTAGTGCAAATAAAGACAGCGGTCAAATAAGCTTAAATATAAAAAAATTAAGAAACCCTGATTTTTGACAATTTTAAAGTAAAAATTTACCAGAAATATTGCCCCAAGTGTAATGTATTCTCCTACGAAAAGAATAATTAAAATCGGTTACTTAGAAAATTTTGTATGCAAAAAACTGACGAAAAATATGCTGAATTTTAAAAAAATTTTGCAAGAAAATGCAATCAAGCATATCTTATTTATTGAGAATCAGTTATTTTCATTATTATTTTTTTCGGTGTGCCACATAGTGTATTTAATTTTAAGTTGTAGTAAAAATATGTATTGTATACAATTTACTGGAAAAATATTTAAATAAAACCTTGGTTTAAAAAAAAAGAAATAGAAACCAAAGAATTAAGAACATTTATTTATTTCCTTCAAGTTGTTTACCAAATATTATTTAAAAATTATCAAAATAATTCATTTAAGATAATAAGTTGACCCTGTTAGAAAATCTGTAAAAATATTTAGACTAAATAAAATAATTGCCCATACTGAAAGCTACACTAATAGAAAAAAGTCCGTAAAAAATTTAGTTAAAACTACTAAAAATTAGTTAAAAATGATGCTGCAGAAAAAACTGCTAAAATTAGCAGATTATTTTTGCTATATATTAGTAATATAGGAATATATGAAAATAAAACTGTTAAATGTACAGGACTTTAGTTATATTTGAGTTAAAATTTTGTAAATGAAAATTAGCAAATTAACCTGCTAAAATCAGCAAAAAATTTTGCTAAATAATTAGCAGCCCAAAAAATCAACACAAAAATTTTAATTTTTCGAAGTTTTCTTCGATTTTTTTTAAATGCAAATAAAAATCGAGTCTTTTGAAAACAGCAGTTTATAATTTTTTATTAAATATTTATACTGATTTTAGCAGTATAGACTGCTGTTTTCATTCTACTAAATTTACCTTAAAAATAGCAAAACTTTGTAGATATAACAGTTTATTTTTGTTATTTTTAGTCTACTAATATTTAACAAACATTTCTGCAGATTTTATTTTCAATTAACTAAAAGTTAGCTTATATATAACTAAAACTCTGTAAATTTAACAGTTTTAATTTTGCTGTTCTTATTTTACTAGTATTTAGCAAAAAATCTGCTAATTTTAGCAGTTTTTTCTGCAGCATCATTTTTAACAAATTTTTAGTAACTTTTTCTGCTATTTTTACAGATTTTTTTCTATGAGTGTAAATATATTTTAACATGGAATTCTGAATTTTGCAACAATAGACTTATGTATGTATGTTAATGATTTACAACTTTGTAAACAAATGAATATTTTGCAAAAAAAAAAAATGTGCTCATTACCAACAATTTCAAAGACCGCAAAAAGTCATGTAATCATCAAGTATTCATAGTTTTTTATATATTTTTTTTTCAATTGCATCAGAGTGAAAAATTGTGACTTGTTCAAATTCATGGTTTCTTTATACAACTTAACAAATTTTGTAAACATTATGATTGGTGTTTAAGAACTGTCAATTTATCACTAAATAACCAGAGCTTAGTTCTTAAACATAGTTATATGTATAAAATTAATCAAATTTCTGGTTATCTTTTCGATAAGTTCCGTGCCCTAAATGTAGTATTTCAGTTTGAGTTTATAAAGCTTCTCTGTCCTAGTCATGAATTTTGAATTAAATTTGTGTGTTTTAGCAAGATGCATTGTTACTTTAACTTTTTTGAATATTAATTGTTAAAGGTTTGCAACCCATATTTCACGAAAAAAAAACATTTATTTTACATCACTTATGACATTTTAATGACAGCAGTCAACATTAATAACGATTTTAATAAGTTGTACTTTATTTAACTGTAAACAATTTAAAATTATGTTGATCATTAAATAGAGTAATTAACTTTAGATTTCTCTAACCAGTTTTGGCTAAAATAACCAGGCTCTGTTTTACCTGATATCAATAGGTAAGTTATAGGGTAAAGTAATTTACTTTGAAACGACTGTATATTGAAACATTATGTATTTCAATACTTTTCAACGTTATGTAAAGAAGTTTTTCAAAACATGTTCCTATATCCATATTTAACCTAAATTTTAATTATTGTAAATTAAATTTGAACAAGTCAACCAAAAAAGTCTCTAATGGCAATGGAAAAATTTGCTGTTATTACAGGATATTTAAACATTTTGAGCCCTGCGGTATTTTTCTCCAGTTTTAGTAACACATGTCTACTGATTTGTAGTACAATAAAATTAATAGAAAATATTAGTAGCCGCTACTAAATTTTAGCAAAATTGTTGTAAATTGCAACTCAAAATCGATTTGCCAAAATCAGAAAAAAATTACTAAATATCAATAATTTTAGTACAATGAAATTAGTATGAATAAGTTAGTAGACGCTACTAAATTTTACCGGTCCAAGATGACACGCAGGGGGCAGAGACAGGTCGTTGATCGGTCTTTTTATTTGACTTTAACATGGCGTTGTCATTGGAGGTGACAAATTGCTACCAACTAAACACATTTTGACATGTCACAGGACTAATCCAAAAGGACATGTCACCTAACTGACGTAAAGGGATATATCACCGAAAGGAACCACCATGGAATAAGTCACATATTGTGACATGTGACCCAACTAAAATAAAAAGAACTGACACAGTCCCATTATATACTAAAACCCATTTTAACCCATTTTTCCCCAACTTGCTTTTAACATGTCTACACTCACAATATTTTATCGTTAAAAACAACCTAAAATACATATTAAATTAATTGAAAACACATTAAAAAAAGGACTCTTGATTTTTCATTATATTTAAACCAATTTGCTATTTATTTTCAAACATTGTTTAAACAATCCATAAAAAAAATAAAAATAATTCAAAATTCTTTTAAAACAATCATAAATTTTTAACTGACAAAACGTAAAAAACCGATTTTGTGGTTTGTTTTTTCATATTTGAAAGTTTTTTTTGTTTGTATTTTCAAAACACTACACAACCCACACGTTCATACTTTTATTGGCTATGTTTGTGTGTATGAGTAAAGAATTTCTTGTAGTTTAAGTTGAAATAATTTTGTATATAAACACACTATTTTAACAAAAAAGAAAATCGAAAATATTTGAATTTTTTGTTTTAAAATAGAAAACAACGAAATTTTTTAAATTACTTTTTCTAAAAATAAAAATCTAAAAAAAGAAAATTTGACTGAAAATAACAACTCCTACAGACGATACATATTTTTTTGTAATTTGTTTTTTATTGATTGATAAAAAAAGTTAAACAATATGTTTCAATGTATTTTAATTAATTCTTCAATTGAAAACAAACTTTACCTATTACTTTTCAAATAAACCTCAATCGGTTATGGAAAATATATTGTGAGTGTACTTAAAGAACTGCTTTAAACTACCCAGTCAGAAATCGCCAGTGGTACAAAAAATCAAGCACTGGCATAGCACTGGGTAACCACGGTGTTAAAAATAAATGACTGGCAGAACACTCATTTGGGACGCTTTGCCAGCGTTTGAAAAAAGCGTTTTACCAGTATTTGTTTTACAAAAATTTCGGTGGTTTATAAAAAAAAAAACCACTGGCAAAGAATTGGCTTCGAGTGATATGCCAAGGTTTGCAACCAGTGGTTATCCAGTGCTACCTAGCCAATGCTACCAGGCGTACAAAAATCAATTCACTGGTAGACCAATGATTTTATAAAAATGCTAACGCTTCGTTAAAAAATGTTTGTAGTCAGAAGGTTCCGAGTTCAAATCCGGTTGCAAGCAAAAATTTTTTTTTGGATTTTTTAATTTAAAATTTTTTTGTGTTATAAAATCAATTTTTTTGTTTGTGGGAAAGCTCCTTCAAGACCAACTTTTTATTTGCCCTCACAACACTGGCATACTAGTTACAAAAAATTCTTTGCCAGTACTAGAATTTTGGCACAGCCAGTAGTTGTCCAGCTGTTATCATTCATTTACGTGTTTAGCCATCAAATATTATATGTCTCGTTAGCTCAGTGGGTAGAGCAATCGTCTGCCAATCTGACGGCCTGGGTTCAAATCACGGCAGGACCAAAAAAATACGTATGAACTTTTTTTAAATTTTATTTTGGAAAATATATTTCCAGACCACCTATTTATTGGTTTTGCCAGCGTTTTGCCAACGTTTAAAAATTTTGTTCCTCCAGTGCTTTTCCGGCGCTTTTTGAACAGCCGGTCCTCTTGTCTAATGATGTTATCATTTTGGGAATGGGAAAGCACTTTTTGCCAGTACTTGTACCACCTGCTAAAGTGCTTTGCCACCGCTTTCGTGTTTGTATTTTTCTGACTGGGTAATGTTACGAAATTACAGTACTTTCCTTTAGTTTTTTTCTTAAATAACTGTCATATAGTTGTTTTTTATACCCAACACCACTACGTGGAGAGGGTATAATAAGTTTGTTCTGATGTTTGTAACACCAAAAAATATTGAGTCTAGACCCACCTTATAGTATACCGATCGACTCGGAATCACTTTTTATTTCGATTTAACGATGTCCGTCTGTCTGTCCATGCATTTTTGTGCGTACTCTCCAGGTCGCAAATATAAAGATATTTTGCTGAAATTTGGTAAACAGACCTACGTTGGCCCGAGAACGAAGCCTATTTATTTTGGTTAAAATCGGTCTATGATTAGACCTATTGCCCATATAAGGTCCCCCCAAAATTGGCTTGGTTACACGCTGCAGTTCGCAAATAATAAGATATTTTGATGAGATTTGGTTCGCCGACTCACATTGTCCCAAGGATAAAGCCTATTGATTCTAGATAGGATCGGTCCATATTTGGACCTATCGCCCATATGGGCTATATTTTTCATTTTATAGAAAATTTTCATCCATTCGAATTTCGGATCCAAACATTAGTTGGCTTTTACCCAGACTGGTGTAGGGTATTATATAGTCGGCATGCCCGACTTTAACAATTTTACTCGTTTTTATATAAAAAGGATACAAACACAACAATAAAATACTGTTTCATGGTTAGTAATTTATGCCTATCAACGATCATGAAGTTAAAAAGCTTTAATTTTCGAGTAGTATTAAAAAACCTGTTAATCGGCTTTGATACACAGAGAAATTCGAATGGTTCGGTAGTGGTAAGCGAATTTCTGGTAAGTGACAACAGAAATACAGCAGAATTCTTGGCATCAGCATAAATTTGACAGCAATAAAAAGTTCTATTAATGCAACAGAATTTTTCCATTGGCAACAAATTTAGTTGTCAGCACTAGTCTGTTTTCTGCGTGTAGTTTTCCATAAAGTGTAAATCTGTTTAAACTTGTTTTATTTGCTATTTTTTTTTTTTTTTTTATTGAGCAAAACTTAACATTGGCTCTAAGTTTATTTATGATTGTGTTACATAGACTTTGAGTTTTCTAGAAAACATGTTTAGATAAAAAAAAAAACAGTGGTGAAATGCTGTGATTTTATTTAGTAATGAATATAAAAACCCGATATGACTTATTTTACTTACTCTTCGGTATACAATAATATATTTTCATTATAATTATCCTTAATACCCTTTAACATTATGATTGCGTCTTTGGCGGTTGGTAGTTGAAAATAATTATTATTAATTACTAAGATGATCTCAACACAAATATAAAAAAAATGTAGTATTATAAAACATTAGAATAAGTTTCCTTTATAGGTTTAGTAGCTATAAATGTTTTTTCTTTTTTTATGTAAATATTTCACATAAGTTTCAGTTAATATAGTAACTGATGTTTGTAAAAGCGTCTTTTTTTTGTTTTAAGCCAATTGTTTTGTTTATATGTACAAGGTTAATTATAATTTATGGAAAAAGCATTGAAATTTTTAATCATAGCAACAAGTATGAATGTAGTTTTTTTTTTTTTTTAGCAATTTAATTTATTTTTTAAGGCACTTTTGTACTAATTAGTTATTATTTTGGTAATTATTCATTTTATTTAACTTTAATTTTTTTTTTTTTCAATATAAAAATTATCGTTGTGTGAAATTTCCCTTACTAAACTATTCAAAAACTTTATAAAAACTAATTTGTAGATGAAAATTGAAAATTGTTTAACCACCACATAACATGTTGACTGGTTTAAATTTGTTTTTGCTTAGCTGCTGCTGCTGCTTGTTATGTTGGTGTTTTTCTGTCTGGTGTGTGAGTTGTTTTGTTGTTGAAAAGTTTGTTTTCGTTGTTTTGTTTGTACTATGAAAATTGTGGCAAATACACAAGTAATAGAGAATATATAACACAGCAGGGATTCTCAAATTACTATCATATTAGTGCGTACACTCAAAATAATAAGTCTGTTGGCTGAACAGAAAATTTTTTTATTTTAACAAAATTTATCCCTATTTTTTGGCTTAAAATAAAATTTGTTGATTTTAACAAATTCTTTTGTTAAATTTAACAAATCGAAATTTAAGTAAGAAATTAGTAAAACTACAGTTTTATTTTTAATTATACTGAGTCGTAAAATTTGTTAAAATTAAGGTCTCGAGACTCTCCCCGGGCCTAGTCTATACCATGAAGTCATCTAAGGGCAACTCCAAAGGAGCAAACATTTTATCCGTTTTGCTCTATCTCGCTTAGTTTTGGAGATATGGGCCATTTTATGAAGTGGGAAATTTTTATTAGGAATTCCGGCAAAATTGCAGTTTATGGGGTCTCGACAAAAAAAATATGACCCCCTTTGGAATAAAAAAAGAAAGAAAAAAACCGAAATTAATTTTGAGAGGAGCTCGGTCCCGGGAGGCCCGTGGGGGACATAGTAACATGTAAGTGTGGGTACTCAAATTAAAGGAAATTGTCTCACTATTCCAAAAATGTTATCTTTTTTATATCCATAAAATGTAGCCCTAACTAGCGCCATTATTCGATCAATAGGGGGGGGGGGGTCCAAAAAAGTAAAATATTAATATGAACGAAAATGGAAAATGAAAGGAAATTTTCTCACGATTTCAAAAATAAGGTTTTTTTTACTAATCTGTTGGACGTGAATCGAATTAGAGGCATTTTTTTTAAATTTAAGACCTTAGAAAAATTATAGTCTAAAATCACATTATTTTAGTTTTGGTAAAACCCTATAAATGTCCATTTTTTGTTGTTTATTTTGAAAATTTGGAACATAAAAGGCAGTTGAAAGTGGAAATGACAAAAGGAGTCAACTTTTTATTGATGAGAAATGCACTGTCAGAACTGATATAGTTGAATTATGCCGCAGGGAAAAAAATTTTTTTTTAATGTAGGTATACCCAAACTTTTTAGATGATATAAAAATGAAACTTTTTGACGGAAAATTCAATTTCAGAAGTGATATACTGTTATTGCGCCGCAGGGAAATTTTTTTTTATAAAAATCGCGCGATTTTTCCAAAAAAAATTTATTTTTTTTATATAAATGTCTTAATTTTTAATGCGTTTATCGATTATTGAAAAACAAAAATAGTTTTTGAAGTCGTGGAGGGACATTTTCTATCATTTGAGTACCATTTTACCATACAAAAAAATTTATTAATTTAAAGTCCCCCCTCTTAGGGGACTAAAATGGCTCTGGTTAGGGCTACGTTTTATGGATTAAAAAAAAAAACACTTAATTACCACACTTACATGTTACTATGTCCCCCCGTTTTTTGCCCCCCACGGGCCTCCCGGTCATATTTTTTTGACGAAACCCCATAAAGTGCAGTTTAGCCGAAATTCCCGGGGGTCCAAGGCCCGACCATGGCCCATTTTTGGATAGAGATATCAAATACGATTAGGGGTAGTCGAAATTTTCGCCAATTTTTCTCTATCTCTCTTAGTTTTCGAGATATGGGCCATTTTGAAAATCGGGAGGGAACAAACTAGCGCCATTTTTAATAACAGAAATATGAAAATATTATATTTTAATAATAAATTTTGTAAAATTGAACGAATGGGTTCTTAAAAATAAGTTATAAATAGTTTTGAAAATTAACACTCAAAACTACTTAATAATGTACTACTGAGCATTTTTAGTATAGTGTTAAATGAAGATAATTAAATTTTTATTTAAATCAGTGTTTCAACTAAAATTTTTTTAAAAATAAGTCAAATCGATTTGAAACCCGTTTGACAGATTTTTCTACTGACGTATTATTTTAAGTGTAGCTATATATGTTTTCCAAGAGCTTTACGACCTTTGTCGATAATCCCATATCAAGCCACTTACTATATATCAACTGATTTCTGGACATTTTATTAGACGCAGCTCTAAAGTCTTCGCGAAATGTGTAAACTTTTTTCTTTTCCAAAAATTCCAGGTGTACCAGTGATGCCAAATTGAATATGTTATCAGCAGTCGAATAATTTTTAAGAAATCCTGTTTGGTATACTTACGTTAAAGATGCCATTCTTTTATACCCATCATGTCATTCTGTCGTTTATTATTTCCATAAAAACCTTAGCTATGCACTTCGGGAACGAAAAAGCAGTAATTTGTTATCACGATTATGAGTGAAGAGTTAAAGGCTTCGTTACTCTAGCGTAATCGTAAACGTATCTCCGCAAGATGAATTAATGAGTTAAATAAGAACAGCAGATATGTTGTGTTTTTTTGTTTCATTCTTAAGCCTGAGTTACCCAGACGTAAACGTAACGTACCTCTGCGTAGCTTAATTAATGAGTTAAATAAGTATAGAAAATGTGTTCTTAGGCCTTCAACATATAGCAAATGCAAATACACAACAAAAATCTATTCAAAACAGGTTTTTGCTGTCTATTTACATTTTCTATATGTTAAATGCATAAGAATAAAGCCTGAGTTACCCAGACGTGAACGTAATATACCTCTGCGTAGCTGAATTAATGAGTTAAATAAGGATGGAAGATTTTTTGTTTCGTTTTTATGCATTGAAAATATAGAAAACGTAAATAGACAACAAAAATCTGTTGTGAAAAATTTTCGTTGTGTTACGTTTGGTATATATTGAATGCACAAGAATGAAACAAAAACCACGACATGTCTTCTGTCCTTAACTCTTTAATTCAGCTACTCAGAGATACGTTACGTTTACGTCTGGGTAACTCAAGCTTAAGTCGACAGTTTGGACAGGTAGTGGGCTTTCGGAATATTTTAATACTTATTCGGGTATCAAACAGGGATGCCTCCTATACCCACTTCTTTTAAGGGGAAAATTCAGTTAACAATATTTATACCCTAAACCACTATGTGGTCAGGGTATTATAAGTTTGTGCTGATGTTTGTAACACCAAAAAATATTGGTCCTAGACCCACCTTATAGTATACCGATCGGCTCAGAATTTTTTTTTATTTCGATTTAACGATGTCCGTCCGTCCGTCCGTCTGTCTGTCCATGCATTCTTGTGCGCACTCTACAGGTCGCAAATATTAACATATTTTGATGAAACTTGGTACACCGACTTATGTCAGCCCAAGGACGACGCCTATTGATTTTGTTGAACATCGGTCCATGTTTAGACCTAGTGCTCATATAAGGGTCCTACTAAAATTATATGGTTTATACGCTGCAGGTCGCAAATATTAAGATATTTTGATGAAATTTGGTACACAGACCTACGTTGGCCCACGAACGAAGTTTATTGATTTTGGGGAACATCGGTCCATGTTTAGACCTAGTGCCCATATAAGGGTCCTACCAAAATTATATTGTTTATACGCAGCAGGTCGCAAATATTAAGATATTTTGATGAAATTTGGTACACAGACCTATATCAGCCCAAGGACGTAGCCTATTGATTTTGGTTAACACCGGTCCATGTCTGGACCTAGTGCCCATATAAGGTCCCCCAAAATTGGCTTGGTTACAAAGTGCAGGTCGCAAATATTAAGATATTTTAATGAAATTTGGTTCGCTGACTCACATTATAGAAAATTTTGACACAAGTCCCATTTTAACCCATTCGAATTTCGGATCCAAACATTAGTTGGCTATTAACCAGACTGGTGTAGGGTATTGTATAGTCGGCATGCCCGACTTTAACCTTTTTACTGGTTTTTTTTTTTATTTGAAAAGCATGTTATTGTTCTCAAAAAATATTAGTTTTAAATTTCACCAACCAACTTCGCCAGGGTCGCCACTTCATTACTGGCCTTTTTTAAAAAAGACAAAATCGGCTGCCACTGTGCAGACTTCATTAGTTATCAGAAAATAAAAATGTAAAGTGATTCTTAATGCCAGATAAATTCTCTAGTCCTTATCGTGGCACGATTCTTATTTAAAAAAAAAAACAACTTTGCTTGGGAATATAAAATTTATTTGACTGAAATTCAAAAAAAGGGCCACGAAAGAAAAAAACCATATCGAAATTGGGTAACCCGCTTTAGCTGTTAAGCGGCAGCCGATTTTGAACTCATGGTTGTGGGAAAACGCGTTTAAAGTTTAGAATTAATTTTACGCTAAGAAAACAGCAAAATTTCGAAAAATCGTGTATGAAAAAAATTTATAGCTCCTAGTTTTCTTCATGTGCACCTAATTTGGGACGAATCGGCTAAAGGGTATTTGATATGATGGCAGAGATAAGCTGCTCGTATTATTTTGTAAAAATGCTATTATTTTGTATATTTTTTAATTTATTTTGTATTTGTTTCTTATTTTTTATACACACTGATTACTTTTATAACTAATATTAAGACATCAATACCTGCCTCATATGACGTGCCTTTGCCCACAATCGGGGAATCGTCATTGGCATTTCTTTAAAGACTGTGTGCAATTCTTGCATCTTTGGATGTAGTTTTTTCTTATGTTTTTCGGAGTATATACTGAAGAGTATCCTCTATCCAAATTAAATATAAAAAATAATTTAGAAAACAAAAATTTTTCTATGGCCTGCATGATTATTTGGAATGAGGATTGATGACGAATTGAATATTCGTATCCTTTTATATGCAGATGATAAAGTCATTCTTTTAGATAATAAACAAGTTATGCAAAAAATGATAAATAATCTGGTAACGTATTATGATAAGTGAAACATGGAGCTGAATATGGATAAATCGGACATTATGGTATTTATAAATGGAGGTAGATTGGTAAACGATGAAAAATGGTATTATAAAAGGGATTAAGAAAAAATTGTATCTGAATTTTTCTACCTTGGAGAAATACCAACACCTAATATGACCTTCATAAAGCATGTTGAATGTAGAAACACTGCAGCCAAATATAGTATCAAATCTACATGGCAAAGCTACCTCAACAAACACAATGTGTCACTGCGTTCAAAAAGGAAAATAAATTTGGGGATTTTCAACATTCGAAATTGTAAAAAAGCTGCAAAGTTATTTTTAAAGCTGATTCTGAAACTCCCAGATAACATACCCGATTATGCACTACCTTTAGAAACAGGAGCTGAAGACAGCCACTTTTATACCTTGGGTCTGCATCTTAATTATCTGGTCAGTTACCTCTATAATTATATATAGACTGCCACACAAACTCTCTAAATTAGTACTGCAGAAAAAAGTTTTCTGGGCTAAAGAAATAAATAAAATCGGAGAGAAATTGAAAATCTGTTTTAGTATAGAACTGTCTTAGTCAAAGTGGATTGCGAAAAGCGGTGAATTTATATATCAACTTAAAGTATAAAAACCATAATATAGTGGAAAGCGTTTATGCCAGCTATGGGATTTGAATACACACTGAATGAAAATCTAAAAACAGCTGAAATATCAGTACTACTTAGAGCTCGTGCGGATGTATTGCCAGTAAGGAAAAACAGTTTTACAAACAATACTGAAAATATTTATTTGTTGTTTGGTCAGGGTTAGATTTATCAGGTTTATATTTATTGGAAAAACGCATTTCGAGAGATAGAATATTTGATCAATATATTATTTTTTCAGTGGGGTATATAGGCCCCAGCAGCATTTAAGGATTAATATTCTGAAATAAAATTAAGAATATTATTTTAGACCTAGAAAACTAATATCAAGAACTTTCATTAATATCCGCTGAGGTATATCTGTTATATTAACCCAGCAAAATCTCAGTAATTGGAGCTCATTACTAATAGCTAAATAATAAGCAGTAAAATTATGGTCTACTCATAACTCATTACTTTTGTTCGACAAGGTCGTTTTTGTAAGTAGTTGTCCATATTCGCTGCATAGAAAAAGGTACAAAATTTGTACACCCGCTTACCCGCTGCATTACAAAAATATATAAAATAAGTAGTTACCAAAATAAGTAGTTATTCGTGTGCTGATACGCTGTTAAATAATTAGTGACTACAAGTTGTTAAATAATAAGGCTTATTTATATACTTATTAGTGGTTAAAAAATAAGTAGTTATCAATATCACAATATCTTTATAATTAAATAAGTAGTCGCGCATAAGCTAGACTGCTTATAAAAACGGCTTCGTCTAACAAAAATAACTAGTACTGACGCCGAATTATAAGTAGTAAACATTTTTAGTTTCATTTTATAACCACTTATTTGGTAATGAAAGATTTTGCTGGGAATGTGTACAAAAAAATTAAAATCTCCTAAAATTCTACCTTTAACCAAACATAGGGGAAATTTACGTATTTCTATTTTCTATATTTCAGCCAAGATCATGTAGAGTTGAAAGAAGAAAATGGAAAAATTTGCCTAAAAGCTAAGTAAATGCCAAAAATTGCTGTTTTCTCGAAATCCCCTGAAAAAAAATCTTTGCTGTAGCCAAATGAAAAAAGGAAGTCCTACAATTTTTGTAGTTTTTAATCTCTAATATGTTCTTAAGAAAACCTTAAAGTCTAATTATTGATTTTTAAAAATTTCCATAAAAAAAATTAAATTGCAGATTTGAAAACAGTGTTTAATAAAACTGTTTAGCAAAACACAATAAAAAGAATACTTCTTATCTGAGTTTCTTGGAACTCGTTGAATAAAAAAATGCCCCTGTAGTGGATTATTTCAATAAATTTAAAAAATTGGACCCGAATTTTTTGATTAGGTGGTCTGCGACACATCAGTTACCGGGGTAAATTGTAACAACTCGGCTGTTTTTTTTAACCGATTTAAGTTTTTATTGCTTTATTACAAACAAAATTCACTCCGAATTTTTTCTAGTGATTTTAATTCGAATTAGTTTATCAATATTTTTGAGAAAATGCACAAAAAGTCATATTTTCTCCTTGTAATCACTGTTCCAAATTTCAGGGCCGATTCGGCAAGCCTTCCTGATATCCGATTATCCTAATTTTTTGCGAGATGTATTTTTAGATCCAAATAAATATTTTAAGGGTGTAACCCAGTCAATAACTCAAAAAAAATTTTTTCGAGCAACCTAATATAAGTATATAAATATGTCCTGCGCTTCCTATAAGGAACAAATTTATCACTGAAATTAAATATAAAATTTTTACATCATATGTATATTGTCGCTGCTAATAAGAAAATAACTATTTGTTTTTAAAAATTATTTGTGAGATACTCATATAATATTTTTCTTTTTTGCCTTAGCTATGATTATTGGAAGTAATTCTCTTGAAAATGAAACTTTTTCACAAAATGGATCTTTTTAATCACTGATTAAAAAAAAATTTAAAGTAACCATACCTCACTGAGAAAATTTCACATTTATCCGAGGTGTTCTAATTTGTAATCTTATGATGAAAATTTATATTTTCTGGCGACAAACCCCATATTCCTTGACTTTGAATTTAACTAAGACTCAAGCACGCCGTGAGATGATATAAAAATTATTAAAAATTTTCGACATTTTCGAATACTCGGGAACTTTGTTTGCGGTTGAGCATGGGTTAACGGTTTTTATTTGCTCTTTTTTCAAATTCGTAAAAATGCATTTTTGCAACTGAAGTGTGGCAAGGTACAAAAAAGGTTGGAAAACACTGGATTTAAGCATATAGTTTGTTAGTACTATAACGTATAAGTCAAAAAGAGCGTTAAATTAAAATCACCAACAGTTGCCAGCAAAAAATGGGTGTTTTAAAAAATTGTATAAAAACTTAAAATTTAATTTTTTTTAAACACACTGAAAGCTAAAGAAAAAAGTATAAATGTGTGCGCTTTACATATGAATGGAATATAAAAAAGTTTATTTTATTTAAGACATAAAAACCAAAATACTTTTTAAATATCATTATATTTACCAATATCTTTAAGTGCAGAGACCCAAAATAACTGTTATATTTCTAAAAAAGTCACCACCCAAATTTATTTAATTATAATATTTCAATAATGCACTATATCTTATAAATCATATTGCACAAAAAAATCACAAAGTTTGGCAAAGATTTTAATTTTTTCAATTTTTATATTTTACTCTATAAATTTCTGTTGTTTTTTGATTTTTATTTTAAAACTTTTTATAAAAGTTACAGAATGATTTTTTTGAAAAAATTAAGCACTAACTTTTTTATTTGATAATAAAATAAAAATTAAAAATTGACCTAAATTGAATGCCGGAAGTTGCTGGAATATACATATTTACTCACTTTAAATCACTGTTCAATCTTTTATTAACACTAGTTGACATCATCAGGATATTATAATTGGTGAAGTCATTGGTTCCATGGCTTTTGATTTATATTCTTAATTGTTATTTTTTGATAAAGAAAAAAAATCACAAAATAACTTTTATTATTTTTGAAAAAATAAAAATCGTGTTTGGATTGTTTTTGTTTGAATTAAAAATATAAATCAAACAGAGCAAATAAACAGAAAATTAAAAATACTCAAACAGGAAATAATTGTAAAACAATCACTTTTTTGAATAAAAGTTATAACTGTTACATCCCTGTTTAAGTGCTATTAAATTTAAAATTAAAACAAAATGAAAATTTAAAAATTTAAATTTATATGGCTTTTGATAAACATAACAGTCAAGTTAGCTCAAACTTTAGGTTATTTTTTAGTTGTTTTGGTGGCCATAAATATTTAAGTTTATAGAATTTTCCAATTTTAGAGTATAATTTGTATTGCACATTTTTTGTTCTTTATACATAACTTTTGTTTACGTTTGTTATGGTTTTCAATTCGTTGTTGAATTGGGGGTTTCATCCCGTTTTATTAGGAAAAAAATTGTTGACACTAGATTTTGGCGCATGCTAAATGGGAAATGCCGGTTATTACTCTTGTATGTATAACGAATTTTTTTAACAAATAAAAACATAATTTTAACTGAGGTCAGTTTTACAAAAGAAAATAACTCAACAATTATGGTCGGTCCAAACTGTCTATTATATTCACTTCCCTCAACAATGTAAAGTACAGTTTGTAATCTATACGCTGACAATTTCTCATTAGTAGGGCAAGGAATTTCATGCACTTAAAAATGTGCTCATAAAATATGCGGCTAAAAAAGAAAAATATGTAAAAATGTAAGAAATATGCATTAAAAACTACTATTTTTGCAAAAATAATGCACTTTAAAACTTATAAATATATTTAAGTTAGTTATTTTGCAAACAGGCACAGAACTCGAAGATTGTCCATAGGTCAATAAGGTTTTTAAGAATGTTTATTTTGATTTAATCAAAATATGAAAATGTATTAATTTTTAATATTTTTTACAAAAAAAAATGTTCATAAAAATTAAAAATATGCATTTAAAAGCACAAAATATGCATTAAAAAGCATAAAATATCATTGGTGGACTTAGGCCGGTCTGGGGTAGGCAAATCCCACCCTAGACTGCTTTTTGCCCACCCCAGAATTTAAAAAAAATCTATCTTTAATTCTTTTATCTATGATTTTGATAACAAAAAGTGTGACAATATTATTAATTTTTTTAAATCTTGTATTTTTGATTGAGAAAACGTATACTGGTTTCCTATGAAGGTAATTTGTTGGAATCTAAGGGTTAGTTATGTAGCTAGAACAAAGATCGATTTTTGTCGTAAATATTTCATAAATAAGAAATATTTAAAAAATTCTTACTTAAAAAATATTTAAAAAACAAATCGATATAAGTTCTGATTATAAGAGCATTTCTTTAAGAAAAATTATTAGAATCACAATAAGCATCTGAAGGCATGCATGAATATTGTACCAAAATGAAAAAGAATTTTTAATAGGAAAATATCGTAGAATCTTTTTTGGTGAGAAAAATGTTTTAGAATTAATAATTTTTAAAGGAATAATTATTAATATCTAATAAGGAAGTTACTTTAAACTAAACACTACTGTTTTGATGAAATTTCAATATGTTTCAGAAACAAAAATTCTAAGATGAAAACCTAACGGTTTTCGATCACCTCTATAATTTAAGTGGCCAAAATATGGGGTTAGAATGGGTTCGTGAAAGAAAATATGAGACAGCCCAGGTAGAAAAATAGAAACGGCACAATGTTGGCCCGGTATTGGAGGCGGTAGTGCATGTACTGGCAATGCGTCGGATTTTTAACTTTCACTGTACTGCCAAGTTGTCGAAATGATAACACCAATAAACGCTTGGCCGTAGTTATTTCCCAACGTTGGCGCAAGCTTGGGATTTTATTTTTTTTTTATTATTCCAGTACATTTAATAACAAATTTAGTAGTTTGCTAGAACTTTACTGTCCTCTTAGTGTACATCACAGATTTTTTTTTTTATTTTTTTTTTGTCAAGTCTTGATGGAATTTCTTCAAATGTATTCTTTCGAAACTTCACAAGAAAAGAATGGCGATGTCTCTCTTACATAAATAATTTTGTAATACATGTAAAAATACGTAAAATTTATAAAATTGTTAATTTTAATAAATTAAAAAAAGCTCGTTAATTTTCAGAAAACAGTACTGGCAAAGCACGTTTTAAGTAGTACCGGCATTTCGTAAAAAACAGTGCTCTCCCAGTACAACTTTTGTTGTAACGTCGGCAATTTCTACCTGGGAGGTTAATAGTAGGTTTTTTTTCTCTATCAAATATACAAATTTCAGACTATTCTGAGAGTAAAGCATTCCTTGCATGAGGTTTTCTTCAGAAAACGGGATTCATTTTTCAGTATTTTCTACAAAATCATGGAGGTTCTCGTAGGATTATTAAATTTGGAAAATTATACAATTTTTTTCAAAAGGGAGGGAGTTATTTTTAAAATTTCTTTTTGTATGAAAAAATTGTAAGCATAATGTCAAGTGTTTTTTACGATTGAGAGTCTAAGAATGGGTAAATGAACAGCCGAACATTAATGGGTTCCTTGCCCACCCCAGAAAAATGGTCTAGGTACGCCTATGTAAAATATGCAAAAATACGCATTTTTGACAAAATATGCAAAAATATGCAACTACAGATCCATGCCATTTTGTTCTAAATTTGATCATTCGGATAAATATTTAGTCCATATCAGTTTTGGATACTCAATAGTAATCTTAAAGAAAGATAAAAAGAAATAAAGTAATTCAATTTATTCATTGATTTCGGCATTAGCAATATTTAAGTTCATTATTGATGTCCATATTAAGACGCATCTTAATATTTAATATTTAGATTTACCGAAATTATAAAATATTTTATTTGTAGGGATTTTATAAAAAACTTTAATATTTAGATATAATGTAATAATTTTTTCTGTGGTGTAGGGTATAAAAAGCGATAGAAATTTCTTCTAAGTTATAACACTAGTAGAAAAAATTCTGTAAAAAATTAAGTTAAAACTACTGAAAATTTGTTAAAAATGATGTTGCAGGAAAAACTGCTAAAATTAGCAGATTATTGTTGTATATGGAAACAGTAAAAATGAAACTGTTAAAAATACGGAATTTTAGTTCATTTTTTGTTAATAGAAAATAACAAATTAACATGCTAAAATCAGATCAAAAAAAGTTTGCTAAATAATTATTTACTAGCCTAAAAAAATCACGAAAAAATTTAAAACTTAATAAAATTTTCACAAATAATTTTTTATGTTTTTTTTAAATGCAAATAAAAATCGAGCCTTTTGAAAACAGCAGTTTACGAAACAGCAGACTGCTATTTGCACTCAACTAAATTTAACTTAAAAATAACAAAAATTTTGTAGATATAACAGTTTGTTTAGTCCACTAATATTTTGCAAAATTTTCTGCAGATTTTATAGTACAATTTGTCATTTTCAATTAACTAAAAATTTATTTAAATGTAACTAAATTTCTGTAAATTTAACAGTTTTATTTTTGCTGTTCTTATTTTACTACAAAGCGAAAAAAACTGCTAATTTCAGCAGTTTTTTCTGCAACATGATTTTTAACCAATTTTTAGTTGCTTTTTCTGATATTTTTACAGATTTATTTCTATTAGTGTAAGAATAAAAGTGAAAACATGGGAAGGAAGCCAATGCATTTTACAATAGTATTGGTAAAAATACATGTGGTTTGTGTGGAGTATTGAATATTTGTGTTTCTTGTGTACTTGATATTTGAAACTATGAGTGCCAGAAGCTTGCTAATCCGCTACTCAACAATCTGGTGAACGATTTGATTAGCTACCGCTAAGTCAACATGTTGTGGTAACGCTACCTTGTTTTGGTAGCGTAAAAATTTGACGCTGCTTGTGAGCAGTTAATGATACATCAGCTGTCGTTTGTTTTTTTGTATATTTTTTTTAAAGAATAATAAACATATACAAATATAATTATAAAGGAATAAAAAATTTAGAAAAAATCAATGAAACATCTACAAATATTTTTATTTGAAACAAAAACTTTTGAAGAAAATGTTTATTCTTCTTCTTAACCTCAAACCTACTGAATTGGAATTAATAAAAATACATATTAATTGTATTTGGTCTATACGACGCGTTTGAAAAAACAACACTTAACTGAAAGGATAAAAATGCCCTGTTGGCTGTCCGCCTCCAATATACACAAATTGCCTGCACTTATACGTAAAAACCATACATACGTCAGTGTGACATCATTTGCGAAAAGGTGACACGGAGGAAATAAGAAGATAAACAGGAAATCTAATGTAGAATGTTTGTATATGTCTGTTTGATCACTTCTGAAAGTATTCATATAGAGACAATCTGACAATAAAAATATAAACAATAATACAATTTAATGGAAAATCACTGATGAAGCCTGTCCATAAAAAAGGAAGAAACTGGATCTAGTCTGATTTGCAAATTTAATGTGTTTGTAACTTTTGAAGAAAATGTTTATTGTTCTTCTTAACCTCAAACCTACTCAAAAGTAGCATTGTTCACCAGATTAAGGTAACCATAAAGAGCTACATATCAATTGTAGCGGTAGCGGGTTTCTCTGTTAAAGCTGCCCTATTACTTAATATATTTAGAGTACTATGCTATAATCTTTATCACAAATATACAACTCTGCTTAAATAATAAATCAAAATTTAATTATTTAATGTTAAGAAACCCACTAAAACCATATTGAATAGTTGATAAAAAATTTAAAGATATGTTTATAAATTTAAATATCGAATCAATGTACCCATTTTCAAAGAACTTTGTTAAAAAAAATTTAAATCATTTCAAATATAAAAACCACTAGAAGCACCATAGAACTATCGAGTAGTATCAAGTACCCAAATTATAAATATCTCATAATATCGAATATTGACACGTATACTTGGGGCTAGTTAATTGAATGAACCAAATAATTGGCGATTTCATTGGCATTACCACTGATCATTGCTAATGTATACATTTCATTACCATTGGTTTAATCAAAACCAATTGAAAAAACTTTTATTAGAATTTAATTGTTTTGAAATTTTTGGCATTTACATTAAGTAATGCCAATTAAATGTCAATGCCAATGAAAAATTTCCAAGTGTGTTGAAAGGTAACCAAATTTACCAACACTATGCGACAATTATGCTAAATCTATCTACACATTCATTCACAATGGCTACCATATAGTGTATCCTAAAAGTATGCGTTAAAAGCTTTTTGTGCATTTAAGTTGGTGGTAGGGATGGAAATCGAGGTACAATTGTACTTTTATGGTACATTTTGACGTTCCTTGGTACTACCGCGAATCATTTGGTACAATTTCAAAATTACCGATTTAAAATCCCTTCAAAGCACTATTGTTAACCTTAAAATACTATTGACGAAATAACTTAAAATACTGATAACTTTAAAGTGACCTAATTAACAGTGTGACCTAACGAAATAACTTTGGCAAATCGTTTTCCTCCAGAAATCAAAAATAATTTCAAATAAAGGAAGAAACATGAAATTTTACCGAATATGAAGGTAAATTTGCTAATATTTTTAAATTTTAACTGGTTATTCATTTGTTGCTGCCGATTTTCAGTTGTTTAAGCAACGTATAAAAATAAATAACAAAAACCATTAGACATAAATAAAAAGTAAGTCGACCGGTTTTCAGATGAAGTTTCATTTATTTTAAATCATATTTTCTGTTGTTTTAACTTCTGCATCTGATTAAAAATGCAAGTTTGGAATTGCTCGGATAAATTTTCTGTATATAAAAAACGTTGGTACCGTGAGGGTCGAAAAAAATATTTTCCATTTTCCATCCCTGGTTGGTGGCTTTAAATATCAGTGTTGTCAGCTTTGAATTCTGATAATTTACAAACAAAGTTAAATGGATTTCTGTATTTATTAAATGTTATTAGAAATTTATTTTATTTATTTTTAACTTTTGTTGTGGTTTTATTGTGTATTTGTTCCACTTTAATCACAAGTTGAGAAATAACGAGTAAAAAGGTTAAAGTCGGGCATGCCGACTATACAATACCCTACACCAGTCTGGTGTATTGTTTGGATCCGAAATTCGAATGGGTTAAAATGGGGCTTATGTCAAAATTTTCTATAATGTGAATCAGCGCACCAAATTTCATTAAAATATCTTAATATTTGCGACCTGCAGTTTGTAACCAAGCCAATTTTGGGGGGACCCTTATATGGGCACTAGTTATAAACATGGACCGATGTTCACCAAAATCAATAGGCTTCGTCCTTGGGCCAACATAGGTCTATGTACCAAATTTCGCGTTATTGGGCCAATGTAGGTCAAATTTCATCAAAATATCTTAATATTTACGACCTGCAGCGTATAAACAATATAATTTTGGTAGGACCCTTATATGGGCACTAGGTCTAAACGTGGACCGATGTTCACCAAAATCAAACTTGTTCGTCCTTTGGCCAACATAGGTCTGCGTACCAAATTTCATCAAAATATCTTAATAGTTCCGACCTGTAGAGTGCGCACAAGATTGCATGGACAGACAGACAGACGGACGGACGGACAGACGGACATCGTTAAATCGAAATAAAAAAAAATTCTTAACCGATCGGTATACTATAAGGTGGGTCTACGACCAATATTTTTTGGTGTTACGAACATCAGCACAAACTTATAATACCCTGACCACATAGTGGTGTAGGGTATAAAAACTAAAATTTTTCAAATTTCTATATATTTATTTTCAATGATTTTATTCTCCTTTTTCTTTCAGTATTGCGAACTATGTCGCAGTTCATCTTCTCAGAAATTTAAAAAATTAGAAACTGGGTGGTCACGTCAAGTTGATAACCTCTTGTTTTTCCACAACCAGGGGTATGGCATCACCAAAAAAGTAAGTTATAAAAACCATAGTAGAATATAGTAGCTTTACTCATTTTCTGTCATTTAAAAAAATGAAGTAGTATTGGTAATTTTACTTGTACATATGGTTCTTAATACCATGAGATAGGGATAGGCTCTCAATTTTTTAATGAGTGGGGCTACTATAGTATACTATGATAAAAACATGGCACTTTGTTAAAAAAATTGACAATTTCCTTTTTTTATTTAAATTTAAATAAAAACAAACAACAAAGCAATAAAACAAATGGATATCTCTAATTTTGTTATTCGAATATATTCCGCGCTTGTTTTTTTCCTTATTTTGGACAGTTTTCAGCATTTTTTGAGCTTTTAAATATAGGCTCAGCTGATACTAAACTGATACTAAATAGTTGCTCAGGTAATACTAAATTACAGCGCCCTCTGCCGGTGAGTAGTATAAGTTTTGATTTCCTATCTCTATAATTAATAGTCTCTGTCTACAACAGTAGTCAAAAAACAATTGTCAAGGGTTTCTAAACAGAATAATCGAATTCGCCTGAAACTTAGTATGAAAAATTATAATTCCAAAATGTTTTGTCATATTAATTTTTTAAGATTCTAAGAAGATTCTTATAAATGAGAACTTTTATTACAAATTTGTAAAGGTGTTAAATTTTTTGGGCCTTAGCCTCTAAAAAACTAAAATGGAACTACTAAAATGAAACTACTTACTACCCACGTCATTTCCAAGTAGAATTCATCTGTGTTTCCGTTAATGAGCAATAAAACACGATATTAAATAAATTTGAAATTTAAAAAATAATATAATGTTGTTACCTTTTCTTGTTTATGTTAAATAAAATTAAGTGCAATTTGTTTTTGGTTTGTTTATAGTTTTTTTTTCTTTTTTAATTTGAATTTATTTATTTAATGAATTTTTTATTTTTTTTTCTGTTTTAGAATAGATTTTTGTATGTTTTAAAAGCTAAATAACTTATAAATACTTAATTTAATAATGGATTTCTATTTTTTATTTCATATTTTATAATATTGAATATGTGTTTAAAAATTATGTCACAGAAATAACTGTTTCTTTTGTTTTGTATAAAAAATTATATATAAAAAATTTGACTAAACAATATTTAAACGACAAAAACATATAAAAATATATGATATGAACTACGAAAAAGAAATTAACTAAAAAATGGGGAACGATTGTAGGAAAGGATGTTTTAACTCAGACCTTTGTAAAATTATTTAAATTTTCTAAGTCCTAGATTTTAAGAAGTTTTTTTATGTAAAATTCTTGGAGACAGCAGACTCTGCTTAAAGGGAAGTGATTTAATAAAGGAAATATTTCCGAATAGGTATTTTTTCAGATAATATATTAAAAAATGTTTTGATAAATTGATATAAATTATATCTGTATTACATAAATTTATTTATAAAAATATTCTCCGAAAAAATAACTTTTTTTCAACCATTAAAAGAACTTCAAACTCTGCTTAGACGTTTTTTGATTTTGAAAACTTTTGCATATACTGTAAAATTTACTTCTTTAAGTGCGTGATTCAGAGATGCATCACTGTCTGCATCTGATGGGCATATGTGATTAGTTTACAATGATTATGCAAATTAGCTGATTCTTTTGCATCAGATATTTTTGTGTCGCGTGTTCAGCAATAGTTTCCGAATTTTCTGCTTTGGTGATTCATTTTCGAACATCTGACAATTATTAGTTTATTAGTTTTCGTAAAAGAATCTTAAGTATGATTATTTTCAGATTTTTAAATTTTAGAGTCATAAATGAAACATAACAGAATTCTTTTTTTATGAGTCTATTGGAAAAATATTCATATTTACAATATTCATTAATAACGCAAAAATTAATCATAAATGATTAATAACTGGCTCAGAAAATTGTTCAACAAATGAGCTCAGAATGAGGATTTGTCGTTAACCCTTTCGACCCCAACTTTAAATGGCTGGGAATATTCCGACCAAACTTCATGGAAATATAGACCTATGCCAAAGAAATATTTTTCTATAACTTTTAAGGCTCGGCAGCGCCCTCTAGCGGAGATATTTGGAATTAAAGTTCAAAGATTAACATGCTGCCGGTCCCGAACGGGTTAAGATTTTTTAAAAATTTGAATTTAAATTTTTTTTATTACTAGACTCTACATAAAATTTTATTTTAGATTTTTTGAATTTTATGCATCACACAATTTTTGAGACTAATTTAAACAAAAATTTTATTTTTCCTTAAATTTTGCTGTAAGAAAAAATGTGTGTTGACACTATGAAAAATAGCTCGCAAATGAACACTGTCAAAGACTGCTATATGAAATTATGTATTCTAGAACTGCAATGCTACTGAGTAAAAAAATTTGCTAGAAAAAAAAATAAATATAACGGGAGTTATAGGCACTTAACAACGAAGTTGCTTGTAGGCAACTTTGGGGTCGAAAGGGTTAAAGAAAAAAATCCCTCATATTGCTATGATTTCAGAGGGCATGAGTCCTTTCGGATTCCAATTGTACAATGGATATTTAATTTTGAAAACGTTTCTGTAAATGCAGACTCACACGTTCAACGTTATTGATGAAGTTTTTAAAAATAAACTAATCAAAGCATTTTATTTTTAAATCATCTGTTCCGATTGGTTATTTTTAAAATTATTGATCAGTAATATCGAACGTGTATGGTCACCTTAAAGGCAAGAACACATGTTCAATATTATTAATTAATCTTTCAAAAATCAACCTCTTAGGACATTTTATTTTTAAATATTTTGTTCTAATTCGTGGATTTTGAAAAGATTGATCAATAGTATTGAATGTGTATTCTTGCCTTTACAATAAACTTCCAATATTTTTAAATCGAAAACGTATTTAGTGGCAATAACTTATAAAAATACATAAGCAGATTTAATCGTTAATCACAAATATTTCTATATAAATCTGAATTTAAACGTGGTTCTCCAATTACAGATCTTGAAGAATATCCAGGCCATCTGAAAAAGGCAGTTACTAAAGAAAACACACAAAAAGTGAATCGAATTGTTTTGGATAATCAAAAATTTTAAGTCGGTAAAATTTGTTGACATCATAAAAATATCGACATTATGTGTTTATCATACATTACATGAGCATTTGGGTACAAAAAGTTCTCTGCATGGTATTTGATATTTGTCCAAAAATAACTATGCAAATGGTTATGAAAAAATTAAAAAAAACTGTTAAAATATCTTAAAAATCTCAGTAAATCACATAAAATTGTCAAAATGCCAACATAAGGTTACACCTTCAAATAGAAATCTCTAGTGAAATGCAACTGATCTGGCAAGCGATCTGTAGTTTTAGGTCAACAAGATATTGGTTAAATATACTTTCAGCTTAACATGCCGCAAATTTATATGCGAAAGTATTTGGAAAAAAAATTTTTGCAATTCATTTTTTGTTCTTACACTCTAATAAAGTATATTGTCCAAACATAAAATGCTCCAATATCACGAAATGACATATTGAAAACACCATTGAGATTATACCGAAACTCTTGAATTCATCTTTATTTTCCAAATAAGCACCACATTGTCTCGAAGTTAAAGCAATTTTAAAATATCAAGCATGGAATTAGAAATATCAAGCATGGAATTAGAAGGAGCGGTCTCAATGATTAGATATTTAAAAAATATAATACAATTGTTAAAAAAAAGGTGTGTAAATTTTCTTGTAGAGCCTCAAAATATTCCAAAATATAGTCCAAAATTAAGAAATTTCAATTTTGTAAATTCACTGATATCCCTGTTAAAAAATAAAATGTATGAATCCATATATGAGCACGCATGGTTTATACATGACCATATGCATCCATACACTAAGAGAATTATCTGCATGATATTAACGAATTTTTATATTAAACCAATGAAGTCTCACTGGAACTCGTCCATTGAAAGTTTTCATTGAACTAATGGAATTTTTCATAAAATGCTGTGCAAAATTTAATTTTGTTTATTAAGAGTTTCATACACTTAATGAAAAAGTTTAATTGAAACAAGATTCATAAAATATATGATGGTTTTTTTTATCAAATTTAAGAAATTTTTCATTTACTACACTATGCGACAGTCAAAATCGGGATGGGATGAAACCAACGGGAAATGTTATATCGGTCAAAAACAAGTTATACGTGTCCCGGCGTTTCGCTGGGTCACCCCTAGGAATCGAGATATATCTTTTTTTTGATATAACTCGAGAACCACTAGTCCGATTTTGCTCAAATAATTTTAAAAAAATTAAAAATTACAATTCCTTTAATCTGTTCATATAACGTTTTTCTATATACTCAACAGTTTTGCCGGTAAAAATAAATGTTTGTTACCGCTACCATAAATATCAATAACCTTTTGTTTATTACTTTTTTTTAATATTTTAGGCAAAAAATATTTTTTTCTTCATACATTTATTTTTACCGGCAAAACTGTTGAGTATATAGAAAAACGTTATATGAACAGATTAAAGAAATTGTAATTTTTAATTTTTTTAAAATTGTTTGAGCAAAATCGGACTAGTGGTTCTCGAGTTACATCAAAAAAAAGACCACCAAAGGTCAAATCGATATATCTCGATTCCTAGGGCTGACCCAGCGAAACGCCGGGACACGTATAACTTCTTTTTTACCGATATAACTTTCCCCGGTAGTTTGAACCCTTCCCGATCACTGACCCCTACCATTTGTCTCACAGTGCTATGGGCGAGTAACTTATTTCCAACATAACCAAGGTTAAATTTAACCACAGATATTAACATATAAATTTGACATTCATAACTATGGTTAAGTACTAAACCCGTTTTATTTTATGATAATTTAGCAGCTCTATGTGAAGAAAAGTTTTTGAGTTTATTGAAAAATTTCATTAAAACTAGTCCTGCAAAAGTCTTTCTATTTCCGGTCACTTTTAAGAAACTTATCAACCATGGTGTAATAACCATTTTTTAAATCTAATATTATATTCGTATTCAACGATCCCAGAAACAATAGAGCATTGATTTAAGCCTGAATTCCGACTCTTTTAAAAATTATGCATCATGTTAGATCTGTCATTTTGAATTTTGAAAATAAAAGTTCAGATCCTGTGGGGGTCTCATAATAAACCACCAATTTCGAGGTGGATCCGTGCAATGTACAAATATATCCGATAGTAGATCTCAGTTCGCACCATCATAACTGTGTCACCATTCCAACAAGGAAAGTATCCTCTCCGATCTTAATGAGACGTTAAAAAGTGGGATCTAAAATTACTTAATTTTTTTTTATTAATTAATTTCTGATAATTTTAAAGAAAAATAAACATATTAGGTATCAAATGAAAGACGCATCTGATGGTGTACAATATGTCCAACTTTTTTTCTTATTCAATTATTTTTATCGAATATCACATTTGTATGGAAAACTGTTGTTGGTTTTAGTTTAAAATGCCTACTTAATTCAATCGAGTGGGTGTCTGAACTGTTTTTGTTATTCGTTATTGTTTGGCTTTAGAACTATTTTTCCTATTGCTTATTTTTCACCAATATTTAAAATATTTCAAGTAAATGGCAACCATGGGTCCACAACACGGCCAATATGGGTAAAACGATTGTTATTTTCTCGAGTTCTTTAGCGATGTGTGCAAATAAATATAAATTTTGTAAATTTCGGACATGTTTTCAAAGAAAAAAAAAAATGATCCCACTTTTTAATTTTTAAACTAAAGACTGGGTCGCTAACAAAAACGTGCCTGTTATTTTTTTTCTCCTCTGTAATATAATCAAATAATATTGCAAAGCATAATTCATATAATAGGTCCATTCGATTACTGGATAATTTGTACAAATTTATAAAAGATTTTACTCTATGGCGTTCGTTAACACAAATACTCAGTAAACAGAAAGAAAAAAGATATAATAAAGTGACAGTTTTATGATGAGAGTTTCTAAGTCTTCTTCTTTTTCTTGCAACATTTTACTGGATAAATTTTTGCTAGTAAGAATTTGCAAGCAGAAAAAACATTGTTTCGAAGACATATGTTTGTTTATTGTAAATAAAACAAAATTATTTTCCAATTATGTTATTTTATGGAAATGCAAAGCAGTAAAGCTTTCAAAATAAATTATAGAAAAGATAAGAAAACCATCTAAAAATTGTCTGCTTAAGATTTAACATCAAAAATTCTCTTCTTCCATAGCGACCACCTAAAATTTATTTGTATATTTGATGTTGTAATCAGCTGTGTCTACAAACTTGCAAATTGTTGCAAATTTTCTGTTCGCGTACATGTTTGGGAAAATTTTATTTTGAGAGTAAATCTTGTCTTACTCTCTGTAAGTTTGTACTGAGTAATTCTTACTGGACTTGACTGAGAAAAGAAATCGAATGGACCTAATAATGCAAGGCAAATTCTTCTTTAAAATTATTTCTTACACAAAGTAATTTCCTAAACAAAAAAAAAAAAAACAAAAAAAATGGTAATTTACAAGCGTTTCTAAATCAAACCCATTTGCAGATTCTTTTCCTCTTTTCGAGTCAAAATATGCCTTGATTTTCTTAAGGTAATTCAGAAACTTTAGAAAACTGAATTTTAAATTCGAAGGAAATTTTAAAGGATCTGTTTACACTTCTAGTAAAAAATAGTAAACTTGGAAAGTGCGAAAGAATTGCCAAAAATTAATTGCTTTTCATGTGGAATACAAGAAAATTATATCAAAAGTAGTAAATAGAAACAAGTAAATTAAAAAATTTGCAAATTTTGAGTTAAAAATTAATTTAATAGAAAAAACTAGTAAAATTGGTAAAAACTAGCATGTAAAGAAACAGACATACAAATTCTTTTAGTGAGGATAATAGCTCGAAATCGATATTGTTATAAATCGTTGTTTTATCTTATTACATCCAGAAGATGTAATACTTTGTTTTTGAGGCAATTCTAATTTCTGAATTATTCTAATTTCTGTACGTTTTTTTTTCGTTTCGTTTCCAATGATAAAGTGTTTTTTTTACGTTTATTTAACATTTTAAATGATACACTTTCACTATTTAATAGAGACTGCGAAATAATATGTACACGCGTATCAAATTTCACAAATAAACTAGCCAAAAATGTACATAAATGCGACAAAAAAAAACAAATAGGGAAAAACATATATAATTTGGTGATTCCCCTTTTTAGTTTTACTTTATTCAAACAGAATAAAAATAAATTGGGGATTTCCTGTGAATTCAAATAACCAAAAAAAAAAAACGCTCAGAAATTAGAATTTTAAATTCGAATTTCAGAGCGTTTAATGTATTGCAAACATTGATTCTAATTTCTGGACGTTCGAATTACTGAAATCTCTAATTTGCGAGCGTCTACTGTATAGTCATTCTAGTTATTGTGTGAAAGATGACTCTAAACTGTTATTAGAAAATTTTAAATATAAAATATCTTTTAGTCAAAAAAATAAGTTTTGAGGTACATTTACAATGATGGAGTACTCCAATCTGTAGAAAATGTAGTTCTTTTCTCTTTCATACTAATACATTTTTGTATTTTGCTATCTTTTTAATT